>CM067518.1:7607270-7849704 GCA_034509495.1 Acestrorhynchus altus | reverse complement strand
TCTCTCTCTCTCTCTCTCTCTCTCTCTCTCTCTCTCTCTCTCTCTCTCTCTCTCTCTTTGTGTTTGTGTGTGTGTGTGTGTGTGTGTGTGCAAGAAGGCATGAGAAGGTTCTTTTAAGTCCTCCACAGGTGAGACAGACAATGGCTCAGACGCAGCTGAGCACATTTGTGATTTGTGCTGGTGCCTGTTGTGAAAGCCTCATCAGCACGGCTGATTGCACTGCAGGGAACAGATTCTGACAGAGGCTCGGGTAAAGGCTCGCTGAGAAAACTTGCTTTGAATATGGACAAAATTCAACAACTGTAACCAAACAAAATGTCTTTCAAATTATATAAGTTCAGTCTCTTCAAACACATCTGCCTATATATGACAATGGGGAGGTTTATCTACTGTAGAGTAAGATGTCATGCATTTTTTAGGTAAATATACCCTCACCTTTTCATAATTCTGGCCAAATCCCTCACAGTGGGCCTCCATTTTTCACAAACTAGAAGCATGAAGACTAGATTGTGTTTCCTGAGTTTGTAAAGCACCACTGAAGCTTTTCAAACCGTCAAAACCCAGTGTCATCATACAGATCAGGTTAACATCAGAGAAAGATGATAGAAAAGAGAGCGGTTTCCATCAGCTTTGCACTGTTTAAGAGTGATTCTCTCTTTGTTTTATTTTTGAGGTTGGCTGGATGATGCTTACAGACCTGAGTTTTCAAACAGTGGAGGTTTTTCCCAAGCTTTATTTTGAGAGATGCCCTTGGCTTGGCAGTGCCTGGTTGGTATAAAGCTTGCATTTCATTTACACTACTGATCCAAATTTTAAAAACATTTCAAGTTTTATTCCAGTTTTCTTAACATTTCATTTACCCTGAATACCCTGAAGGGTCCAGAGACTTCAAATGCATACAAAGATAAACATCCAGGGCTTTTGGGAGGAATAGATGAACTGAAAGCTGTACAGCTGATTCAAGGTTGCTCAGCTATATATGATTTTTTTTGTGCATGTATTGATCTCTAATTGTGTTAGAATTCTCTTTGGTCTTTATATTTGCAACTTTCCTGCAGGTTCATAGTCCAAGCAATGGTACTTAAATTACTCAGCTAGCAGAGAAAAAAACACGCACGTTTTTAAAGGTTCCTTTTAAAATTATTATCCAGGAATGATCTAAAAACCTGTGATTAATGGTTTGCCTCACAATGTTATTAAAATATGGCTAATTGAATGAAAACTTACATTAAGGACACACAAAGTAATTTTCCCAATTCTAACATACAACCAATAAAATAGATCACAATAAATTAATTAATAAGTCTTAAAATAGTTATAGGTAAATAAATCTAGTAATTTCCAGAAAATGTGACACATTGAATGGAAAAAACTTTCAGAATGTTCATGTAACATTCAACTAACCAAAACATTCTTGTTGGACATTTTATCTTGAATGGGGAAACTTGATTTATACACCACCAGCGGATTTCGACAGGGGTTAAATACTAGTGCAAAGAACCTTTTCATTTAGTAGTTTTTTTGCCCAGATCCTAAATCCTCTCTTTTTATATAAAATATAGCCAAGGCTTGGAAAATTGCAGAGCTCAGAAGCTCCCATTAAATTATTATTTAAATGACAAACCAAAAACAAGTGTATAGATGCATGATATACATTTGTTATATGTATTTAAAAGGGATCATGCTGATAGAATGATTTACTAATCATTATTATTTTGATAAAGATTTCTATTTACATTTTTATTTATTTTATTATATATTAGATACTATTACATAGAAACACATTTTGAATTTGCATTTGTTTTCAACATAAAAATAATATACTTGGTTGATTATGAGACTATTCCTCAATTTACATATGCCGGTTTATTTCCCTTCATACGGAGATAACATTGCACTTGTTGGATTGTTTACAAACAGCAGGTCTTCCTGATTTTGATTCCCTGGATCTCTCTGTGTGGGAGAGAAAATACTCAACAGCAGAGATGACCACCCAAGGAAAATTACATCTGCCAGTTACACTACAGATATAGTCACTGAAAATGTTCCACATTCACGAACAACAAAATTCAGAGGAAAACAGATTATGAGACACATTCATCAAATAAAAATCCCTGCAAAGTATTTACTACAACAGAAATGCTGATTAAATCTGGAAAAGACAATTCATTTATAAAAGACTATACATGTATACCAGTATTCTAATTATGGAGGATCATAGTTCACAGACACTCAAGTGGTCCAGTCCCACCAGAGGTGGGCTTTTTTTGTATCGATTCCAAAAACAAAGCAAACAAAAAAATACATCTAAAATGAGTTGTGATAATGCCAGTGATAGATCTCATTGGCAGAGTTTGAGCTTAGTGTGTCCCACCCACTCAGCACATTTAACCTGTAGGCTACATTTGAGGGATATATTTTCATAGTTTGATATACTTGTATTTGTCAACATGTGAGAGAGGGTCACATGTTAGATACTGTTATTTTCAGAGATCCTAGGCTACATAAAATAATTACAGTGACTTCCTGCACTCTGTTAGAAACTATAATTAATTATCAATTAATTGCCAGAATCTCTTAGGATTTCAATTAGAGCTCTGGTTTAAATCTGAGAACTTCTCAGCAGTGTACATACACTCTTTGTCCAAATGATTGTAAACACTTCAATTTGCCTTCATCTGAGATGTAAATATTAACAGAAATTGTTTATTTTTATATCATTTTTAATGATTATATTGTTCGTCAAATTACTTGATAGTAGCCCAAATAAACTAAGAAACAAACTGAATGTCCATCAGTTCTATTTCATCATAAACTGAGGCGGAGTTGGAGGCACATTTGCAGGCACACTCATCAGGTTATATTTATGTCCTGAGTTTAAAAATAACAAAGTGAGTAGAAAGAAAAAATTTTATGAGAAATGATGTGATTAAGTAGTGTGACTATTTCCTTTGACAATAGCTGAGCTCATGTGTATAATTTATGATTGATCTTTTTATAATAATGTTAGTAACTTTGATGCAGATCAGTGATGTTTCAGGCAGTTACATCTATGCTCAAATTTACTGGCTTTCCAATCAGATGAGAGATGCAGAGGATGAATAAGAGTACTTTACATTTGGCCAATTGCAACCAACTACGAATGCCCACTGTTTTGTCACCTTCATGCATGTTGACTTTATGTTGTTCATGCTGTTCCAAACAGCCCTTATCTGCAATAAAACTCCTATAATACCCAGCCACTTACTACTTAATTGGTTTATGGCTTTTAAAATGAAAATAAATTACAATACATTTCAGGAACACCAGAATATATTAACAGGATATTACAGCATATATTCAAAGGGTACATATTGACAAATATGAACATTTTTAGATGGTGATTCAGTCCAAGGGCTGTATTTTTATACTACATGACACCACAAATATTAAAAGGTGATTCCTAATTAGAGGATTTTTGTTTGCCTCAGCTATAAATACACTCTGTTTTAAGTTTAATACCGTTTCTATGGACACAGGATTGTTGCTATGTGACAGAAAGTGGAAAAACCATGTGGTATGTGGTACAGCCTTCTTACAGCACATGCGCTTGACACTGCTTGAAATGAATCTCAAGCTGTGGTCCATCTGATTACAGTATCATACCCACCATCACCCACCAGCAATATTGCTGTCTGTGAAACGTCCAAAGCCACATGCCTGCATGACTCCATATCAGTGAAAGGCAGCTCCAGCTCATAGAAAACATCTTTCTTTTACAACTAGTGATGAATTATACTGAACTGAAGGTATGTAACATGTTTTTGTTCATAATGGCTTCTAAACAGATGTGTGGGTAGTCAGTGTATTTCTGGTCAAGCATTTAACACGATACCTTGAGAATGAGATCCATTATGTGCATTTAAATCCACACTGGAATCTCCCATCTGCATGGCTGTCTTTGTCACCAGCATAATTACAGTCATAATTACAGTGACTTCCTGCACTCTGTTAGAAACTATAATTAATTATCAATTATTTGCCAGAATCTCTTAGGATTTCAATTAGAGCTCTGGTTTAAATCTGAGAACTTCTCAGCAGTGTACATACACTCTTTGTCCAAATGATTGTAAATACCCCTTCTAATGAACGCATGAAGCCACATTAAGTCACATCCATTGGTGACACAGATGTGTAAATATGCCCACAGCTTGCCTAAACGCTATTTTTTAGAACAGAACTGGGGTAGATGCATGGAACTTGAAATATGCACACCATGCTTAATGCCAGGTATATGCTAGAGGGTGTAAAGCCCCCCAGCATTGAGTTGTGGAGCAGTGATTCAGGCCTCTGGAATGAAGGTGCTCCATCCAATACATTTGGGACGCAATGCAAAGTTGGGAAAGTGGCGGGGTGGTGTGCAGCCAACATCCTAACCTCACTAATCCTCTTGTTGCTGAATCCTGACTACTTGTTGTACTGAGGAACACACAGAATTTAGACGTGCACAGCTGTACCAGTCTGCTTGCCAATCAGTCATAGGGGCACATCTAGTGGCACATCTAGTAAAAACCCTCTTAAACACTAAATTGATTAAATGGACCTGTCATGGATATGGAATGAACAACAGATTAACACAAAAATAATAATCTAATTTTATGTATGTGCACATACAGAAACAGAAACAATTTAAATCTCCTCAGTTATCCATACTTCTTGCATCATTTCTTTTTCAGCATATAAATGCATACAAGTAGCTGTAAAAATGTAATTTAGTCTTTGTATCATCAATTCGTTAGCTTTATGAAATAGGCTTTTAAAAATTAGTAGATTATTTGTTCACTTGCTACAAATGAGTATATTTGCTAGCTATCAAACAGTCATTAGTGTTTACATTCATTTGGCAAACTGTTCTTTTTACAAGCTAGCAGAAATAAACCCTATGCAAACATGTAACATGTATTTTCTATTTTGATTAAAGCTTTAGCTTTAGTGGTATTTGGGGATATTTTGTGTATTTTTAAAAGGTCATACAGTTGTAAGTGGCTATTTGCCTTTCTTTTAAATATTTACAAACGTTCATTACTCCTCAAAATCTAAAATAAGACAAATTGGCTCTCTCTGAAAGTATTAGTTGCTCAAACTTTTGGAAAGACAGTGGAGCATGGGAAACGTATTACCTGCTGTCAATTTGTGTTATGTGTCTTGTACCTCCGTTCAGCAATTCTGAATAACATTTTTAACCACCATGATTAAAGTGCGGGACAGCAACACTTTACTGGAGCACCTGTCCCAGTAAATTGGATCTGACACCTCTAAGCTGAATGTAATGAAATACTCACAGCAATGTTCCAAAATCTAGAAAAAATACACTTCTCAAAAGAAGGATAAAAAAATAGTACATATAGATCCATCTTAATAAGTTTTCATGTATAACCTCTAACATAGTCTCTAACATAACTCATGAAACAATGGATGAGCTGCAGGCACCCAAATCACATCTGACATAAAATACACACAAATACAAATACATACAAATACATACCTGTTCAAATGTATCATTAAGTAATTGTTACATATACCATAATTACATATACCCAATTACTGTGCACATACAATGCTATGGGGCCCTCTTATTTGCCATGGGGGTTGTTGTTGTTTTGTTGTTGTTGTTTTTGTTGTTGTTGTAGTTGTTTTGTTTTGATTTGTTTTGTTTAAAGCTTGACCTGTGCTAGTTTTGGAGAGAACAGCACGTGACAAACCAAAGACAAACCAATCCTTCTGACATTTGATAAATGTTCTAGTTGCAGTCGATTTTCAGAATACCTTGGCTGTTGCTATGCCAACCACAGACACAACAGAGTGGTCCACCAAAAATAAGAATGAATGCTTTTATTATACTCCTGCTAGTAACAACACTATTAATGCATCTGCAATCTATTTTTCTAATAGAATTAATGGAATATTGTATGTGTTCCATTATTTCCCAACCTTGCCTCCCAGTAGCAGTGAAAAGACATGCAGTAGTGCTAACCAGTGAGGTAGCTTGTTCAGATACTGTACAATTTGAATTGTCTGCCCAGGTTTGAAGCTGAGATGGGAAAAAAAAGTGTTTACAAATAACTCACTCAGTAAGAATGCACTCACATGAGCAATCTGACACACTGCTAATTAAGTGCCCTCTATCTATCACATTCATATAGCATGCAGTACCTGCACTTCTAGCATTTCACTCTTTAGTGTATCAGGTCTTTTTCCTCACAAGCTGCCAGGATGTAAAATTAAATCAAATGTTTGGGATTTCTCATCCATTTCACTCAACATAATCAAGATGGTGCTCCATCCTGTGCATGTTTTTGTTTGTTAATGTTGCATCCTGTACCTCAAATCCAGTAACCATGAGCAATAAACAGCTACTTACCTTCAAAGACAACATTTCACCAGTTATTACTCTGGAGTTTATTCACGATCCTTCAAACATTCTGGCAATCCTCACAGTGGGAGTGCTGGCTCTGCGCGGCCTCGCAAGGAAGGGGTGGAGGGCCTGAGATCACATCTTCATTCACCTGAACCCAACATACAGGCAGAAATTCAAAACCAACAAGCCTGTCATCACTGCAGTGAAGAGGTGAACCAGTGGAGACTTTGAATCCACAGACTGCACTGTGTTTGAAGAGGTGACAGGTGGACTAGACGAGGACATTGCGACATCATACATCGGTTTCTGTGAGAACAACTGTGTTTCAACTATTTCACATAAGAAATACAGCAATGAGAAACTATGTTTTTCAGCTGAACTCAGGCAGCTAAGGAGGAAAAAGGAGGCAGCATACAGGAATGGGGCAGGATTGTTTATAAAGAGACCAAATACAGACAGGAGAAAGGGTTTAAAGCAGCAAAGAATAGATACTCTGAATGACTGAAAAGCCACTTTGCTGCTAATGAGCTATCTTCAGGTTGGACAACCCCCGAAACTGATCTCACCAACTATAAGGTAAAAAAGACCCCCCTGAACAACCATCAGCTCACCAACAACCTGAAAGAGTTCAGGTCTTCAACAGATCATTGGAACTGTTCTGTTCACACGTTTCAAAACTTCCACCATCATTCCAACCCCCAAGACACCCAAAACTACATTTAATGATAGCTCTGACCTCTGTAGTCATGAAGGTCATCGAATGCCTGGTCCTAACCCACCTGAAGGCCATTACAAACCCTCTGATGGACTCCCTGCAGTTTGCTTACAGAGCTAACAGGTCTGTTGAGGATGCGGTCAATCTGGCTATGGACTTCATGCAGTCCTGTGATAGAGGTATGTTTGTGGACTTCAGCTCAGCATTCAACTCAGTAATGCCACAGCTCCTGGGAACTTTCCCAGCTGTCAGTGCCAGACTCCATATGTCAGAGGATTGTAGATTCTCTGACAGACAGGAGAAAGCAGGAGCAGCTAGGAAAACATGCATCACACATCCAGACCCTCAGCACCTGGAGTAGCACAAGGTTGTGTGCTCTCACCCCTTCTCTTCAGTCTCTACACCAGTGACTGTGAACCTAATGTTATAATACATTTTGAATGCATTATTTGTGTCTAACAGGTTTTTTTTTTTTTTATCAGCTCAGGTCCTGAAGTTAGGTTGCTTACTTTGACTCTTTGTTTTGCTTTTTTCTAGAAGTACTGCTGAGAAAAGTTCCTAAAATGAATCTTTTTTTTTAGATGTTTTTAATAGCAATTAAAAACCACACATTTATAACTATGATGTAAAGAAAAATCCATAAACCAAACCTGGATTTCATAGAATTAGGGATAAGATTGACATTATATGTTATAAATGAATAATGACATGGTTTGATTGCAATGGATTGTTCATTTAAATAATGAAGTCTTCAGATAGACCACATCTTCTGTGATGTGCAACCTTATAAATGTAGAAAGGCATCAGTAACCTTATGATTGAGCTGTCATGCTCTGACAAGCTTGGATGATTTTAAGGGTTTGTTTTTTAGAAGAGCAAGAATGATTATGAGACCAAAAGACAGAACACAGTGTGTTGATCAGTATGTCTGAAACAGTATATAATCTTCTGCTCTTCAGCAATCTGTGCACTCTCTCCTGGACCACAAAGCCCAGACAGTAAAGTGTGGTAGCTGAGACACAGCTCTCACTGGCTCTGGAAGTTAATAGCACATGCCAGCTTAAATGTGAGCAACCATCTTCTTGGCAGTACAACAGATGCATTAAAGGGAATGGCTGCTAGTCCAGATTTCACTCAAAATGAGAGTGATGCACAAAACATACTGTAACCCATCAAACTCAGACATCAGCTTGATTATCAGATATCAGATAAAAAATCATGGCAATGATGCCTAGTGTGATGTGTCACTCCAGGCCAGATTCCTTGTTTGGACTTCTATGGTGAGTTATCATTCATGATGGACAGGTCCTCCAATGAGAAAGTTCCACAGATGTTTTTGATCGCAAGGGATAGACAGAGAAAGAGCTGAAATGGGAGATCATCGTTTAATCAGGATAATTCATCATACCCTGAATTGTTCACACCATTCAATATCTTTTTACCTTCCCACCCTTTCCCTCACAGCTACATTTCCAAGTAAATTGCACCTTGTTCCCTACGACAGTTTGTCAGGAGCTTTGAAAAAGCCTAGGGTAGCCAGATGGATGTTTTCTTCTTTCTAGTAAAGTAAGGATCACAGACCAAGACCTGAGTTTAATTTAGTAGAATGATTGATGAAGTCAAGAGCAAAAGGCACCGGCCTTGACTAAAGCATCGGCTCTGAGGAACAGGCCTGGAGCTTTGCTAAAACTAATACATTCTGAGCATTACTGTTCATGCAAACCAGATTAAGTATTTGATTGAATTTTCATAGTTTTATACAAGTTAGTTCCGAGCCATGCAAGCTGACTAGCTGAGAAGCATTCAAACCCTTGGTTCCCACCATATCCATGGATTTGAAGAGGGAGAGGTCTCCCTCTGAATGATCCAGTGTTGAATGATCCAGTTCTACACAGCGATCACCGAGTCCATCCTCACATCATCTATCACCATCTTGTTTGGTTCCTCCACCTCACAAAAACGATACAAACTCCAGTGCATGCTCAGGGCAGCAGAGGGGATCATTGGATGTCATTTGCCATAGCTTCGGTATCTAGATCAGCAGGGTGAAGAACCATGCTGGCAAAATAACAGCTGACCCCTCTCACCCTGGACTTCACCTCTTCCTGACACTTGCCTGTGGTAGAAGACTAAGGACCATCAAGACCAGTACAACACGACGTGCCAACAGCTTCTTCCCCAGCTGTAAAACTCCTCTACCACAGGGGTCACCACAGTGGTCATACAGCACCTTAACTGAACTGTTTCCCAGAATCTTCTGATCTCACTCACTGCATTGACTCTCACTATAATGCTCATTTGCACTAACAGTACCATTCTGTATATTCTGTATGTACAGTATCTGTTCTGTACAGTATCTCTGTTGTATTTTGGTGTTTATTGTATGTTATTATACTTTGTGTAATACGTGTTTAGACTATGTGCCTGTTACATGCTCTCACCAAGAACAATTCCTTGTATGTGTACATACCTAGCAAAATAAGAGATGAACTTGAGAAGAGAAGATACTTGATATTCAAGTCTGGTCAACAGTATGTACTTCAAAATGCCTTCTGTTAAAAAAAAAAGCCATTAAATTTTGCCCTGTCTTCTACATCCTCTCTAATTTATTGATTGTGGACTACTTGGAGACCACAGATGATTTGGTTTTCCACTAATTATACACATTAAACGAGTGAGTAAAAACTAAGATAAGGGCTGTGTAATTAAAGTTAGTCTAATCAGCCTGTGTGTGTGTGTGTGTGTGTGTGTGTGTGTGTGTGTGTGTGTGTGTGTGTGTGTGTGTGTGTGTGTGTGTGCGCACTGGTATCTGTAACATCCACATTACTTTTTTATTATTGGGGACAAACGTCATATTAAACAACGGGGTTTGGTAGCGCTCACTCAAATTTCTCAGAATTCCGAGTCATCTCACATTTTTAAATTGCTTCATAGAAAATCATCATGCAAATGAATGTGTGTGGCTTTGAAGGTGGGTGGCAGGGCTCGATAATGACAGCACAGATGGCTCTAACATGGCAGCACATGGAAAGTGTGTAAAGATCACCAGTTTTCCTCTCCCTAGTGTCTGAAATGTTTACTCTATAACTCGGAAAATGGAGCGACAGTTTGAGTTTAAGTCTAGCTGATCTGTAGAGTTTATTGCATATGTTAATTGAACGATCGCATGGTCCTCGATCAGCACACTTTGTATCAAATTGGATAAATCCTTTCATGTTGTCATGTTTTATTTTTGTTTCAAGTGTTTCAAAGCTTACCACTCACTTTCTAGATTATACTGTCCATATAAGTAAAGGTACACACTGTGCTTGCACACAGGGGAATTTGTCCTCTGCATTTACCCAATCCAACACACAGTGATACGCATACATACACTAGTGAAGTCACACACTAGGGGGCAGTGACCACACGTGCCCGGTGCGCCTGGCAGCCCTATCCACCCAGGGAGCAGCTGGGGGTTTAGTGGCTCCCAAGGGAACTTCCGTCATGCCCAGTGACAAGGCTAACCAACAGGCTACCCCTACATGAGAACTAAGCTGCAAAATAAGCTTTTAAAATGATATTGTAACAGAGGGGGACAACTCAGAGGAGCTTTTGTGATAGGAAGCCAGTCCAGTAGGGAGAAAATGGGTGGTGGAGGGTTATACACATTAAAAGAGGGAGAGATATCATTTATAGGACATTAAAATAGGCATATTGCAGCACTGGCTTCAGGCATGTTCCTCCACCACTGTGCAGTGTGATTCTGATACTGAAGATAAAAGCTGTACATACTAGCAAGGCCTTAACGGCCGCCATTTGGGGCTAATGGACCTTGATGGATTTGAAAACGCTTATTATAATGAGTAAGGTGCACAACACTTTTTTTATCCTTTAAAAAGACTGTGACATGAATAACTCGGCCGGAGCTTTTATAGATTTTTGTGCTTTTGAAGTGGCTGCCTACAAGTCTTTCTCTACTTCCTCTCTCTTGGGGATTAATTGGACAGATTTGACCATAAGCTCTCAGCATGGGGTGAACTAGCAAGCAGCAATAAGATCACATATTTGTTTTGTGAGATGATAAAAAAAAATAATGCTCCAGTCACTATGTGCCGTACAAATCAAGAAACATATAGGTAAACATTTTAATGGCCATCATCAGCCTTTTTTGCAAACAAGGCCAATGCTGCTACAATTAAGACTTATGGAATAACTGGTCATAATAATTTCCAGCTTCACCTTTACATATGAGAAGCACTTCATAAAACTTGTAACTCACTCACATAGATATAGCAGGTTGCAGATTGTTCACATAAGGACACTATGTCCTGTCTGTCTAGTGTCACTATGCATTTGCCAACCTTATGACTTGCTAAAGGATGCACGACTTACATGGCCTCCATCGCTAGAATTGTGATTGTGTGAAAATATGTGTTGAGAGGTTCATGTTGTAATCAATTTGTTACTAATTATTACTAACACTGAATAGTATTAAGTACAATTATGGAATTTTGTCTACTCATTATAGACTCTGGACTTGATCAAACACAGTGGACCAACACCATCAGATAACATGACACCCTAAACCATAGTAGACTGTGGAAAATTCACAGTGGGCTTGAGAAACTTTGGATTTGGTGCATCTCCACTCTTCCTCTATGAGCTTGAATTGTGACTCTAAGACTCTTGATTCCCAAATGAAATTTAAGTTTAAATTTTATTTTCATTTGAAAAGAGGACTTTGGAGCACTGAGCAACAGTCCTGTTCCTTTTCACCTTAGCTCATCTGAGACACTTCTGACATTGCTTGAGGAGGGGCTCGATATTTGGAAACTTCTGTGCCTGTTGGCTTTTGATGCACTGATACCAGCCTCAGCACCTTAATTTTTTAGAATCTGTTTGACCTCTGTACTGATTGGTTATACTGAATTCTAATAAAAAAATGAACACAGGGTGAAACACCTTGGCTGTGTCCAGGAAAAGCAAAAGTTACTTATTTTTCCTACCGATCATCCTCCTCTCCTCTGTAACCCAGAAACTGAATTTGGGATGCCAGCTTGCTGCCTGTCCAAAGAGAAAGAGACAAAAGAATCCACTTAAAATCCCCCTCAAAGTGGCTTCCAGTGAAGGATACATGAGCGTATCCTACCCAGGAAGTCTTTTAAAGGATTTTGGAGTGACATCACTGTGCATGCCTGTTAATGCAGATTACTGCAACTGCATTAGGCTGTGAGCAAACCTACACCATTATAGTAAACACCATTATTTTTTAAATTACAAAGGTTAAAATATAAGTAAAGGAAGAACAACATGACATTAACTGGCATCACAACATCTGCAGTAAGTATAGTGAGATTATATTGTTCACAGTATCTTTGCAATGAGCAGCAGTTTAATTCACAAGTAATGCAGTTAAAATCGATGTATTTATGTGGCTTAATGCAGCAGCTGTGATTGGTGGGGCCGTGTGAGGCATATGTGTGCTGAAAGCGAGCACTGTGATTGATTCAGTTCATTAATTGTCAGCATCATAAATGGAATCAGGTAGGAAGGAATCAGCTGTCCCATTTCCCCAATTACAGCTCGTTTTCTCCTTTCCTCTTGCTCCTTTCCTCCCCTTGACTCCTCCTTCTGAGGTAGGAGAGAAACAGTAGGAAAGAAGGAGTAGAGGAGGAGTAGCAAATGTTTCTGCATGCAGCCCTTCGTGACTTCAGTGTAAATGGGTGAAGAAGAACAGTTACAATTGTTCATAGTGGTGCTGACAGAACCCAGATATCCCAAAGGTTTAATGCAGCACTGTTGCAATTAAATTTATAACATTGGGAAATTTGTTCAGCTCTACCACTTCCTCTACCGTTATTTTTACGTTACATAGAAAAACTCAGGTGACACTTGTGGATTCACAGATCTGCCAGTGCCAGCTGTCATTTTCATCAGTATATACAATGACTATGTTTATGTTTATGTATATTTATGTTTGTGTACTGTATATTTAAACACAGTGACTCATGGTTCCTATCATAACTGCAATAAAGAAATGCAAATTGGTAAGGACTTCTACAATGCACCAGATCACAGGGTGGAATGGTGGAAGGAAAGTGAATTCTCCCCCAGCTTCATATATGCACTACATGGGCAAATGATATAAATATGCATAAATAAATGATTGTATAAGTATTTCTAGAGATATTATACTTTAAATACACAACAGAAAACCTCATCCTGTTAACTGTCATGCTTGGAAACACATTGAAATATACAGTAATGTGACCTGTTAAAAAAAAGTTCAGTGTAAGGGATAATTAACACCCTATTTTCTCCCTGTGTTCAGCTTTCAATTGTTTTTGTTTTTGTTTTGTTTTTTTGTTTTTTTTTGTGGCAGATAAATGTGTTGTACATTGCAATGTTACATGTCAATGGATAGCAGTGTTTAAATGATTATTAAGCAGCATTAAGTCAGAGGATGGCTTCAAAACATCCACATCTGTATAATTTGTGAGCTTCTATCTTGTATGTAAGGCTGAACACTGGTAAGGGTGCTTATAGAATAGAATAGAATAGAATAGAATAGAATAGAATAGAATAGAATAGAATAGAATAGAACTTTATTGATCCCTTGGGAGGTTTCCTTCAGGGAAATTAAGGTTCCAGTAGCAGCATAAGTACAGAATGCAGAAGATAAGCATAGAAACAAATAATTTAGTAGAAGTAAGCACTATATAAATATAAAGAATATATAATATACAGACTATATTACAATATAAAATATAGATAATAGTGCATGAGAAAAAAGAAGACTCCTTTAAGAGGGTGTATTGCACATTATTGCACATTATTATTATTGCACTTGAAAAACTGTTTATTGCACAAAGAGTCCAGTGTGTTGTGGTGGTTGCAGGTTGCCGTTAGCTGTTGATTCAGTTGGTTTAGATCCTACTCGTTCCCATCCTTAATCCTCCTGTTACCCCTCCTCCCCCCCAGAGAGGAGTTGTACAGTCTGATGGCGTGCGGGACAAAAGAGTTTTTAAGTCTATTGGTCCTGCACTTGGGAAGAAGCAGTCTCTCGCTGAACAGGCTCCTCTGGTGGCTGATGACAGTGTGTAGAGGATGACTGGCATTGTCCATAATGTCCAGCAGTTTTTTCAGAGTCCTCTTCTCTGCCACTGGCACCAAAGAGTCCAGCTTTGTGCCAACTACAGAGCCAGCCCACCTGATCAGTTTATGGCACCTTATGGCAAGGTGACAAGAATTATGAGTTTAAGCATTACCACACACAGTGGCCTCTCTTAACACCACAACACCAGACACAGTGCCTCAACTGGTCTTTAGAGGAACTCTCCAGCATGATCCTCAAACCAAGTTTGGACAATTTGTGCCCAATTCTCCCACCAGACTGTCCTATGATTCTGGGGGTACATGATGCACACAAAGTGCTGCAAATGGTCACCAAGCAGAGACGTATAGTGGGAACTGGACAATGTGTTATAATAATGCTAAGAGAATACCAGTGTGAAACCACCAGCAGTATGCACATTGTCTTTTTGACAACTGGAATCCATGGCTTCATTAGGTAGGTGCCACACACAGACCCTACCAGTCCATCCATCTGGCAGCCACTAAACTCAATCAAACTCACATTCACACTGGCTCACTATGAGCACACTGGCCAATGTTCAACTTTACTCACAAGATAACACTTCACAGCTTATACAGGTGTGGGTGTTTCCAGGCCATCCCCTGAGGTAACGGCATTCCATTGTAACTTTTGCCACATATCTTTGCAAAAAGGTCTATTCGCAAATGTATAAGATGATGTAATGATGCAATCTCTAAAAAATGGGAAAAGTTCATTTATTAAAATCCTCTTAATTGTGTTCAAAAAAGTAAACGGACATTTTATATTTATCATAAGTAAAAGTGACATTTTAAGCCTTTTTATTTTACCTTTGATATGTATGGCTTATCGCTTATGAATATCAGAAATGCAGAATGTCAAATTATTAGAATGCACTCAAATAGCTGTCAGATGCAGAATTGCGGAGACAACTTGCTATATATTGGTGGGGACACATCAATCCATTCATTCTAATTCTACAACCAGGAATCAAATTATTGGAAAGGACATTTCAATTATCTCTAGATATTGGTGGGGATGCATCCCTTCTGTCCATGCTAAAACTACACCTTTGCATGGGACATAAGTAAGGATGGGCCTTATTGCTGTATTGACTATATGTGGTCATCCATCCCATTGCATGTGCTTTCCATTCTGATTCATTCTGTTGTGTTGGTCCATGCTTTGCAAATGAAGTATGCTTCATTTGTGTAAGTAAGCCATTTGAGCAGTTAGAAGAGTTTGTGAGGGGGTGTATCTTAGGGCTCCAAGAAGTAGGATGGTCTTAATGATGTCTTGCATGCCATACAAGTGGTGCAGATAACACCATAGCATGCTGTTGGTGGCAGTGGATAGAAGAAAGCCCGCTCCCACAACAAGAAGAATCTGGGAGACCTACACAAACCATAGGGAGGGAGAACCAACGGACAGTCCAACATGTCCCTGACCAACCAGTCACAATTAAAAACATTCAGCAAGCAGTGATGCACTCTATGAGTATGTAAAGTTAGAATAATTTTTTAATGACAGTATAAACATTAAAACAAAAATGTCATGTAATGTAAATGTAATGTAAATGCATATTAAATATCTGAGTTTATCAATTAAATTATGAACAAAACAAACTTTTTCACAATATTAAATTTTTTGTGATGCCCTGGTAGGTCAGAAAACATCATTCATCAGTTTGGGTCTCTTCTGGTTGAAAATAGCTGTTTAAGAGTATGTTTTTGCTTCTTTATTTTGCTGTAGAAGCCATCAACTTTGTTCTTTGAATACTTGGTTTGACATTTTTTCCGGAATGATATGTTGTGCAATATTACCACTGTCACTGGCAGCAACACAACCCAAAGCAAGATACATCCACCTCATGCTTCACAGGTGGCAAGGTGTTCTTTTCATTAAATGCAGCCTCTTTTTTCTGCTTCACATGTACCTTGGCTATTCATGGCTAACTTTTGTACAGACCATAACTGATGATTTTTATGCTACGAAAGAATTATGGTCTAGGGTGTCATCTCACCATGGATGTCCAGACATTAGCATAAGACTGCGCTCAGTCCTCCCCCGCAGGTTCATTTTCTTCATTTGTTGTCAGACATGGATGTCTGCCATCTTCCACCACCTGAATAAAGTCAGCAGACAACTGGCTTTGTTGACTGTGGAGTTAAGGCAGTGCTCTGCCAGAAAACGGAGAGAGATCGCCAAGTAATCAGCAGAGCTTACTTTAGTCCAAGCACACATTCAGTGTAGGAGTACTCAGTAAAGCTCAACACAATGCTTCCCTCACTGGCCCTGTAGGCTACAGTTTTTAAAAGATTGTATCACAGTGGTGATTGTGCCTGTTACGGAGATGATAGTTGCACATTTACTGAATACAATAGAATCACAGGCAAAAATCCTTCCTTGAATAAATGCTCAGGGAGTACTACCCACCACCCCAGCTCCAAACCTCCAGTTTATACAAATGATACTTTGATATCAGTTGTTTTTTAAATGATCTATTTATAGCTCATAGAAAGTCATATAAACTAGAAACATACATTTTTTTGTTTTAGTGCATAATGAGTTTTACATAAGTACAATGTTTTTAATTTAAATTTAATTTAAATTTAATTAATCAGTCAACCAAATAAATATGTTGAAAGAATACCTCAGGGGCTTTCAACCTAATTGGATTATCTATAAATAAAAAACCACACATTTGTAATTTAATCAATGGGCAGCATGTGAAAAAAAATCATCAGAAACTGTTCAACCAAAGCTGCTATTTATAATAACAGTTTATGCCAGTATTCACAAATGACAGATGATGTTTTAGAAGTAAACTCTATTGTATTGACATGAGAGATCTAAAATGGAAATGAAGGACAGTTGTTTCATTTATTACATCGTTATGAAAACTTAATCTTATTTAATGGAACTAATGGAAGGCAGAGCCCTCATTAATACCATATATTAATATGTGTTCCTGTGAAGTCTCAGAGATAATGAATCATACAGATTCACAGCTTAATTTAGAAATAACTCTCAATGATGAATTAATGAGTGTTCAACATTACCATTTATTGATGGAATGTAAGTGACCAGTGGCTTTTACTGTCATACAGATATCTATCGTATATAATATACATCACATATTAGGTAAAAAAAATGCTGGAATGTTTATTAAAAATGACTTGAGTAGTTACACTAAAATATTACAAATCAACGACTATACTCCTATACTATACTATAATACTAAATTAGTTTACACTACCGCCTCCCTGGGGAGGTGTTGCAGGCACGCCCCACCGGGAGGAGACCGCTGGAAAGATCCAGGACACGCTGGAGGGACTATGTCTCTCGGCTGGCCTGGGAATGCCTCGGGATTCCTCCCGGGGAGCTAGCTGAGGTGTTGGGGGAGAGGGAAGTCTGGGCATCCCTGCTTAGACTGCTGCCCCTGTGACCCGGCCCCAGATAAGCAGAGGAAGATGGATGAATGGATGGATGGATATTTTACACTGTTATATATATATATATATATATATATATATATATATATATATATATATACTATTACAATAGTATTACAATAAATGGTTAAATATAAATATATTTTAAATATAAATAGGTTTAAATGTGTTTAAAGTGTTAAACATCTTTGTACTGTCTTGGTCGGATGGACAGGCTGATAACCTAAAGCTTAATATACATATATTGCAATTCACAAGCAGCTCCTGACCACTGGTGGAACTTTTTACAAAATACACACCAGTGTAAAGCCAGTCTGCCATGTACTCAAAAAAGAAATGAGAATACTGTGCTCCCACTGCATGCTGCTTTTTTCTGCCATTTAGATTCTAAAAAAGAAATTCAGGGACTGATGAAGAAATTGAGAGATTATCACATTCTGTGGTTAAGGTTAGGCTTAGGCTTTGGGTAAATGTTATATTAAATTTAGGTTAATCTAACCTTTTAAAAATTTTGGCTTATGTTAAGTTTGATTTGATGTATAGGTTCAGCTTCTAAAATTACACTGGTTGCTTGATAACACTGTTAAAATTGTTTGATTTCTATGTGTGGGTGCAGAATTGATATAGACACTCTATTGGCACAACCTTTTTCACTGTACAGGCCTAAGGTTTAAAAAATTAACATGTTTTCATGAAAACATATCTCCTAAATATAGTAGTAGCAGTAAAGATGAATTGTTAACATCAGATGACATGTCTATTTCCAAAATGTGCAATTCTGTCGAAAAGCTGTCACGGATGTACGTCAGCTGTATGTCAGACCCAATGTCCACTACTTATACCTCACATAATTTCTGATGTCATCTACTTTGTACTAATTTGTAGATGATTTTTGGATTTTTCTGAGGTACAGGGGTTCTTATACATAGTTAGTTAGGGGGCACTGGACCACCATACGTCTGCTGTCATACTTAAGTAATGATAGTTTGATGGTGGACATAATTGTAACAGTAGCAGCTAATTAGGGTGTGTGTAAATTTCTACATAGCTGGTGATGGCAGGGGGGCAACTAGTCCAGGGCAGGGTGGGAAACTAGTACAGTTCCAGTAGATGGACGGTGAGTAGCCAAAGTGAAGTGGTGACCGGGAAGCTCAGGGTTCTACTCAGATAAGGCAGGTGAGCTCAACGTTAGCATTTCATCAGCCCAGGCCAGTGGGTCACCATTGACTCAGGAAAGGTACAGAAATGTAATTAGTATGGTGTTTAGATTTAATGAGAAGAAAGAATGTAAACATTACCGGAGTGGCGAGTGACTCTGGCAGGTCTGAAAATATTAGCCTAACAAAAGGAGAGAACCAGAAAGGTAACATAAACATGGGATCATCCTGAAACATTGAAGTTCAGCCGCTCCAACATCTTTACCTGTAACTAGCCTGAGTTTTCAGCCTAGACTTGAAGATTGATATTGTGTCTGAGTCCTAAACATTATCTGGAAGGTTGTTCCAGAGCTGGGGGGCTTTGTATGAAAAGGCTCTTCCCCCAGCTGAGGTTTTATGAAGTCTGGGAACTAGTATGAAGCCAGCACCCTGTGATCTGAGTGATTGTGATGGCTCATAATGGAAGATTAGATTTTGCAAGTACTCAGGATATTCAATACAAATACTGCATATATGCATTAAAATGATTTTATAATCATTGTAGAATTTGACTGGAAGTCATGCAGTGCTGATAAGATTGGACTGATATGGTCAAATCTTCTAGTTTTAGTTTGGCTGCAGCATTTTAAACTAACTGAAGTCTATTTAGATTCCTGACAAGAGTGCATTGCAATAATCTAAACTTGAGGTGATAAAAGTGTAGCATGCTTAGTGTTTCAGCATGGTGCAAGGATAGGGCAAACTTAACTTGGAAATACTATGAAGATGAAGAAAATGTGTTGCTCAAATGATAAATCTGAGTCAGTTTTTTGCTGCTGAAGCAGGTATAACAAAGAAATCCGCCAGATTTAACATGAAGTCTGATACTTTATTACTTGCAGTCTTAGGACCCAAAAGGAGGACCTCTGTTTTGTCACAAGAAAGATGATGTTACGTGAAATCCAATACTTTACATTTCTTATACAGCCCTCCATTTTCTCTAATCTAGGCTATTAATGCTTATATAATGGTTCTAGTTTAAATATGATTGATCTCTTGATTTATTCACATAGCCTTTGCACTACTTAAAACGACTATTACTGAGGACAGGCCTGCAGACCACTAGAGAGTGCTTCACGGCACACTGGCAGTCCCTGATTCACAGGTTGAGGATCCCAGGCTTACAGGCAGGTAGCTTCCTACTTGAACATGACATGCCAAAGACTTTATAACTCAGGTTGGTTATGTACTGACATTTTGATACACATATCAAAACAAACAGAAACACTGATCATGTGTCATTAACCTGTCATCATCTTTCAGTGACAAATCACTGACTCACAAATTCCCAATCCCAAAATCACTTTCAATTCTAAAGCAGTCCATCTGGTCCAGGTCTTCATTCTGCCCTCAGTGTCAGTCCAGTTCACCTCTGTCTTCCTGTTGTGTTCTAGTTGTCTCTCCCCATGTGCTCCTAAGCTCATAAACCCCTGCATTTGCCTCCACACCCTTAGTCGTCCGTTCTGTCCGCCCGAACCTGACATTCAGTGTATTTATCTAGTGAACAGTGTCAGAGTTTGTGAATGGTCCATAGAAATAAACAAACCTGTTGCTTACTCACAAATTACAAACAAGCTAAATGAACAAATCCTTTCAGGTCACAGAACTCTCACTATCTTTTAGAAACCAAGCCAATATTTATTATAACCTATTATTTTTAGGATAGGAATGCCAGCTCTCTTCAGTTGCAGTGTTTTACTTGGTTTGTCAATGGGTGAACGAGCAGATGAAAACTGTTGGTCATGTCACTACATTGATGCTATGTATCAATGATTATTTTATTCTCTCCTCATCCAGGAATACAATTATTTTCAATAACAAATAAGCACATGCATCTGAAAATCAACACATAAGAATACCCAGAGTGTGTATTTATATGCTATGCATGTGAAAGATCCCTGAAGCCTGGATATAATGATATAAAATAGATGTTATCTCTCAATAAATGACCTACAATTCTATTGAGACATTTTCCTCCTTCTAGGAAAACCAGAAGAGTAGTATTAAAATATTCTAAGGCTTACAGAGTACAATTTTCATTTAGTTTAAGATGTTTTTTTGAACTGAGAACCTATTGTGTCTGATGCAACCAAAGAGACATTTCAGTTCACAGTTTCATCCCATGTTACTCACACATGCACACTGTGTGGCAGTATGTATTATATAACTCAAATCGACTCAGACCAGGGGAGAAATAAGCTGCAGGTGGGTGGAAAGAACATGTGCAGTGGGAGTTTGGTACTTGGTTGTCTATAATAAGCATTACATTAGAAATACTTCCAGTGCTATGTTAAACTCTCGGGAGTTGCTTGTTTATTGTTTAAAATTATGTGAACTGATAAAGCAAACTATAGGAACAGATCAGATCATCCAAAGAGCTTATGTTAAATCTACCAGGGCTAATGTATTAATTTAGACTTTATGTAAAAGAATCATTTAAAATGTATTGGGTCATCTGAAGGCCCTTTGAACATACATAACTTATGATGTTCAGAAATGTCAAATATGTTAATGTTAAGAATAATAATAATTTAAAAAATCATCTTGTCCTGTGTTAACCTGCATTTCATTGCTACATGTCCAAGCAGACTGTCATCTCCACATCCATCATTACTTCATCTCCCTCTGCTGGCTGTGTGAATAAAGCTCATGTGAGGAGAATTAAAGAGAAGAACCCAAATCTTTGGCCTCTGTTAAAAATATTGGTGACACTTTCTAATAAGTGATTGATGAGTTGATGAGTAATAAGTCATTCACTAAGAAATAATTCATCAGAAAACAGGAACAGTCTTTAAGCAGGACCAATGAGTAAGTAATTATATCATTATAAAGTAAACATTGATCATTATGAATAGGAGTATTCCCAATGGATTTCTAATAACTTTGGAGTACAGGGAGCCCTCCCGAGGGCATTCTTTGACACAGTGGTGGCATCTGCCACCTTCTATGGAGTGGCCTGCTGGGGCAGTAGTATCTTGACAGCAGACAGAAAGAGACTGAGCAAACTAATAAAGATGGTTAGTTCGGTCCTGGGTAGCTCTCATGGTATTCATGTTAAAATGATGGAAATGAAGGCTCTGACTACCATTCATTTATAAGCAGAAAGACAGTTCTCATCCTGTACTCTTTCCACTCTACGTACCTCCTGTCCTGATCCTCACTTCTCCCTTTACACCACACCATGTGCCTGAATGCACATCGATGAACACAGGATGTCCAAAGTTTGAGAATTTTGCAGAGAATTTCTCATGCTAAGCCTTTTCCCTCTAAATCTCCAGACCTGTTAGTTGATTGCCATCTATAATTGGCCACAATGTTAGTGAACAGAAATGATCATCTTCAAATTCAAATTCCTCCACTATGTTGTTTTTATTATAACCAGTGTTAGTTAACCTTTATTGGTTATTAACATATCATTGCATATTCTATATATCTGATAGGTTATATATATATATATATATAATATATATATATATATATATATAACTCTATATATATATAGAGAGAGAGAGAGAGAGAGAGAGAGAGAGAGAGAGATTATATGGGGGTTATAATTACACTGAGGTTGGTTCCTGAATTTCTTTATTACTCTGATGTTCATATATTGTAAATGGAAACAGAGGAAAGACAAAATATACATTGAAAAGTGTGCACTGACCCAGTGTTGGCCAACAAAAAACATGGTCTTTCTCAATGCAATGTCATCATATTTAGTCCAAGTACCTCCATGTACCACTTTAGATAAACATGGTGGTCTCTGCTCTGTTTATTTGGATGTCAAACATGCCATCCAAAATCACTTCGAATAATTTAATTTGAACAAGCTTAATTATGTGAACCTCTTCTCCAGCAGAAAAGAAAAGACATTTAGATGGTTTGTGGTTGCATGGGCATGGAATGTGTGGCACTCAAACCTAATTTGAAAGATAAAAGAACTGCTGTGCATCTATAATTCCGACAATTTCCTCAAAAGACTCCTTCAACAAGTCTGATTCCTGAAAACAAAACAATGAAAACAACATAATTCCTATTAATGGGCTGCTTCCACTTCACTCCTTTCTTAGAAAAGCCCCAGTGTGGTTAGCATTTAACATCAATATGTTTTCTTTGGTTAAATCAGATAATAATACATCCTTCTAGTCCAGCTCAAGCTTTGGCATTTGTTATACATCTACAACTATATTTCTGAAGGCCTCAGACGGCTCTTTGGATCTTTCTGGTTTGAAATCCTGCAAATGAAAAAAAAAAACCTAAAATATAAAATGTACATAAGTATTCAGAGACTTTGTTCAATACTTTGTTGAAGCACCTTTGGCAGCAATTACAGCCTCAAGTCTTTTTGAGTATGATACTACAAGGTTGGCAGATCTGTTTTTAAGAAGTTTCTCCCATTCACGTTATGGTGCACAACCATTTTAGATATCTGAGATGTTCAGTTGGGTTCAAGTCTGCTCTCTGGCTGGGCCTCTCAACGATATTCACAGAATTTTCTCAATGCCACTTTGTTATATTGGCTGTGTGCATAGGTTCAATGTCCTGGTGGATGATAAACCTTTATACCAGTCTGAGGTCCAGAGCACTCTGGAGGAGCTTATCATCAAGGATATCTCTGTACATTACTGCAGTCATCTAGATCATCCCTCGACCCTGATTAGCCTCCCAGTTCTTGCTGCAGAAAAACATCTCCACAGCATGTTCACTGTAGGAATGGTATTGGCTAGGTGATGAACAGTGCCTGGTTTCCTCCAGACATGATGCTTGACATTGAGGCCATAGAGTTCAATCTTTTTGTTTCTCATGGCCTGAGAGTCTTTTAGGTGCCTCTTGGCAAACTCCAGATGGGTTGTCTTGTGCCTTTTACTGAGGAGTGGCTTACGTCTGGCCACACCTGCCTGATTGGTGGAGTGCTGCAGAAATGGTTTCCCTCTGTAAGGTTCTCCTATGTCCACAGACCAATACTGGAACTCTGTTCTGTGACTATTGGGTTCTGTCACCCCCCCTGAAAAAGGATCATTCAGTTTGTCTGAGCAGTCAGCTCTAGGAAGAGTCTTGGTGGTTCCCAACTGTACTGCACTGTAAACCAGGGAAATATTGCAATATTGTACAGTGAAGTTGAAAGTATGCCAAGACCTGGAACATAGTGATCCTCAAAGAGTTGCAGAGGACAGTATATATATCAGATTGTATAATATACAGCTGTACATATTAGTCAAACCCGAAGATGAACAGATGAAAGAAAACTGAGGCTGTATGAAAGATGAGAAATACTGGATGTTACTTCCAGCTCCTAAACAATGACACAACAGAAGTTGCCCTTTTGGGTCTAAAAGCTGCAGGAAATACATGAATACCATCAGAGGTGGGAAATAACAAAGTATAAGGAGTTTGTTACTGTAATTAATTCGATTTTTGAAGTATCTGTGCTTTGCTTGCTTAATACTTTTTACTTCTGCTTCCTTATAGGGCTGGGAGACATAGCTATAGCGGGATATAAACAGAGCAAGATATGGACTGAGGGCATATTGTTTATATCGAGATGGTAAATAACATTCTGTTTCAACTTTGCAGAAATGTCTTTGTTTCTTATTCCTGCTCCAGACATAAGACAGAGCTCATCGTGGATCATCATTTTTTTTGCATCATAAATGATATCATTTATCATATATATATATATACTGCCTCTACTCTGGATACAAGATGAGAGGATGGGAATGATACATCCAAGTCTTGTATGACATGCAGCAGTATATTTGCCCACAGATGTTGAGGCTGGGTGCCAAGATCCTGCACACTCATAAGCTGCTACTTCCCAGCTGATAAACCTGGTGAGGCCAATGAAGTGTTGCAATCTGTTGAAACATTTCTTTCTGGATGAGCATTATTCTGTTAAAATGCCAGTTAGAAGCCCTTACATGAAAGCGGACACGTGGCCGCAGGATGCCATGTTTATATCACTAAGCTGTCCCTCATATCACAACTAGGGGTAACTGACTGTCGTATGCAGTGGCTCCTCCAGATCATCACACCGGAATTTGTGGCAGTGTGTTGCTTCACACGGCCTCCGTAATCAAACTTGATCATTGTCAGATCAGAAATAGAACCTGTATTTGTTGCTAAAGGCTATACAATTTTGATTCTGTAAGCTGTGTTGCCAACACCTTCCAATAGTTTGGTCAGAATGGCCTAGATAGTGGACAACCAGACCCACCAATCTGCACTCTGGAGCAATGGAAATGTGTTCGGTGGAGCACATTCTATCTTACACTCCTATATCTGTCTGATGGGCAAGTTTAGGGTTGGCAAATGGCAGGACAACATTGCCTGCCTGACTGCATTGTGCCAAATGTGAAGGAACTAGAACAGAGATTGTGGACCTCCTGTCCAACATCAGTGTCTGACCTCACAAATGCTCCACACGTTCCAAAATCTTGTAGAAAGCCTCTGCAGAAGAGTGGAAGCTGGGAATAGAAACAAAAAAAACAAGTGGGCTCTGGAAATTTCGATATGAGAATCCTGTGTTTTTACAGCCTGTGGAGTAGATCATATGTTTCAAAAGCTCTGTTATCACTGTTGTTTTGTTAAAGGGGCAACTCAAGCTGTCATAATTTATTAGTGAGAGAAGGGTGTCTGTGTGAACATCTGTCTGATCTGGGTGTGTGTATTATATGTTGTGTCATGTCATGTTATTGGTCCATCTTGTTCTTTTCACCCCTTTGGTGGGCAGTATGTATGAAAAACTACTTAATACTTAAAGAGAGAATGGACTGTTAAGGAAAAAAAAATAATTACAAGAATTTCTAATGATAAGCACAATTTTTTGTGTTAATTGTAAGTCCATTGATTTTTTTGAGTTGTATTATATACATGTTCAGGAGTATTTTACATTCAGAAACTGAGGGCTTGCACTTTGATACTAAGTTGTTATTGTCTACTTGACTGTAGAAGAGTGAATGATGTTTGGTATAGAATATATATTTTGTTTTTCAATGTAGAGCCTAAAGAGCCTAAATTAATTTGGCAAGAGGGTTGAAAATAAAGTTTTTAAGGTAATATCAATAAATAAAAACAAGTTGAGTAATTTTTGATTCTGATTCCTTAAGAAGGAGATCCTATGCTATTCAAATTTGTCTTCATTTGAGATGTAACTATTAACAGAATTTAGATATTTGTTTGAATTTGACCATGTTTTGTATAAAAAAACAGCTTTGCTTCTAAGGACTAAAAATCCCGTTAGAAATTGATTATTCAGAATGACCTGAAATGCAATAATATTGATGAGTTATTTGTAATGATTAGACTGACATGGATATTTATGTTAGTAAGTTATTCAAAAATACTTGACAATAATTGACCAAAATAAATAAAAAAACAATTTCAATGTCCTTTATTATTTTTGTTATTTATGTATGTACCCGATTCCTTCTCGGGACTTTTATTCTGAAATTTGAATACTGCTTGAACAAAGAAAGAGAATAAACTGTCACTGATCAGTTGGAGGTTCTGCATTTGAAGGTTCCTTTTGCATTTAAACTGGGATGTAATTGTTGGAAATTTGCTGGATTACCAGTGAAAAATAGGATTCTAAGAGTTAATTGGTTAATTTGTGTTATTGGTCTGTTATGAACACATTGTTTTTTACTCATGAAAAGTAATCTAAAATAATGCCACTGAATGTGTGCTAGTGACAATAAAGGGTAGTTATAACTTTAATTATACATTTTTAAGGGATAATGGCAGTACAGATGTAAGCCTCAGTGTTGTTTACATGTCTAATAATACTAGGAAATTATGTTTTAAAGATTATGTGGCTGAAACATATTTAAATTTTAGCTTTCAGATTGTTACTATACCCAAGAGAACAGAAGAGACTTTAGGTCAAAAAGAGAAACTGTTTAGGAGAAAAGAGGATGTATGTAAAAATGTGAAAACAATGGGTTTAATAACAATAAAGTTATTATATATTTCACATATTATATATTAAATATATGTTATAAATATTTGGAGGTTATTTTGGCCTCTAACTTCACTGCACTTTTCATTGTGAAATTAAAGAAAATTGATTTTTGGTGGTACAACTGCTCATTAGCAATTCTTTAGAGGTTATTTAGAATATTGCTTCAGAAGAAGGAAGTATGGCCTTTTAAAAGCTTTTGCCACATATTTTATTGTGATTAATTCTTCACTTGCTGTTTATTACTCAGTCTACTCTATATTATGTTATACCCTACTACACTATTATATATTACAGGGTTTATCCACCTGTGGACTCTCCAGTGGTCTGCAGGCTCATCCTCATCCAGGCAGTAGTTGATAGTGGGCCAGAAATTCCACTTTATATCATAATCTTTATGTCTGGGTGAAAAACAATATTTAATATGAGTAAAAATCAAAAGATCAATGGTGTCAACATGAAGTCTAACATACGGAGACAGCATTTAGACAGAAGTAAAGGAGTTTGTGTTTTGTAATTAGAAATGCTTAGACATTTTTCAATTAAGACGTGAGATTATATATTATATAGATACTACTCTAATCTTAAAGGGCACATTTATTTGTTTTAGATTTTTTTGTATTGTCTGTGTGATTTTATGAGCTAAAAACTAATATTTTTATATTCATAATTCATTCAAAAAACAGTTTCTATATCCTCTTTACCCTTTAGTATAAAATAAAAAAGTAAAACTGGCCTAAATCTGCCACAAGATGGCACCAAGTGCACATCTAAGTTAGTCAAGGACAAAGGTTTTTTTTTTTGTTTTTTGTTTTTGTTTTTTTTTTTAACAAATGAGCAACATGTTGTATGTGGTTCTCTGTTTTTCTATCACTACATAACACATAGCAGGATGGTTAATGTGAGTCAAAATTCTGTTTGAGAGTGGTGTGTTACCACTCCAGGTCGAGTGGAGTAATATACCTGGCCACCAGGGGAGCTCTCTATAAAAGAGCCTGGAGAAGCCATTTAAGACTCCTCCCTTTTGATGAGAGCAGGTTCTTAATAAGAAACTATGTCTTTAATAAAATAAATAGTTATTTCAGCCCAACTGGCTACCATGGAACTGTACATTATGTATTGATATGTCTGTATGCCCAAAACGCACTGGTTGGGCAGATTCAGTCTTAGAGTGGTGTTTGGCATCAATGTCTCAACATCTGGTTTGAATATTCATCTAATAATAGATGAAGAGCTGATGATTCATATAATCTGTAATAGAAAGGCAGTCGATGTATTCCTGTACTGTTGAAGCCTTATGGGTGGATTAATTTTTTTTTTTTTTTTTGCTCACAGCAAGTGACATCATGTTAAAAGACATCCTGAACAGTGGCTTCATTCACACTGCCCTCTCTATAGCCCAAACAAACAGCTGCTTAGCGACTAAGGCTTTGAGGAATCATAATAGTAAACTGGCACGAAGATATCTGTAAAAATGCCATCAAGAAAAAAATTACAAACAACAGCACTTCAGTCAGATTTATTGCTCATGTTTTTGACAAGCTTTGAAACATTCATTGCAAGGCTAGATTAAGTCAAACTAGCATGAATCCCCTAAAAAAGATATAGCTTTTCTTTGGAAAACATTTCTTAAATGGCATTATCTTATATTAATATCATAAAAAGTTAAATGCAGTGTGCCTACATGTTGCTATCTTTGCAGTTCATATTACTACAGCCTTGGTTATATGACAGTAAGTAGCAAAAGAACAACTGATTCAGTTCATAAAAAATATTTTCTCTACTTGTGATTGACAGACTAATCCTAAGAAGGAAACAGATTAATTTTATAGACATTTTTCCCACATGTATTTACAATAAAAAATCGAAAACATCAACAAAAACTAGGAGTTTACATTCAGGGAATTGCTGCAATTTTAAGAGCAACATCCAATGAGAGAATGGCTCTATTATTACAGTTACAAATATATTAAGAGCTGGGATGTTTTAATAGTAATTAAAAAAATTGCACTGTTTCATTCAATTCAGGCCAGAATAAAGATCATTCAGCCATTACGTGAAGGCACATCCAATTTTACATGACTCTCATCACAACTATCTCAAAGCTATACTAAATAAAATAGTGCTACTAATTATAAAAGTGCCCTTGAGAGATTCTTTGGTTACTAAATCACCTTTAAAGTCCCTGAAGGATATCAGCATATTCAGAAATACAAGATATTTTATCTTTTAGATTGTCAAAATCAACTACATCACTCCTTCACATGCTCAACATATCAGTTATGGCAAATTCACTTTGAGATGAAGCACAATATCCATATTACCATTTAATTAAAACTTAAAAACATGTACAACATGGAAATTCAAGTGCAAGTCTTGCAGGTTCTCCTCACAGTCTCTAATAAAAATGGATGTAAATATTTATAGAAATGGCAGAATTTTTGAGACATCCCAGTATGTTTAAGGCAAGGTGTCTAGATTCCGTACAGTCAGTACAGTATTGTAGCTAAAGGCACACAGGCTGACATAATGATCAAAGTTTGATTATTTACAGTGTGTGAAAAAAAAAAACTCCCTTAGCTTTGTTTTCTACAACACTAGGTGCTAGATGCTGAATAGAATAAAATATACAAATGTAAAAAATATTTAAAAATCTTATTTTGCGGTTAAATTATATACAAGAGTAAATATAATTCATTGGCAAGAAGTGCGAACTTTGCATTTAAGGATTTTATGTAAAAACAGTGCAATTTTTACAAGCATTTTCAAAGTATACTGGGCTTTTATTGCCAAGTTTGAAGTTTATTAAACTGAACTTTTTCGATTTTAATCGACAAATTTAATCTTCCATTTACATGTCACGTGTAAACAGAGGAACAGTTCATTTGAAAGGTCTGAAATGGTTTGATTTGCTTGTGCTTTGGAGATTGTGGCAGACACCAGTGATCTACACACAAAGCCATGCAGGATGAAGCAATTGTTCCAGACATACTTAAGCGAGAGTTTACTAAAGTGAGCCAAAGGGCTATGAAATATGAAATCAGAGTAGAACAACATAGATTTAACTCATTTTATCCAATCTAAATTGTTTGCAAGGCTTTGAGAACATAAGCCGCTGACACAATGACATATGAGGTCAACCCTGGCCACATTTTACAACCGGTCAAGGGTAGATTTTGGAACTGAGGGACCTTTTAAACATTAACACACCGGTGTCCCAATGACTGGTTCAGATGGTGCTTGGATGTTAAGACAAAGAGGCATGATCTGTTTGGCATCAGAAAGTCAGGCAGGTCAAAAGTGTTAGGTCTCTTCTAACAGGGCAGGAATGTGGATTATTGCTGTCCTTATGGTTCAGTGGAGGCTGGTGGTGATGGTGTCTGTAAAATGCAAGATGAGCTGGGGGAGGACCAGCTGCTGCAGAAGTCCCACATACTTCCTGCTGCATTCTTTTGCTTTATGTCTGTCCTCTGCTGTGCACGCCCGTCAGATCCTTCCTTATGATCTCATTTACTGGAGAAAAGAGACAGAAGAGAAGAGGCTGTTTAGAACATGAAAGAGGCCATTGCACGCCACAGCATGACACTTCAATCAATGCTTTAGAGACTACAGTCGGTACTTTGAGGCACCATCCAAGGATATACGCCCTAGTAAAGGTCTGCTTTGTCCTTTCCTTCATCATAAAGACTTTTCTTTTAGGGTTAGGGTTGGAAAGTTTATAAGAAAAACAAGAAAAAAATACTTCACTCCAGCAAATCAATCAGCAAATCACAGGGAACATGTAAAACACATATTCGTACCAGAACAGCATTTCTGACATACCTTCATATTCATTATTAAACAATCAGCTCCTAATACAGAACATACAGACCAGACTGCACTGACATACGTTGACCACTAGAGGGATGACCACATCTTTTTGCCATTACCTTGTCTGAACATGCAGTGAAAGCTCAATACTGGTGCTCATTTCCTGTTCTTCTTTGAACTCCACTAACCAGGGGGGCACAAATGGAAACTTTTAGAGCCTCTACATGCTAAGAATAGTATCAAGGTGTGTGGGGTTGTTTACATTATCATGACACAGGAGGGGGACCCACCACCTGAGAAACGCTGCTCAAGTCTGAACCTCTGAGATAATGTAAGTGCCATGAGTGTAATTGTATAATTATGCAATTACAGTTACGCAATTACAGTTACCCTGATTTTGCACATGGCATTGAATCATGCAAACCAAACATGATCAATACTGTATGCTCTGATGGAATGTATATGTAATTAATAATCAATGTGCAAGTGCACCATATACTACTTTAATGTCAATTATTCTGGGTTAAAGTAGAAAAGTACAAAAGAAAGTGAGAAAAATTAACATCTTTGTGAAGTATCTAAGGAATTATTCCACAGGCTATAATACAAGTATCATTTTTAGACATACCAAATATAAAAGTTCATAATATAGAACAAATTTCCCAGTACAAATAACTAATTTTCATGGTTCTAAATTCACCAATGAGCCAGAACATCCCTTGCCTGATATGCCTTTGTCTAAAACAGCTCCAACCCTTCAGTGCACAAGCACTGTCTCTGTCTAACTGTTGGTTATGGTTTCATTGTTTCAGGAACTCCTATTCCTAAGGCCAGGGCTTTTTAGAACAGAGGACTGTGCTGTTGTGGTGTGTTGGCTAGCTTCACCAGTAAGCCGAAACAAGTGAGCCAATCAGGTAGAAGGAGTAGCTATGAGCCTTAGTGTAGCACAGCATTGTTTTCCCCTGTTTGCCTTTTGAGTTCAATGTACCAACATTTCAGAATTTTGGCGAGTTTTTGACGTTTATCACATAACGGTCCCTTCTTCGTGTTGTTTGTTTTTGCAAGTGGTCATAATGTTTTGGCACATCTCTTTTACAGTTGCCTTGGCTTTAAATACAAAGCACGTTAGTGCATCTCCAAAAAAGTGTATTGTGAAAGTTTATTGTTCTTAACTTAATTCAAAAAGTTAAACTGCCACATATTTCATATTAATTACATGTAAAATGACAAGGCATTTTTACTTTTGGCTCTAGAACATATAAATCTGAAATCTACTATCTCAAAATATTAGAAAATTTTAATAAAATATAAAATGTTTTAGCCCTGTGGCCAGGGGCAAAGGAAATCAGAATCTCCATGAAGCTTGTCAGCACATGGAAGCATGAATATAGAATTGAATTGATATAGAATTGATAAACACAGTGAACCAACACCAGCAGATGACAAAGCACCCTAAACCATCACATACTGTGAAAACTTCACAATGGACTTCAAACACCTGGAATTCTGTGCGTCTTCTTCCAGACTCTAAGAGCTTGAGATGAGACTATATGAGAAATTAAATGCAAAATTTACATCCATATGAAAATACATCTTTGTAGCACTAAGCTATAGTCCAGTTCTTTTTCTCCTTAGCCCAGGTAAGCTGCTTCTGATGCATCTGGTTTAAGAGTGGCTTGGGTTTAGGAATGCTGCAGTTGTAGCCCCTTTCCTAGTGATGTCTGCGCATGGTGGCTCTTGTATTGACAACAGTCTCAGTCCACTCCTGAAGCTTTATGGTGAAGTTCTTGAGTTAAGTTTCTTGACAATCCTCTGAAGGCTGTGGTCAACCCTGTTGGTCAGGTACCCAATCAAGACCCAGCAATGACCTTTTGTGGTTCATCCTCTTTACGTCAAGGATTGTCTTCTGGACAGCGGTCAGGTCAGCAGTCTTCCTCATGATGGAGGTTGCATGTGCTAAACTAGTCTTGATATTTATACTGTTTGAATAGAAATTTACTCAGTTGTATTAAATTCTGAACAGAACTGAACTTTTTCACAATATTTTTTGATGCACAAGTAAATCTCTTGATGAAAAGTAATCAAAGCATGCTTGATTAAAAAAATAAATAGCCAAACAAGTTAACGTTTTAGTTGAATACAGGGTAGTCATAAAGGTCAGGTTTATAAAAGGGTTATTTATTAAAGGGTTTATAGCAGTTTTATATTCCACTGTGTTAAGCCTGGTTAGCTTCTAATTCAAACAATTTCACTGCATGAATGAACAGAACACAATATAAACCAGGTTCACGAAAGTCGCTTGAACTTTGCTGTTCTTTCTTACTTTATTGTCGGTTTAGGAAGAATTCACAGTATGTAAAACATGTCATCCAGCCTGACAGACCACATCCTCTAAGTCGTGCATGTTTTTATCAGTGCAGGGCAGCTCCAGGCTGGAAGCGCAGTGCACCCTGGCACTGCAACATAATGCTCAGCGTGAACAGCAGGAACAGCAGGATCTGACAAAGGGGTGGCCCACCACACAGGAATAACAGGCACATCAGTTCCCTTTTCACTGCTTAAGAAAATAAACTGGCACGTTGCTATAGCAGCTGTGCAATATTTAGGTGACATTTTGTGTGGAATAGAGGAAAGGGTCAGCTTAATTATTAATGGTGAATTTGAATATTTCATAGAGTATATTATTTAGAAATAACAGAAGGGCTGAAACAAGACGTTAGTCAACTGCTTTAACTAGATCATTGAGAATAATAAATAAAAAATTAAAAAATTAAAGCAAGTGTCACCGCAGTAAACCATAAATCTATCAACTAATCACGAACCATATTAGCAATAATAAAAGCCTTTTTTGATGAACATGGAATCTTGTGTTGAGAGCTTGGTGGGTGAGCTCAATATTTGTCCCTCCCTTTTTACCACTGACGCTCAAATGACACAAAGGAAAGGGCACTGTAAACTGAAAGACAGGGGAAGACAAGGGGAACAACATTTAATTTACATAACATCCCAAAATCATGGGACAGCACTGTGTAAATGAATGAAGTGGCATTACCACAGGGAATAGATTGGGAACACTCACACCTGTATGAGTTGTGAGGTGTTTATCTTGTGAGTGGTGGAACACTGGCCTGCGTGCTCATGGTAAGACAATGTGAATTATCATCGAAGGCATTACTATATATATATAAATATATATATATATATATATATATATATATATATATATATATATATATATATATATATATATATATGTGTATTCTCTCTCTCATATATATATATATATATATATATATATATATATATATATATATATATTATACTACATAATGATAGTGACCAACAGTATTTGGCTAGAATTTTTCATGAGAACAGAGAAGTGACTCAAAAAAATCATATCCGCATTCAATGCAGGAGGTCCCACACACTTATCAGTGAGTGCAGTGTTCTTTAGCATGCAATGGACATGGCAAAGGTCATGGGACAAGATAACCAGTCTAGCTAGGACTAGCTGTGCTATGACTTGGTTTTCAGTGCACTGCTGTTGTAAAAGCTCCAAATCTAAAACTAGGTTTTCACTTTAAGTTATTTGCTCAATCCAAAACAACCACTGTTGATTTAATAATCATGAGTAAAAAATCATAAAATGCATAATAGCATTTTAATTTAAAAGCAGTCTTAAAAATAAGACTTCCTCCAGTCCTCAAATGCTTCATGCAAATAGTAATTTCAAGTAATTGCCAGTTTATGACTTGGTTACCGCTGATTCCACGTGTATGGATGGGATTTGTTTTCCCCACTGCGTCTTATCCAGAGCAGATGTGGAAGGGAATTAAAGTAGTTGCAGTGCTAAACTGTGGACAGTAAATCTAAACATAAGGCCCTGCTGTTGCCACAGCTTTCATATACCTGTTTATACAAGCAACCAATGAACTTCCCTCTCTCAACTTGCAGCTCAAAAGAAAGTTTTCATCGCAGTGACCAGGGCCACAGGATTTTCCAATGTGTAAAGAGAAGGGTGGGGGAAAAAAAAAAGCCAAGACGGCTACAGCACATAGCTGACCAATATACGGCACAGAGGGGTTACAGGGAGAGGCGTCAAAGACTGGCAAACACTAGGCGTTGGAAGCTGGGAAAAGGGGTGTGCTGACTGGCCTGTACAATAGTTCACTGTCTGGCTAGAGCGTGGAGAATCAGAACACTTCTTTGTAAAGCAAGGTGGAGAGTCAGATGGAGTGTACTGTGTAGTTGACTTAGGCCATGATTCCCTCTGTGTTGTTGGTTGGTGTGTTGCAAACAGGCTGAAATAGCTACAAGAGAATGTACAAAAAATGTGTGAGTGTGTGGTGAGGGGGCACGACTGACCGTGAGCACAGAAATAAGCCAAGAGAAGTTGCAGAGACAGACAGGAAGAAGGTAAACCACAAGCCTGGCCACTAGGTCCTCTTCCCCAGCAACCAATCTTAGAGACCAAGCAGAGAAAGTAAAGAGAGCAACTGGGAACAGTCCTCTTCTAGCAACATTCCATGCATTTCATCCTGGCCATTTCAAAGACTCCACTGGCTGCTTGACTGTGAATATTAGCTGATGTCGAGCTATCTCTTTTGTTTTCTAATGCATCTCAAAAAATAAGAAAAAAAACAAAAAAAACAATTTCATTCAGAAAAGTAAACTGATGTATTTTATATTTATTACATGTAAAGTGATATTTAAAGCTTTCTTTGTTTTACTGTTGATCAGTGTGGCTTATAGCTCATGAAAACCAGCAATCGAGAAACTCAAAATATTAGAAAATAATTATTCAAATTTGAATAGATTACTAATCACAGTATCAACTATAAAACAAAAAAAGCTTGAAATATATTACTTTAAATGTAATGAATATAAAATGTGAGTTTATTATCAATATTTTCCAAAATACTCAAATTTGAGATTTAGTAGTATATACAATATTGTGTGCATATGTCAATAATTATAGAGATTGCTAATAACTAGATCAGTAAAAGCTGAATTTAAATGTTATTATGGCTGCAATAACAAAATTATGTAAAAATGCATCCAAATCTAATGCGTGAACAAACCTGCAGTAACATACTCTTAAGAAAAATGATTTTAGATTATAGATATTTTCAGCATAGTCCAGTTCTGAATATCACAGTACTCTATAATCTAGTTTACATGTTGATGTCACATCAGCATCTTTGGAGTACACAAATCATTTGTGGATAGATTCTCACATCTAAGGTATGGATCTCTGCAGCTCCTCCAGAGTGACTATCGGCATCTTGGATGCTTTTCTAATTAGTGCTCTCCTCAGGTTAGGTGGCCGGCCATGTCGTCGTGGGTTTGCAGTTGTACCATACTCCTTCCACTGATGGATTGAACAGTGCTCTGTGAGACAGGAGTTTGGGATATATTTTTTAAATGACCTAATCCCACAACATGATCCCTGACCTGTCTGGTGTGTTCCTTGGTTTTCATGATGCTGTTTGATCTAGCAAGATGTAAGATGAAAGAATATGGAACACTTCAAGGAATATGAATACTTTTCAAGGCACTGTAAACAAACACAATCTGACAAACAATCTGATTGGATGATAATCAGCATGAAGAAAATTGTATCTGATTGGGGGGCAAAATAAATTGATTTGGAAATGCCTAACCTCTAATATGTATGAATGCTCTTTTATTGATCATATCAGCAAATAAAGCATGGTTAATAATTAAAAAAAAAAGTTTTCGCTATATAAAACTACATCTGCCAACATAAACCAGGTAGCAGTGTTTTAACCGCAGTCTTCTTCAGTCTTTTATGTGTCTTCATTACAATATGCTGCCATTCCTACTTTATGTTTAAGTGAACATGCCCATTCTTGACAGATGCAAGTGACCTGTAACTAATGTGTACACCTTACGTGCTCTATCTAAATTATTCTCCCATTCTCCATCTGGAAGAACTTCACCTCTCCATTGCCTTGGGGTTAGACTGCAGTCTGGAAAGGGTTTGAGGACTGTGTAACTTTAAGCACAAGGAGCCAAGCCCGTTTAATGCCCCTACAACTGTATCCAGCCCATTTTTGTTTATGTCATGGATAAACCCTGATGAAAAGGAGAACGGATCTGGACTGAAATCAGTTGTTTGTGGTAGAAGGAAGATCTGTTTATATCAAGTGTGCATGATTGCATGGTTAGCAGGCAACATGTGCCCATTCCATTTTGACTTGCCAAAGATAGAGAGTTTACAATAAGATGTCTCTGGTTTATGGGCTTGCTATGAGGAAATGGAAACACATTTTTACACTACAAGGCAAGAAATGTTAGTTGGATGGTAAAACAAATATGGTTTAAAACTACACCACTAGATTATGCTCATAGTGAAATGTGTACCAACACATCTTCAGCAGAAAGTTTCATATCAGAAGCAACCACAGAAACTTTCATGGTCCTTAGCAAAGCCACTAACGAAAAGAGTGTTGAGAAAGCTGCACCGGTTGACTCATACAAAAAGTGAATTTGTGTGAAAGCCTTGGAGGACATCAAACACTGAGATGTTTGTGGGTGGAACCATAGCTTGACACCTCCACTCATACAATCACATGGGAATTTTTTTTTTTCAATTCTTACTCTTCCTGTACCTAGTGACCCAGGCCTCCCCCATACAGCAACTGCTACTGTGCCATCAGAGAACATCAGTGGCCTGTGTAGAAGGTAGGAATCTGTTCAGTGTAATGTTGAAAAGAGTCAGCAACAACAGCCACCCTTTTAAAAAGCATACAACCACTCAATGAGGGAATTCCCCAATTAGAGGCTTTATGAGATTTCCAGAGTGGTGTTAAAATTCTAATAGTGCTACCAGATCCACTTGGACATGAAAGCGTGTTGAACAGCAGAAATCCATTAGGGTCCTGAAGTGCCTGGTAGGAGCTCCCTGACCAACACCTTGTAATGAAAACATCAAACAGTTGGGGTCTGGGGCACATCTCATAGTAACTCTCTATTAATGTGGCAACAGCAGCTCCGTTGCTGTTTACTGAGGGAAACCCTATTAGGCCATCCAGAAGAAATTCCATCTCTGGCCTCTTTTTTCTCATCTGCTTCATTTTTTCCATCCAACATGGCCCTTTCCTTTTCCTGCGGACTCCCGCCCAATCACTATCTTGTGGAGATCGGGTTGGCTTTCTGGAGAAGCACAGCAGCTGCAAATAGGAATTCTATGTGCCAGATTGGCAGGAGAATGGCCAGTGGAAAAAAAGCAAATCCTCTCGTGGGTTCCCCTCACAGAATTGAGGGGCGTAAGGCCAAGGGGAAGCCTTGGCCAAGTATAACAAACAAAGAGGCTTTCCCCAGCTCTCCCAGGCAGCCCGTTCCACTGTTTGACAATGGTTGCTATGGAACTTGTTTTGCACATCATAACAGTGTCAACATGTCCAAGAAGTCCTGAACTGCCTTTTTTCTTGGGGGCACCGAAGGTTGAAAAAGCATTCCTGCTCCTACCCCCTACTTTGGATGCCATGAAGCACATGGGAAATAATGCCCTGTAAAGTGCAAACCTGTCTTAAATAATTGTCAGATTTTTTATATCCTTCTTCGCAATATTACACTTCTTGCCAAAAAAGCTTGTATGACTTGGCTACCTTTACTGTCACTGCTATGAGGAGCTTGGCACAAAAAGTGACAGAATATGTATAGAAGAAGATGAATTCCATCTATTATCCCTGATAATAATTCAGCTCCTTGTTCTACTGTCCAGTGAGCAGATGCATATGTGCAACATGTGAGTGTCAGTGCACTGTCAATGAAAAATGAGAAAAAGTGACACTTCAACAAAGAGGACACAGATCTAACCAAGACACTTCCTGCTATTGTTTCAGTGTTGAAACAGCATGATAGAGACCAGCGAGCTATCTTCATCAGAGTAAAGAACACAACACAGTCACATCTCACCATATCAATATAATTCCCAGGGGAGTGTCTAATCAACAACTAGCTAATGAATACATTTTAGATTCATTAGATTTAGATTCATTTGGGCTCCTACTGTCACATGCCTGTATAGAAAATTACAGAAAGTGATATTTTTAGAAATGTACTATCTAGAAATTAGCTAACGTGCATCCATTGCGCACTGTGTACAAATCATAGCTATGAATTATTACTATTCCTAAAATAAATCAACAACATATTAATGATGTTATTCTGGATTGTTTCATTTCTGAAATGTATTATATTCTTATTTCATAATCAAATATGGCCAACAGACAGCCGGGCTATATCAGAGTGCTCTGTATTAGGGCTGAGCAATATGGACAAAAAATCTCTTGATATTTTAGCTGAATGGCATTATATGATATACAGTATGATTAATTATGTGAAAAATACAATGTAAAAAAAATAGGACTCTCCATGAAATCCTTGGTCTTGATCTTCATTTCTTTATACACACAGACACAGTATTTCTCATGCCAGAGCTCTGTCATATGGCCCATCGATTGTGTGTGTGTGTGTGTGTGTGTGTGTGTGTGTGTGTGTGTGTGTGTGTGTGTGTGTGTGTGTGTGTGTGTATGAGATTGTGAATGGGAAGCTGAGAGCAGGGGGAGGAACAGTGTGCAGGAGTTTGAAACAGAACATTATTCAAAAACTTTAAACTCATAAATGATATCTCCTCAGCCCAGACACATTGCTCTAAGCATTTGATTGCATTCAGCTCCCCATTCAGTCAATCACCTCCCCATATCATCCCAAAAGTATGGAGTGCCATCCTTCCAGAGAACACAGTTTCAATGCTCCACGTTTCACCCTGTTTTATATCCATCTAGCCCAGGGGCGTCCAATCATCCATAAAGGGCCAGTGTGGCTGCAGGTTTTAATTCCACATAAACTGAAGGTCAGTTGATCAGATGACCTCCTGCTTGGTTGGATTGAAAACCTGTAGCCATCTGGGCCCTTTACAGATAAGATTGGACACCCCTGTTTTAGCCCATTTCTGGCATTAGGCATGGTGCCAGTATGTTCATTGGCTTCCACTCCTAGAGTCCAGTTCTACTGGCAATACTTCTTTACAAGGAATAGGCAATCTGTGTGTACATTTGCACGTCTGTGTCAGCAATGTGTGCAATGTGAAGTACCTAAATGCATTCATGAGAAGGGGTGACCACAAACATGTCAACAATAGTAGAAGCAGAAAAACAGAAAAACCTATTTAGACCTGAAGATGACACAATGCACAGATGGGAGTGAAATGGTAAGCATGTGCAAAATGAGCTTTGGCTAAACTCTGGTACGGGACTTACAAAGACTCACTCCAGATGGTTAGTGTTTAGAGTGCGTGACAACTAAAATATGAATATGAAATATTTATAACTCAGGGAACAAGCTGCAACACTGTGCTGTAATGCTGTATATTATAACCTGTTTAGGTCGAGAGAAATGTGTTTGCTCTTCTCTTCTTGTTCAGAGCCAGCGTTCTTTATTACTCCATTCGGACCACATATTTCTTTAACCACAGAATATTACCCTGCTGATTGGAATTTGTTTGTCCAGGTAATGGCGAAAGACATGGCAAACATACATGCTGAACTTATGTACTCACCATCATCCAGGTATGCTTGATCCAAGTTCTCCTGCTTGACAGTGACTCGTCCAGGAACAGAAGCTCTCTGTTCCTCAGCAGGGGAACACCTCTGTGGATCAACTTGGCCAGGAGGAGATCTGTCTTTGGCACTTCTCTGCACATAAGGCTGCTGTTGGATGACAGTGGGATAATGCTGGGGGTGGGGGGCTTGTGCTGGAGCAGGGGATCGGGTAGTTTCTGCTTCGTGCTGACTGTAGCCCTCACAGTAGATAATGTGCTGTGGTTCTGGGGGTGGTGGAGCAGTGGCGTCTCCTCCTCGGAGAAGGTGGTGGTTGATGGGGGAGAACTGAATAATGGAATGATGCTGGGTAGATGAATGCTGGCCGCTCAAGGGAGAGGATTGGGCTGGGGAACCTGTGTGGACCAGAACAGATCGATGTGGGTCTGGCACCATGCTGGCTCCGGTCTGGGAATAGAGGCTGCCGCCTAAGTTCTTGTCAGTGCGGGAATAAACGATGGCAGGACTGTGTTGCTGGAATCGGGGGTCCAGTGGGGGGATGCTGGAGCGGGTCTGTTGGCAGGGAGCCAGGCTGGGTACCAGGTCACTGTCTGGGTTGATGACTGCACGTGGGTTATGGTGGTAGAAGGATTGCCCTGAAGCTCCCAGGATCTGAGACATTGCATAACCCATTTGTCCAGTTTCGTATTCATCCACTGGTTCGGTTTTAATGGATGGAACTGCAGAAAGTCCAAATTCTATGGTTAATAAGTATAATCTTTTTCCACCTCCATGTTGTTCTATGTACCCCTATATCAAGTAAACAGGGCCAATTATGCTCTGTTGAACACTCAGCACTTGTCATCTCTAGCCAACAGGGTGAAACCCAGTAGAATATTACATCATCACAATAATGAATCATGCACTTTATCAGTGTTCTTTAAGTACTGATGATAAAATCCATGAAATTGCATCATGCAATCTTACCACAATGTGTCACAATAGTCGTTTCTGAGTATAATATTGATGTATTGCAATAATCTGATAGACCAGTAATCTCCACCACTTAAAACACCACTCCAATCGTACTATGCAAGTCTCAATATAAAAACATTACACCACAGTCATTTCCTAACCTTTTGTTGCAGTATATTATAATAAAAACACAGAAGGTTTATTTTAGATTTCCTGTTGGGGATGTCATTTTAAAATAACACTACTGTGCTGGGTTTAAACATACACTTTGTAAAACAATGTAAAATACTAATTAAATACAAAAATAGTCACTGTATAACTAACTGTTATTGCAAATATATATAATTACAAATTTACAATTTGTAAATAAATGTCCTTCAATATTTACCTTTTAACTTTTAACATTTTTTACCAAGCCCTGAAAACATATTCATTCACGCAATAATCTACTAGGCCAAACATGTGGCAGGAGTGCAATGCATAAAATCGTGCAGATACAGGCCAATGTAATGGGCTGAAAATGTGATCTCAGTGATTTTGAACTGGGTGTAAATTTTCTTGTCAGATGCTCAGGTTTGAGTGTCTATTTAAATGCCCATCTTCCATAATATTCATCACATCTGTACAATTGTGGTGGGCAGAAAAGCATCTCAGAATACACAACATGTTGAACTTTGAGGGGCATGGGCTCCAAAAGCAGGAGACCATGTCAGGTTCCACTTCTGTCAGCCAAGAACAAAAAGCTGAAGCTGCATTCAGCACTGGCCCATTAAATTGGAGAGCTACAACCTGGAAAACCTAGCGTGGTCTGATGGCACACAGCTAGTAGGATCAAAATGTGGCACCAACATTGTAAATTCATAGCCCCAACCTGCCTTTTGTCAACAGTTTAGGCTGGTGGATGTGGTGTAATGGTATGGGGAATGTTTTATTGGCAGACTTTTGATTGTCATATAATCACCATAACCATGATTTCTAGTCTCTGGATGTGAATCCAATAGAATTCCTTGGATGTGGTAGAACTGGAGATTTACAGCATAAAAGTTCTCCTAGAAATCTGCAGCAATTATTTGACTCAAACATGGATCAGAAGAGGAATGATTCCAGCATCTTGTGGAATCCATGCCACAAACAACAAGGGCTTGACTGAGGTTTTAAACATTAAGCGAGAACATGTGTTTGTTGCTACTGGACTCCCACCACTGGACTTTACAAACACACTGCGCTTTGAGCCACTGTCATGAACAGCTGTATATGTGCATTTGTTGACAAGTGGAAGTGAAAGAACCCTGTTGACTGACAAGGCAGAGTAATACAACATCGCATGTATAAATTATGATATAGTTCTATATTATTATGTATATTTTTAGGTAATGTGGAAACCTTTACAAGCAGCACTTGTTGATCCACCGCTACAATAAAACTCGTTTGGCTTGTTTCAATAAAAATGATGTTCATGATAGCCATGCATGTTTAAAATTATGGTATACTGGCACTGTCTTATGGAAAAAATAGAACACTTCAAGAAAACCTTTCAGAAATCATTTGTAAAATGTAATTTATAAACAATTAAAAAAACATTTACTAATTTAAATGCATAAATTATAACCAGGTGCATCACAACAGCTGCATATGATTTAAAAATGAACAGAAAGGAGTTTGGAGGAGCCTGTCTAATCTAAATCTCAGTCATTTAGTTTGGCTTGCTCTTAATTGGATCTGGTCATGGTGATACTACTCATTTCAACAAAGACCTGTCTGAGGCCCTCAGACAGAAGATTGTAGATGCAGATTAGTTTGGGAAGTTCAGCCCAAAATAGATCACAAGATGTGTAAAGATGTCTTTAACAGTCCTAAAATCACATGTAGCCTTTGCCACGCTTTATGTCAAAGCACATCATCTACCATCAGAATGAAACCTAATAAGTTTAATGGTAGGTGTGCAAGAGGGAAACCTATGCTCTCAACATTAGTTTATATTTTCTTATGATGTATTTAGCAAACACGTTTGACAGGCTTTCAGAAATAACCATGGTCCATTCCATTCATGGTCGTTCACAAACAGATGTGACTGGGATCACCACAAATTTTCCACTGATGCATTCCGCTGCCTTAGACCATTGCCAAAACCATTTCAATTGGTCTGAGCTGAAATGAATTCCTTTTTTTTGTTTTAATATAGTGTTTTGCCAAATCAGAGCACTGATTTGCCAGGTATAAAGAGAACACCTGGGGCGCATACCTGGCAGTGGTGTGTATGCGAAGTGCTGAGGCTGACTGCGCTTCCTCTTTCCATTGATCACATAGAAGTTGACCTTAGCTTGATGGCAGATAGATGGGTCTCGATATGGAGGCACCTCAATGAACAGCATGTTCTGAGAAAGAGATACATTTTCTTGTGTTATTGCTCACATTATGCTGCGTACATTAGCATCAGTGGACTACTGATGTCTATAGCAAAGATTATTTATATCAACCACTGACTGTACTTACTGACTGACTTTTGTCTTTGTCAACAGTGGCCTCCAACTCCCAAATTTGCTGTCCATCTAAAAGAGGAGAGAGCAAGAGAGACATTTATTATTGTTATTATTATTATTATTATTATTATTGTTATTATTATTATTATTTGTTGTTGTTGTTGTTGTTGTTGTAGTAATGTCATTCATCAATTAGCTAGTATTTCCCACATCACTGAGGATTGCAATGGGGAGGCAAACTCAAATGATTTTGGGCTGGAGTTCGGACTTCTTGGTAGGCATGTGAAACCAAAGCACCCACCACCCGCCACCTCCCACTCCAGCAGAAGATAAAGAGGAAAAGAGGGGAGGTGGAGGCGGCTAAGTTGTTTGATGCGATGAAATCGGGGGTGTGAATCATCTCCTGAAATTAAGTTTTAACATAACTTCACTTATACTGTCACATACTATATATATATATATGTTTACAGCATTGAATCTGCTTCTTGTGTAACAGACATGAATTCACATTGTGTTGCACCTTCAACAATGTGGGGAGATATAGGTTTATCCAACATGTTTGTTCATGATCGTTGGTTGTTGTGGTTTGACCTTTCTTAAAAGACACACTAGCATATACAGTCCCTATCTCGTACACCTAATGAGTCAACTCCTAATCACTTCTATGACAGGTGAATGTGGGTGGTGATTTTTCATGTTTGTCTGTCATTGCCAGGGTCATAGATTGCTTACATCATACCTCGCCTACCATCTCTCTCCCATACATACAAAATGGCAGAGAAAGATTATATCTGTAGGCTCAACCATTTCCTCTAACACCTTTAACTTACCTCAAGGCAAAGCAACTAAACAGATATCTTGTAAAGCCAGTGAATGTTAAGGACTGCCATCCTGCAGTGGGCAATTGTAAGTGACAATTAAAACCAAGCTGGAGTAAGGCTAACTTGTGTCAAATGAAAATGAATTGAAAATGAAATGAAAAGTGTAGTAAAAGTGGCACTAACTCTGTAACTAACCAACTTTCTTTCCAAAACTGAGATCTAGGTGTGCAAAGGATCAAAAATGCTCCCAAAACTGAATACAAAACAGAAGCAAATGCAACATTCTAAATGGATTGTTCATTAAGCACTAATCATTTTACATCCCTTTCAGAGAAATGGATGGGAACCCCCTTCTCTGGTGTAAAATGAGATGCATGTGGCTCAAATGAGTCAGCAGAGGACAGGGGGGATTCCACACTTGCTGCCAGATTTATTTCTCAAGATCATTTTATGATGAAGTTGCTCCATTTGACTAACGACAGGTGATGACTGCTCCTTTCTTGGCATTTTTGTTTGTACGCAGTTTGTTCCAAAGCTCCCTCTGCAGGAGCCCTCGTTTTTCTCTTATATAATTCGGCATGGAGGTGGATTTTGGGGAGGTGGAATCCCAGCTTGGCGTGGTCTCGGTCTCTCTCCATACAGCAACATTGAAATAAGCCAAATAAGTTTTGGCCAAAGACAGCTGTCTTCCATTCAGAGGGATTTCAGAGGCATACTGTTCCAGAACACTTTGTCATACGAAGAAACCCTCCAAAACAAAGGCAATCCCTCCTCAATTATTTCTTGGTTTTTTTTTGTTTTGTTTTGTTTTGTTTTGGGTTTTTTCTCTCAGAATTAGCCATTACAGCAGAGTAAAATTATGCAGCAGGGAACCCCAGATGAAAAAAAAAGCTAAATGTGACTTAGTCAGTATCTGTAAATATTCATATGGACAGAAAGAGAGAGCAAGAGAAACAGAGAGAGAGAGAGAGAGAGAGAGAGAGAGAGAGAGAGATGAAGTCCTGCTGATATTTCACCCCTGAGAGTTCATGTCTAAAAGTATAAAAGCTGCCCTTGTGTAGAACAGACGGTCACTGGATTCTGTGAGTCACAGCTATACACTGACAGACTAAGCACCTTACCATAGACCCGTATCCAACCAAGGCCTCAGACACCACAGAGAACCATAAACAAAATCTAGACCTAAACCAGACAACAAACACAAACTAGACAGCTCACCTTGGATACACCAGGCAGAATAATTTTGGAATTTTTTTAAAACAAAACAAACTAAAATTTAAGATCAGCCCCTGAGTGAGTTCATGAATGAGCCTAACAGAAATATAATCAAATATGTACTTTATGATCTATAAACTCATTTGTCCAAATCCAGAACTTTCACGTTACAGGTTATGAGACAGACTTTTCCTGTTATTGGATAACAGCACTTTTAAAAAGTCCTGGTTCAAGTGTTGTACAACAATAATGACTTCAATATGGACGACAAATTATTCATAAGAGTTAATCTGAGCAATGGGCTGCCCATGTATCATGTATTACTGGTGCCTTATGAGAATAAGCTGATAGTAAATCTATCTCATATATATATATATATAGTACCACACTGATCTTTCATCTTTACATCTGCCTTTAGACTTTTATCCACAAAAAACACATCAGACTTTTTAAAACCTTATTTTTTTTTATCTGTTTAACTGTCAGCCTTTTTTCAAAGATCAGTTGAAGCCCTAGATAATGTCTGTGTTATGAGCAGTGCTGCAATTAATCAACTGTCTAAAATGATTGCAACTCGTCAAACAAGGTGCAAAGTAGCAGCAAAGTGTAACAGTCCATCTGTTTCTTACAGCCAGTGCTCGTCATGCATGAACAACCACTTGAATGCACCATAACAATGACACCTGCAGATGGTAGGCTCCATCATTCATGACCTAAAGCCTCACATGATGAAAACTATTATCAAACCATGTCAGTAACACCTGGTTTAAGTACATTTATTGTTCGCTGAGATGAGTCCTGAGACAACTGTGAACGTGACTGGTGTGGCGCAAAGATTCGAAGAGGCTTGTCTAGTGGCCGGTTTGAACATAAGGATAACGCCACACTGTATCCGAAATCTAAATGTCATGCAAATGTGATTGGAGAAGATTAGGAAAGGTCACAATTTAAATGCCATTCATGCATGCTGATATGTGAGATGGAGCTTCAGGCTGTGTTAATGAATCCTTAGTGTATCTAAAGTGTGGTCCTGGGGTTGACTGTAATTTCTAATGTGTTATAATAGTTACGTTAATCAAAGCCTTCCTTCACGTATCCAAACGTATCCACCCACACATCTCTGTGCAATAAACAGTTTCAAAGTGCAATAATAATGTGCAATAATGTGCAATACACCCTCCAAAAGGACTCTTCTTTTTTTCTCATGCACTATTATCTATATTTTATATTGTAATATAGTCTGTATATTATATATATTCTTTATATTTATTTAGTGCTGCTTACTTATACTAAATTATTTGTTTTTTTTCTGCCTATCATCTGCTTTCTGTACTTATGCTGCTACTGGAACCTTAATTTCTCTGAAGGAACCCTCCCAAGGGATCAATAAAGTTCTATTCTATACTATTCTATTCTATTCTATTCTATTCTACATGCATACTTTACACTGACGCAAAATCACAGCCAGTGCTGTGTTTTCCAACGTTTTAACTAGTTCTTGAAAACAACCAAGCCAGTGCTTGAGCACTGATTATATGATGAATTTAATCTAGCAGACAAACTTTAATTGGAACGTTTTTGACTATTATCAGCATAAAGACTACAAAGGGTGCAGCGACCACAATATTTTTTGACATGAGAGATAGAAATGTGTTAGCACGCCACATAATATAATGTGTTGCTGTAAATCTCAGTCAGTATGAAATATACAAATATTAATTTAATTAGACTGTAAATATTTAAATATTTGAGTTGATGTCCAGACCCAGATTAAGGCTAAGCCTAAATCTAAACCAATTTCCAATGTTGTCTGACCAACACCTTAGTCCAGACTAGCCTAAATCAATACACTTCTGAGGTAGTCAACACAAAACCAAAAATAAGTAAACATTCTGCAACCAGATTTTCAAGTACACAGAATTTATTAGCAAAAAATCAACTGCACCAAACGTATTGTTCTCAGCACTTGTTAATCGAAGTTGACTTGACTTATATAATGCATATTTGTTTAATACTAATGATTAATGATTAGATTCATTGCAAATGAATCTGTATAGTTGAAAAAACGACCGTTGACCCTTTTGTGTTGATGTTATCTCAGGTTTACAGTATGATCAGGAAATCCTCTTTCCTGTTCAGAAGATATTAATGCTTTTATTTCACTGGTATTTTTTGGTAGTGTGCACTGTAATACTACACCTGGTACTATTATCTAAATTCTAGGATAATGACAAACATGTTGTAAGTGCTGGATCACTAACTTAGCACCAGGTCTAAACAACATATTAATTATGTTAAATCTTGTGTCAGTGAATTATGTACAGTAATGTACAAACTATGTTTGACAGTAAAAACATATATTCAGATTCATATTCTTTTTCACTACCCAGTTTCCCAAAAGCATCTTTGGGTAAAACACACATGCACATACATACACATACACAGCCCAGAATGGATGACAGTCACCAACCTGCCGAATGCTACTCACCATGAGTCTTCTCAGTGAAAATCACTTTGGAGTCAGCACTGAAATTTTGTCCAGTAAGAATCATCTGCTGACCTCCCAGTACTGAACAGCTGTCCATGTCCTGCTTCTCCACCATGGGAAGTTCATGTGCTGACCTTTGAGCTATGAGGAATAAACACAAAGAACATATCAAGCACATTAACAATATTATTGAGCTGGAGAACTAACATTACTTCAGTAAGCCCGAGTAATAGAACAGAGATGTAGGGGTCCAGTGTCCCCTAACTATGTATAAGTAGTTTGACCAGAGGAGGATGGGTCCTCCCCTTGTGAGCCTGGTTCCTCCCAAGGTTTCTTCCTCCAGCTGCGGGAGTTTCTCCTTGCCACTGTCGCCATGTGGCTTGCTCACTAGGGGATCTGTCATTTATACTTTGTTCCTGTTTTAACCTTTTTGTTTATTTATTTATTCATTCATTTTATTTCTGTGAAGCTGCTCTGTGACAACTTCAGTTGTGAAGAGCGCTATAAAAATAAATTTTGATTTGATTTGATTTGATTTGAATGGAGGCAGTATGACTATGATTTTAAAAACATCATACACTGTGAAATATAACTGCAGTCATTACACCTGGCATACTGCAACCTACTGCCTTCTGAGACCCAACGACTCTCCATCTGGACTTCAAGATCATTGTAATGGAGTGACTCAGTTCTGACAAATTCCAAAATCTCTCTATGAAATAGAAACTGCTGTGTTTCTATTTGCTGTGAAACTGCTGCATCCAAAGGTGTAACAAGCATTTTTCTAGTGAGAAAAATGGTTTTAATAGCATCAAATTCCCTTTACCATGACAAGAAAATAACCTCTAATAAAGAATGCTAAAAAAAATGAAGAACATTACACTCATGAAAGCTTTATCAAGAGCAAATGCAGGCTGTTGATTGATTAAACCATGAAGCCAAGAAACAGTTTCTGCTTGCTTATCACCTTACAACTCCGATTCAATATCCGTTGAAGCAAATGTAGTTGAACCAAATAATGGTGACCTTTAGACAGATCTGTGAGGCTTGCTATGATCTGAGTGAGTCAGGTACGTAACACTGCTAAGTACAGCAGTGACACTGTGCTTTTATCAATGGCCTGGAAAGAAAACAGCAGATTGTATTATGTGAATAATGTCTTATTCAAAGGGCTTACGTTTTGCAAAGTAAAGCATGTTTAATACTGCTTGAGGTCCATGTGCCTCAAAAGAACTTAAACTTGCAAATATCAGGAATATATAAATAAATCCTTACAGAAATGAGAAAGAAATATTATTCTCTTAGTGTTATTACAGGGTCCCTCTAGTTATAGAATGGTAGATATGAATAATGTACAGCAAACTACCTTTGTATTCCAAAACAAATTAGAGCAGCTTCAGTTCAGCAATGCAAAACATAAGCAATAAGTACTTACAGCACTCAATAGGATGTGATGCCACCTGGAGAGACACATGCTGACCTCCCAGCTGGGGTATATGCACACGAAAAACTAGCCGTACTCGGGTATTCTTTCTCCCAATGTCCGTCTCACCCTTCCTCAACTCAATGTCAGCATTTCTGAGCTTCAGAATCCCAGCACAGTCAATTCTAGGACATGGTCATTAAAAGGTTGGCAAGTTAACAGGGTGATCAGTATATACAGTATATCTAACATAAATTGAAAGAAGCAAGATGCACATTTTACTCACATTGCTTTCATGTTGTTCTTTGGCTCTAGAGGGATTTCCAGGATCTTGGTGCTATTGATTATCTTCTCATTGCTGGTAGTGGTCACAGTCTTGCCTGTGATGCGGTGCACTTGGTAGAACGCATGGGGCTTCAGGATCCGCTCATCTGCTGTGCCAATGAAGATCTGCAATCCCAGTGGCTCTTTGCCTCTGTATCCATGCAGCTGAAGAACAGACATTGTTTTGCAGTTACTAATGCTGTGTTTCTGATTATACTTAGAGTAAGAAATGCTCTTCTGATCTGTTAAGTTTAGTGCATGAAAAATGTCTCTGCAGACAGAAATAGAAATAATAATAATAATAAAAAAAATGTTCATAATTTAATGCAGAATAAATTTTATATTAATTACATTTAAAGTAAAACATTTCAACCCCCTTTTTTCACACAGTTAAGAAGAGCCACACAATAGGCCTTTTCCCATCACTTGCAATGTTCCTGACACTAGGAGAATGAGGACCACATGTTTCTTTACTTGTTACTGGCCATTACAAATTTCATTGCCATAGGAATGTACTGTACAGAGCTAATTCTCCAAAAAAGCTTAAAGTGTACTGCCTTTTACAAGACAGTAAGACAATTGAGATTTCAGATACACACATGGTCTCTCCTAGAGAGTTTTCAGTTCAAAGTGAAGGGTACTAACCAGTGTACTTATTAAGCTCAGCTCTCCCTGCATGCTGGAACACAGTCACAGCTGGAAACATTAGTATCTCATTCATCCTTGAATATTACTCAGCAGGGCCTGTGCTGTGTTAGAGGCCACAGATGTTTTACTTTTGCCATTTTGCCTCTCAAAGACAGCAAGAAATCCATCATTTGCTGTTGATAACTCCTCAAGAAAGCTCTCCCTGAGAGGAACTCTATGCCCTGGCTGCTTAAAATATGTAGTTTCTCATTTATCTATTATATGTCAGTTATGGTGATCCTTCATTAGTTTCTGATATAATGCACTGAAAAGTTATTACACAGTAGATGAGAAAAACAAACAGAATCTTTAAAAAAAGTAAGTGAACCAATATATACATATATATATATATATATATATATATATATAGAGAGAGAGAGAGAGAGAGCAATGTTAATCTCTTAAATTGAAGGACATATTATGGAAAAATGTCACTGAAAATATTGCAAACTGGGTGCAAGTCTGGAACCTCCTTTGATTCATTCCCAGGCACAATCTGCAGCTCTATTAGAATAAAATATTAAAATACTATGTCAACACTTGGTTTTGAAACACTGATAATATCCCAGTCTATTCCAGAAAGAGACTAATCAAAGCTCTTTTTTTCATTGTAGTCACTAGTTCTTAAGGTAAATAATTGTTATCCCCCTCCCACATTTAACACAAAGGTGAGCTGGAGAATTTTCATATGCAAAACATAGCAGTTCTCTGTGAGAGAGGAGCGAGTGTGGCATTATACAACATTGCAACTTTCTGCATATGAAGACAAATGCAGCAGTGAGACAGAGGGTTGATAAGATTAAATCATTCTAATTTTACTAAGCAACTTCACTTATTAGCAGCTTCAACATTTTCAACTTCAGCCCATATGAAGCTGGAAAAAATAAACACAGACGCTCCAGGACATTAATCAAATAAATAAGCTCGCAAATGTGAGTAACATAATGTTGTATTAATAACCACAAAAAAACTGAAGACGAAAATATTGTCAGACTTCCTCTGTCCCCTTAAAGGCCAGTCAATAGCTAAGCAACATAATGGCCACACCTAAATGACTCCTCTACAGTTTAACTGGTCACTCAAAACTGGCCTGCTTATTTTGCCATTCATTAAAATACAGATCTATTTGTAGGGCTGTTTACTGGTAAGAATATGGTGATACAATACATATCACACCACGGGGTCACAGTTTGATATATTGTGATATTGTTAGGAATGCGATATATTGCAATTTGTTTTACTCCCTAGGTAACTTTTGCTGGATGTTTTTAGAATTTCACATAACTTACAATACTTGATAATAGTTCAGACAAAGTAAACAAAATAAACAAATATTTATTATCATTAATAGCAGCAGCAGCAGCAGCAGCAGTAGCAGTAGTATTTTATGGCCTCAGTATTCTTATACTGAAATTTGAACTCAAAGCAGCTGTATTTGAGAGGCTATAACCCCAGCCTTCAGACAAGCCTGCCTTCAGTGTGTCTGTCTGTGTGTGTTTCAGCCATTTTTCAGAGTGGACTTTGCAGTCAGTGGCATCATGCTAGGTACATATAGGTTACTATAATGAATAAATTCTAAGTGAATAGTGGAACATACATACACACACAAGTACATACCAATATCACAAATTAGATTAGCACTCAAAAAAAAAAAAAAAAGACACATCGGAAGGAAGCCTGCAAAAACCACAAAGCATGAAGAAGCAACTAAAATTATCCAACCCCCAAAAGCAAAACTGAGCAGGGGCTTAACAAGTTGCACATATATTTAAAGCAAACACACTTCAGTCAGACTTATGAGACTCACACAACATACGTTATATACCTCTGATAAATCTATATTTGATTAATAAATATATATTTAATCTATTTTTGATTAATTCATAAATAATTTGAATGATAAAAATATATGTACAGTTGATAAATCATTATAGAAAAAAAATAAGATGGAGAAAACAAAACAGAACAGCATTTTAAAAGATGCTACACATGATTTATCAGTGGCCTAACCATGTCAGATTGTTTGCTCACAAAATGAACATTCATCTACAACATGAGAATGGCAGTCCATTTTTTGTGACTGCAAAAGTAACACATTGTCCCCTTTGCAAACCATCCGGGTAATTCAGCTGCAACTTGTCGATAACAATGCCAAATGTCAGGCTCACTTTATTAATTCTACAATCACAAGACTGTAAACACTGGCTTCATATATGCAAGCCTCTAAAATGAGCTCTCAATGCAAAGGTGACTGTAGCTGCCTGGCGTGAACTGAACAAACACTGTCATTTGCAAGGGCCATCTGAGAACGTGGTCACCATGGAAGCAGGCAAGCTGTGTAGCAGAGCAGAGGTGGGTGAAGTAAAAGCAAAGCAGGGGAGGCAGAGGCAGAGCTCCCCCTGGATCTGAGCAATTCCCTGCCTTGTAATTGGCTGAGGTTGCAGTCTGGACCATAGAAAGATCAGGAGAATGGAAAGCCATAAACACACTGGCTTTGCCAAGGCCTGCTGCAATCTATACCAGAGTCATGACATCGGAAGCATGCTAGCCACTCTGCTCACAAGAACAGAGAGTTTACAGTGAGTGAGAAAAAAGAGTTCTCAAGTAAACTGTTGCGGAGGGAACACCAAACTTAGTGGTAAACAACCTGAAGATCAAGATATTGGAGGTGGGTTAAAAAATGTGAGTACACAATCTCTCCAGCCTGATCTTCATTCAGAGGAATATCTTAAACATTTATGACAGCTTACCTAAATGACACACTAATAAGCAGCAAGATATTTCCAAAACAATTGGAAGTAATTCACTGCAGTCCACTTGCATACCAGGATTACAGCCTGCTGTAGTGGGATTAAATGCATAGACCCAGACACAGAGTGTAAACAACGGGTGATTTATAACACAATACTAAAAGAGGATACCGAAAAAATCAGACTGACATTTCCATAACCCTGACCTCAGGCAGTGTCGCTTCAAACTGCATAATGACTAGGAAATACCATCACACGCAAAACCTGCCAGAAACAACACCCACCTGGACCACTGGGTGACCCCCTGTTTGAGCTTTGACAGCCCCACGGCTGCCCTCCGTTTCGTAGTGGGCTCTGTGGTGAGGTTTGGGCTGCACTTCAATGTTCAACTCATACTGGTCAGTGCGTCTTGGCAGAGGCCACTCCAGAGAGGGCAGGGACGTCACAGGGATGCTAAGCAAGAAAGTTATGATGAGTTAAGCATAGACCCTTCTTCAAAATCCACAAAGGATTCAAATTAGATTGACTGTGTTTTTGTGTTCTGGTCCTTAGGGGAGTCTCAAACGAACAATATAAACCAATATCATGAGTATCAATATTTTTCATATGAGCATCGGGCTACACCTCACTTACTGTCAAAACTTAAGGATTTAGAGATGGACGTTCAGCATCCTACCTGCAAATTCCAGGCATCAACTGCTTGGGCCAGGGGAGGGACGGAATAACAAAGAAAGGCTCAGGTTTGGTCTTGATGTCTTGATCACATGACACCAGATAGCTCTCAGCATGGCTATCTGGGTAGAGGGTGTAGGGCTGCTGGTTAGTTTTGACTATCTTGGTGGGCACTGAACCAGGCTGTCCAAACCCATTTATGACCTCCGTCAGGCTATTTGGATTATAATGGCTGCTGTGGTGGTGGTCATCGTGGCCACTATGGGGTGAAGGGCTGCGTGAACGAGCCATCAGGTTGGGGTTTCTGTACATGTCGTAGGTACGCTTGCCCTGGGGGGAAGTGGAGCGAGAGCCGGGCCTGGGGGAAGGGGAGCGGCCCAGGTAGCTGTCCTCAGCCAGGCTGGTACGTGGCGAGGTGCCTGGGCTGGTGCGTGGCGAACCTGTCTGGATGTTTTGGAAGCGAGGGCACAGCTCCCCAGTCACCGTCTGTCCACTGCTGGGAGACACACAAGGCGAGGCGAAAGGAGAGTAGGTCTCGGAATGCCACGAGGCAGATGAATTGCTGCTGGCTGGACTGAGGCAAAGAGGCTCACGATAGATTGTGGTGTCTTGGCCAGGCACAGTTAGTGTGGGTCTGGGGCTGGTGATCACTAGGTGGTTCTGGAGTGAGTCATAGCCATGGCTGTAGTGCTCACGGGACGGTGTGATCTCGATCCTTGGACTCAGCGCTTGGCCACCTGGCCTGGTGTGCTCCAAGTAGTTTTTAGCTTCCAGTTGCTCATAGCCTGAGGGAGCCTCAGGGTAGGGAGAAGGATCCTCCAGGGGGTATGGAAGGCTGTTTGGGGGGCTGATGACTTTGTGTGGGGGGAGATCAATCTCATCTAAAGATAGAGAGAGAACATCATGTGATGAGAGAGAGTCAGCAAACTATGAAAGGAAAACGGTGTCTCCACATATTGATAATGTAATAGAATAATAAAAGAAGGCCTTTATCTTTTAACCGGGTTTGGAAACCTGAAATGAAGCATTGTTTAACTGGATATTGATACTGGAAAAACAGAACGACTGATGGGTGGCTTCTGTGTGGATCTTGATTTCTGAACATGTAGCAAATGAAGAAATAACGTAAGAAGAAGTAAAGATTTTGCATGATTCAGACAAACTTCCAAGCTTCCACTTCACCCTTCTAAATCAGAAACACAATGTAAGGCACTTCAAAGGTATTTGAGGAACATAACCATGAAATGAGGAAAAGCTGACCACGGTTCTTGCTATTTTTAAGAGTCTTCTCAGATGAACTTAAACCTCACAGGGCCATGGTATGAATCCAGGAACTCAGCAGAAATCTCTTACTGCTGAACTCTTAAAATAAATACATTCATTATCTCGGGTAATATATAAGACAAACATTGTCACGGCTTTAGATAAATGCAATCATGATTTCAGGTAATACAGTATATAAGACCAACATTATCACGGCCAAGTTTAATGCTGTAAAATAAACTGAATGCCATGTGATGATCTGCAGGACAGAGACTCAAATGATTTGCATACCTGATAACCAAATATAAATTTACAAGCGTTGATATGTGTGACTGAGCATCTTGTTGTCATTATCATTAACCTCGTTCTCAAATAAAAATAAAAACCTTTCTTTGCTGAAAGACTTTCTATACTACTCCACCAGAGAATCCCACACACTTTAAATGGCTCTATTTAGAATCCCTATAATGATCAAAGCATTCTTTGCATCTTGTAAGGGTTCTTCGTATTGATGGAGGATGTGATATAGAGGGTTCTATATATAGAACCATTTTGATAAGGGTTCTGTATGGCACCAAAAAGGCTTCTAAACAATTTTGTTCTGAAGCAATTGCTCTATATAGAAACATGAACACTCAAAGAACCCTTTGCATGATAGAAGAATCTTAACAGGGTTTTTCAGATTGATGGAGAATGTGCTGTGGAGGGTTCTATATAGCACCAAAAAGGGTTCTACTGTTGTCACGATATAGCTCATAAGAACAGAAGGTATTTAAAATCCTCTCTAACACATTCTCCTTCAGTCCGAAGAACGTTTTCATGATGCAAAGAACCCTTTAATTGTGCAAAGGCTTCTTTGAGTGTTCACGGTTCTACATAGAACCATTCAAGTGTGTACTATTCTTACGGTCAAACATGTCATAATAGAAGAACACTTTTTGGTACCATATAGAACCCTAACACATTCTCCATCAGTCTGATGAGCTCTATATAGAAGAACCCTCCTTTCTAGGTGTAGGCTAGTTACTGATCATTGATATATGCCTAATCATCCTGTAGCTGTTCTCATTAAATAGGTTCTCAGGAGAACAATCACAGTAAAGAATCTGACAACAGTGCTGACAAACCTTTAGGATCTCCCGTGGAAAAGTCGTTGCAAGGCCCCTCATAGTTAAAAAGGTAATCAAACTCCAACTCATCTGGGCAGTTTACTTGACTGAGCTCTCCAGCCAAGCTTAAGTCACTGCAGTCTTTATCCCCGTAAAGAGAGCTCATCTGTCCCAGCCGGCGAGATTAGAGTGAGAGCAGGGAAGAAAAGTGAAAGCCCCCCGCAGAGTGAGGAGCTGGATGCTTAGATTTCAGCCGCAGTGAGGGAGTGTGAGCTTCCACCCTGTCTGTTTGATAAGCAATGACAGCAGACTCCTGCTGACAGCTCTCAGGTCTGATGAGGAACACAGCAGTCAGACGGTGACCCTGTCTGCTGCTGCCCCCGGGTGTTCAGCACAAAACATTGTTCTCCCAGTTCACAGAGGTTCAGCTACAAATACAGCCTTATTGATTATGTATTTGTATTTCTATGCCGCTGCAGCCACGAACAGGTCAGAGACACTCCGCAGTTACGTAGCCCCCCTTCCTCTGCTGAAAGACTGAATACCACCCTACACACTTACAATCAGGGTTCTTCAGTCAAGGAAACAGGAATGAAGGGTTCTTTGCATCCAAATCTTCTACAAAGGCTTCTTTACAGAACTTTTATGTACGAAGAACCCGTTATTCATGCAATGAACCGGTACTTTACTTGAAGAACCCTTATTTTATGTGCACCGTAAAGAAAACACTCAAAGAACAGTTTGCATGATTAAAGAATTCTTGGCATCATGAAATGGTTCTTTAGACTGTTGGAGAATGAGCAGCAGAGGGTTGTATACGCAACCTTTTTTGAAAAGGGTTCTATATGGCACCAAAATAATTCAACTTTTGTTTTGCTGTCACTTGTAAGGATAGTAGAGCCCTTTTTCAACATTTCTACACAGAACCCTCTCAAACACATTCTCCATCAGAGTGAAGAACCCTTTCATGAGGCAAAGAACGATGAGTTTTTTGAGTGTTCATGGTTCTATATAGAACCATTTCTGTACTGAAGAACCCTTGAAGAACCTTCATTTTCAAGTGTGCAGTAAAGACAACACTCAAAGAAAACACCTTGGCATCATGACATGGTACTTTAGGCTGTTGGAGAATGTGCTGTAGAGGGTTCTATACAGAATCTTCTAGAAAAGGGTTCTATATGGCACCAAAACCGGTTCAACTATTGCTAATTTATCTAACTGTAAGAATAGTAAAACCCCTTTTGGTGATATACAGAACCCTTTTCAAAAGCTTTCTATACAGAACCCTCTCAAACACATTCTCCATCAGTGTGTTCATGGTTCTATATATCCCCCGAAGAACCCTCATTTTTAAATATGTTGCAGAGTTTTTCGCACCTGGATCCGCAGCATGTCTTTTAGGTCGACCAAGCAGCAGCAGGTTTACTCTTAGTCCAGAAATGTCCACCATTTGCTGGTTGCAGTTGCAGGAATTGTTCTGACAGGCTTTGCTGTGGAGTTTTAACGGGTTCCCTCATGGGTGGGCGTCCACTGGTCTATAAAAGTGAGGGTTTCCCTGGCGGGTCCTCCCTCTGAAACCTGACCACCCTGAGCTTCTCAGAGGCTCTGAGAAACTGCGTAACAACCTATAACTGCCTTATTAGCCTGGAAATGTCTGCTGTTGAGCTGAGGCTCGATGTTACACAGCGCTGTGTGTGAAAGCTAATTCATTCAGCTCCTACAGCAGCTCAGCTTACAGTCCACAGAAACTTCTGTCAAAGAAAACCAGCAGCAGCAGCAGCAGCAGCAGCACAGTGCCTGTTTAACATCACAGGAACGTTTTACTGTCACACATCTATAGGCTATTCAAGTACACACTTTAAAAAAACAAGGGTTTTTCAAGGGTTCTTCAGTTAAGAAATGGTTCTATACAAAACCATGAACAACTCTTTCTATGAATAAAGCATTCTTTACATTGTAAGGGTTCTTCAGATGGATGGAGAATATTCTATAGAGGGTTTTATATAGAATATTTTGGTCTATATAAGTGGTCTATATAGAACCAAAACGGCTCTTCTAATACATTTAACATCATAACAACAGTAAACTTCTTTAAGGCTTCTGCAGTAAAGAAAACAGTTCTAGTTCTCAAAGAACTTTTGGTAGGATTAAAGGGTTCTTCGTGTGAAATGGTTGTCTGAAATGGTTCTCTAGGCTGCTGTAGAACATGCTGAAGATGGCTCTATGTAGAACCCTTTCGAAAAGGGTTCTATACAGCTCCAAAAGTGTTCTATTATTACAAGTTTAACATCATAACAATATGACAGCACTTTTTTGGTGCTACATAGAACCCTTTTCATATTCTATATAGAAACCTCTGCAGCACATTCTCCATCAATGTGCAGAACCCTTTACTTGTGCAAAGGGCAGTTGTATCTAGAACCTTTCCTGGAGAACCCTCATTGTGAAGAGTAGGGCTCTCCTGGAGGAGGTTGAATGGTCATGCATCCAAACCCATCTTAAACCTCAGTAAACAGTGCGCTGCGGGGTGATGAGGGGCGGCATTTTCAAAACACATTTCATTTCAAGCAAAAGGAATAAAAATCTGTAAAAAAAAAAAAAATGCGTTGATTACCAGTTTAATCACAACACTTCAGCACGCGCCATCCATACCTTGATCCATCGACCTCAGGCTGTGGTACTGAGCCAGTCTCCACGCTTCTCTGAACATCTGGAAAATCAGAAAGAGAGAAAGAAAGAAAGAAAGAAAGAAAGAAAGAAAGAAAGAAAGAAAGAAAGAAAGAAAGAAAAGGGGGGAAAGCTTATATTAAAAAAGGGGTGAAAAACAGGGTCAGGATGTCGCACAGTTCATACAAGCTGGTTTTTGGAGGTCAGAAGATAAAATCCCAGTTTGATCAGTAAAGAGAGAGAGTCGGACTGAGCTGCTCGGCCGCTCCTCCTGTTTATAATGCTCCAGTGCTGTAAAAGAACGGGATTCCCTCAGTGTTTCCTCCTGTTTGTGCGCTTCGCCATGGAAACCTGGAGCCGCTCCATGTCGGAGACTCGGGGCTTTTCCTGCGAAGCTCGCGCGCAGGAATCCATGACGTCTCGAGCTGCGGCGCGCGCGCCAAACAGAGCCCGTCCTCTGCGGCTCTGCTCTCCTCACACACAAGAGCTGCATTGTGGAGCTGCGAGGAGCAGCAGCAGGAGCGCAGGGTGGAAACAGGAGCCGCGCTGAAATGTGTGCATTAAAGAAAAGAGAGGGGTCTGCAGCGGTGGGCCTGGAGACAGATGTGAGAGCATTGCAGGAATGCTGTGAATGAGGCTGAAACGAAAGAAAAGAGCAGAGAGTTCTGTGTTAGTGCCACAGCTAACTCAGCTGGATTGGGTCCCAGTGTTTCCAGTCGTGGCAGACTTTCCTAATGGAAAGTTTTACATTTGCAGGGGGGCAACAGCACATCTGGAAAAGGACCTGCAGTCTTCAGACAGCATCTTCAGTCACAGTCCAGCTGCTGAGTCTGATTTACCTGCTGAACAATGGTCACTGGTCACACTGGTTTTATATGCATTAAAGTGTGGTTTCTCAACCTGTGGGCCGGGGACCACCAGTGGGTCCTAAAGCACTCTCTAGTGGTCCGCAATAGGGATGGGTGGATGCATACCTAAATATCATACTTCCAATCCATTACGAATCGATCTTGGATTGAAGATATCGATGCCGTGTATTTCTTTATTTTGTATTATAGATGTTGTTTCCTGTCTCTCCATAAACAAACTGTTGATGTACACAACGACATAAAATAGGAACTAGTTTTCTTTCCACCTTATTCTTCAGGAATGGTGAAAAAAAGGGAAATTGTGAAATGTAGTGCAGGCAGACAGTGGTCAAATATTTCCTCATAAATGGCAACATACTGTTATTTTTAACCAAATGTCAACTATAAACCCACTAAATCTAGAAGTAAAATCTAAATCTAAAAGGTACTTGTGGTAAAAGTGAACAACTTGTATTTCTGGGAAAAAAATATGTATATTATATATATATATATATACTATATACTAGGGCCTCCTTTTTTTCAACCAATACAGCGTCAAGTCATCTTGGGAATGATATTTTTTGGATACAATCTGGGTTAGCACCCCAACATCCCTTTCAGACAGCTTCCCCTTGCGTCCACAGTTAATCCTGTTGGATGTAGTTTGTCCTTCTTGGTGGTGCTGACATTACCCTGGATACCGTGGCTTTTGATACATCACAAAGACTTGCTGTCTTGGTCACAGATGCGCCAGCAAGACATGCACCAACAATCTGTCCTCTTTTGAACTCTGGTATGTCCCCCATAATGTTGTGTTCATTGTAATATTTTGAGCAAAACTGTGCTCTTACCTGCTAATTGAACCTTCACACTCTGCTCTTACTGGTGCAATGTGCTATTAATGAAGATTGGCCACCAGGCTGCTCCAATTTAGCCATGAATCCTCCCACACTACAATGACAAGTGTTTCAGTTTTGTTGTTCAACCCCTGTATGTATATAAATGAATTTGTAGTTGAAAATCGGTTTGAAAAAAGCGCATTATTTCTGAAAGTTTATTTGCTATTTTCTGTCAAACTTTCTGTTAGAATTGTGTTCATTTCTGAAAATTACAAACCTGCTCTCACCTATTATTTGGTATCAGATCAAATGCAAAATCAGTGGTATTGTCAGTCACTACTCTACCCATGCTGAGGGGGAGGCAGTAGTCCATAGTGGGCTTATAATGGCAATTTAAATTCTAAAAGTCTATATGAAAATAAATGAAGTGAAAATTGAGAGATCAGTTGCATTCAAACTAAAAATAGAGATGAATAGAATACATCAAATCTGATGGGGTAACATTAGTAGATGGATTGTCAACATACACTGACATACTGAGACAGCTTTCAAACAGAATCAAGGACATCAACAATTTGTAAATAGGTGGGTCATCTGATGATAGCAGTGTGTCGTTGTTGGAAATTTTTTAAAGCTATTGTTTGGGCTCATATTCTCAATTTTTCAGCATCAGCACTTTAGAAGTAAAAGGCCAAAAGATTTTTACATAGAAAGGTAAGTTTTGTTTGCTTGCGGATTTTTATGCTTTCTTGTTAGAAACAGGTGGGCCGTGGAAAGGTTGAGAACCCCTAGACTAGCAACCTGTACAACAATGGTTTCAGTTGGTTTCTGAACATTAAATTATATTTTACATTTGATATCATATTTAGATAATTTTAGCAAATCCTATCAAATGACAGATTACGTTACAGTTATTTGTCCAGATTTGATGATATTCAGATCTCTAAAGATAGCACTATGAGCCTGGTCAGCACAGGCATCTGTTAGCTGTTGTATCGGAGCTGGAGACTCCGCACTTTCCTCAACGAATTGGCTGCTCAGTAAGGATGCAATGGCAGTAGTTTGACAAGAGGCAGTGGCTGGCCTTCACATGTATCAGCATGTTCTTGTCTTCTATCTTCTAGGGTCATCAAATGCATAACTAGGAACATGATGCGTTTGCTCGGGTCCATCTAGAAATGGATCGATTTTGAAGAATTTGGTGAATGATAAATAAAATCTTTTTACATTGACTTCCATTAAAAGTTAAGAAAGATTTTCTTTCTCAAGTTGTCATTTTGGGCATAAAAGTTATTTGCATTACAGCAACATAATGCATTACGTTCTGACACACTGGTTATTTTGTCATTGGTAAAACAATGGCACCGTAATATCCCTTATACTGAACTTTAGTGACATAATCATGATGTTTGACACATCCATACATTAATACAATAGTATGTATGTTTATCTCCTGTATCTTTCTTTAGTTTAGTTACTAGCAGATCAGAGATTTACTGCACTTATAGTAATGATTAATAAAACTAAATGTATATAGGAACAAGCTAAGCTATAAATACCCAATAATAAAACATAGTCCCCTGTTCTGGAGAGTCTGGCATTATTAGGCTTGTGAAAGGCCAAATTGTCACTCTCATCTCTGCATGCATTTGGATATAATAATAGCCTTAATGCAACATATAATGCTGTGAAGTGCCAGTGCACACCAAACTGAAGGCTTTCTTGGTAAACCTTTGCAATAAATGTTTCAAGAAAACTTAATGTAGCACATTAACAGCTTCTCTCCGTGCCCTGTGGAGGAAGCAGCAGAATTCTGGGATATCATCAGGAGCCAAGATAAACGACACAGAGCTCTAAGCCTAGAGCACAGAGCAGGCCTCCTTGGCCCAGCTCAGTTTTAAAAAAGTTTATACTGGAAAATTCTGACACGAGACACTGAGCTACATTCAAATGAATGAAACGATATGTTCTACATGCCTCCCACACTGACCTCTCTGTATATGAAGAGTCCACAAATTGAACTGGACCAGCTTTCTAATACTGTCCATTTACGTACTACAAGAGTTTAACAAACAAGAATCTGTGGGGTTCACGGTACCAAAATACACCAAGAGAATCCTTTTTCTTTGTGTTGTGTAGAACAATATTTTGAAGTTTTCATTAACCCCTTAACATTATTATTTGGTTCATAATCCAAATATCTATGATTCACTAAGTATAATTAATTATCCAGTACCTGCTATGAAATGAATATGTGTATAGTTATGTAACGGAGAATGAAGAATTGGTTCAAGTGGTTAAAGAACAATACACAACAAGCCATAGGGCCTTTTTTCTAATTATGTTCAGTGCAAATGGATATTTTGAATATAGAACAGCCACTGCAATGTCCACTGTGGCTGGTAATGCCTAAATTTTATAAAATTACACTGAGTTATGGGATCATGAAAATCAAGTCATCAAGTGATCATGAACTGTTATTTCAGCTGCTGGCATGAGAATGCCCACAGCTGTATAGGTTGTGAGGTGTTAACTTGTGAGATTGAACACAGCCAGCATGCACATGGCAAGGTGATGTGAATTATCAGAATTCAAGCAAGGCATGAATGGTTGGTTCCAGATGGACGAGACATTCCATTTCTGAAGATGTACAGACATTTAACATTCTTCGACAGACATAGCAGTCATTGTTAAAGGATGTGTTTAGGTGGACCAGTAGACCCAACCCATGCCATAAGAAAACACAACACACGAGTATGCCAACACACTGACAGACCTCTAGGGTCCAGCAACCTTACAAGCCCAGGTGAGGCACCATATTAACACAGTGTTAACAGGGGTCTCCTGGTGGGTCTCCTGGTGGGTCTTCTGCTCCCCTGTGCCATAAAGGATAAAGAATGCAGCACTTACCTCTGGAATATGTGCATGAGGCCTTCTGCATTGAATGTGAATGTGATTTATGCCAGTCATCAATCACCACAAAGAACATAGAGCAGCCACTGCAATGTCCACTGTGCCTGGTAATGCCTAAAAATTCCCAGCACACATGTGACACATGTGACACTGTGGATCAAGGAAAGTAAAATGACTATTCTGCACTTAAGCATGAGCAGTGATCAAATCACAAGACAACACCTCACAACTTATGAGTGTGGGTGTTTCCAAGTGGTCCCCTGTGGTAATGCCACCTCATAAATTATTTACATACTGCTATACCATACATGGCAGTGTATAAAACCAACATGTTGCAGTATTGTTCTATTGTTGTTATTCATCATTAGTAAACAGAAGCCCATTTTAACCTGTAGATTTATAGTCTCCTAATGTAAGTATTCCTTTTGCTTTACATTGTAGGCCATAAATGCACCAGCAGTGGCATTAATGACTCACACCCCAGACTGACGTATAGGAAACTCTGAACATCAGAAATGTAATTAAGAGTCTGTTCTGAATTGAACTTCGACAGTGGTTAAGAAACAGAGAGTGTGACCACAAATTTCAGAACACACATTTGGAGAAGGTGGGGGGGGGGGCAGTCTCTTAGAGAATGTCGTCTACCAGATGTACATTCCTGTACCGTTACAGCAAGCAGTCTTATGCAATCCAAATTATGAATGAGTAAATGAATACTGCTCAAGACGGAGTGAGGGGAAAATGCACTCTTCCAGACGGCCGAGTTTGCACTTCCGTTTTTGCTCGAAGAACCCAGTTTTTCCAAGTTCAAGCCACAGTTTCCATTAGCACTGACCAGCTCTCTGAGCTAGCATTGTCTGGGTTTAGGGCATTACACTACGTCAGTTTTCCAATTGCAACATGTAGATTAAGCTCAGCCAGGCAGTGGAACTTGATATGATATGCTATATTATGTGTCATGGAAAGCTTCTGGCATATTGTGAGTAAAAAATGGAGAGGAGAAAGTGAGGTTTTAATCAATTCCAACATTTACAGTAACTTTGAGGTTTTTCCTTGTCTGTGTCATCTTGCCAAGGCCTAAGATGACTGGCATCATTTATACAGACCAGTCAAGCAATTATGGTAAATAGGTAATATGCAGACCTTACATTGATTCAAGGTTTCGCTTCTACCACAACTTTAGAATCCCAAACTGTTTAAGTGTCATTTTCCACTGAAAGTGGGCCATTTCAAATGACTAATAATACTTTCCAGTGATATGGAAAGTGCTTCTCTGGGAAGGAATGACACTACTTTGCGAGACTGGTGATATTGATCCTCAAATTGTTGTGTAAAGTATTTTAATGCTCCCCTTGTGAGGGAAAAAAATTAAACGGCTGATACTTTTCCACACCAACAGGAACAATATTTCAATGCTGCTGAAGTGAATATTCCCTCACACAAAAAGAATCTATAGAGTATCCCAAGAAGTTTCCAATGTGAACAGTGAAAAAGGAACCTGCCACCATCACCCACACATAGACTATTGCACAACAACTGTCTGTTTCTGGATTTGTCTCCAAGGAAATTGAGAGGAGTGGTAAAACACTGCAACGGTGAGATGGAGAGATAGACACTCATCGCTGTCACTGCTCAGTGATTCTTGGTGTCACACCCTTGCTATTAACTTGAAAGTAATAACAGTTGGAACCTGATAAGATTCTTCCAACCCAAATGAAAGAATCACTACAAATCAATACTGACACTGTTATTTTTGGAAAATAGATTGTGATTATAAAAATGAGCTTCTATGTTGGTAGGTGGCACGAACAGCGTATATAGAGGGGTTGGACTATGAAACTGAAACACCTGGTTTTAGACCACAATCATTTATTAGTATGTTGTACTAGGGCCTCCTTTTTCCAATACAGCGTCAGTTTCTCTTGGGAATGACATTTTTTGGATACAATCCGGGTTAGCACCCCAACATCCCTTTCAGACAGCTTCCTCTTGCGTCCACAGTTAATCCTGTTGGATGTGGTTGGTCCTTCTTGGTGGTGCTGGCATTACCTTGGATACCGTGGCTCTTGATACATCACAAAGACTTGCTGTCTTGGTCACAGATGCGCCAGCAACCAACAATTTGTCCTCTTTTGAACTCCATACTCATTTGGTATGTCACCCATAATGTGTGCATTGTAATATTTTGAGCAAATCTGTGCTCTTAGTTTCATTGTCCAACCCCTGTGTGTGTGTGTGTATATATATATATATATATATATATATATATATATATATATATATATATATATATATATATATATATGTATATACATTTTGGCACATCTGATCAAAACTAATGTTTCTATTAATAGTTATCTGAGGAAAAGGTGGAGTGTTCTAAAATAGGCATGATGTGCTTTTCAACATTTTATGCAAGATTAGTGTATTATGTACAATTTTATACTGGAACAAGAGTAAAGCAATACAAAAGCTTGAGCACAGCAAGAGATACTTTTTGAAGGTCTCAGACCTTATTTACAAGGTCAGGAGATGCACATTTTAATGTTTCATAAATTCTTAAAATGGAAAACTTCTCATTAGATTGCTGGAAAACAAAACCAGACCTGCCATTTGACTGCAAAAGTCCTTAAAGAAAATTTAGCTGACTCTACAGTAGTGGTGCATTATTCTACACACATATGACCTTTATGGAGGAGTGTAGGAAGAAGATTTTTTTTTTTTTTTTTACAAAATTCAGCATCAGTTTTAGCAGAACATCTAAAGTCTGTAGACAGACCTCCAGCGCATGCAAGATGGTCCTAGAATCTCAATATTTTGCAAGACAGAATGGGTGCAAATCCCCCAGACAAAAAGTGAAGGAGACATACACAAGCTGTGATCCTTGCCAAAGAGGTACTGACCATGCAGACCTTATTCTTTTTATTTATTTATTTTTCATTCTAAACCTGGAAATTATGTAGTATTGCTTAAAACATGAAATTAACATATACTTAACATATACTTTCATATACATGAAATTAACACATATATATATATATATATATATATATATATATATATATATATATATATATATATATATATATATATATATAATTTTTTAGTTGCTTGGATATTCACAGTTATAAATATGATCAGGGTTGCATCAGCAGCATTCCAGAAATGCTATAGAAAACATTCACAACTAATATTTTTATAATATTGTTTGATATTTTAAGTTAAAATTTGGTACTTGCTTATTGCACTGTGTACACTTCATTATGGCTACCCTAAAATTCTAAATAGACAAGGCGGAGCCTGGTGGTCTAGGAAAGTGTTGCTACAGATTACAATAGGTGAGTAAAATAGAGAGTATTACACTTGAGCAGCTTTCCAGAACAGGAGTAGGCGGCTTCAAGGCAAATCAAAGCACTCTGGGCTAGCCTGCCTATAAATAGCTCTTTTCTAGGGTGTGAGTGCATGCTCAGCAAATATCTCTTTTGAGCTGCCTGTCATCACCCAAATCCTCTGTTTGGGAGAATAACAGTGCGGAATGTGATAGTAAAGTCAATGCAAAAGGACAAGCCTGAATCTGTCTGTTTAGCTCCTGTAGTTAGATGACATTGTATACAAAGGTGACAGTCAATCTACAAGACAAGAGCATATGGTTTAATTATCAAAAAGATTTGTTAGATTTATTCTGTGAGTCTGTACATGCTGGACTCAGTATTACAATAGTAAGGAAGTCACTACTGAGATATACTGTATATGTACTGCATATACATTTTGCAGTCAAAATCCCCATTATATAGATATTAAATCATAAATACTGAAAAGACATAAAAAACGCAGTGTTTTTCTAAATTAAAAATATTACTTTTATCAATATTTAATTTGTCCAGACTTTATTTTTGTGTTCCCTTCTTCTAGTTTTCCACTCTTCTGTCTTTTCAATGGAAGGTAGCTGTGCATCCATAACAACAGATCTTCCCAAAGGTCTCAGTGATATTGTTATTGTATAAAAGACACTATAATTTTCACAAACAACTTCTGCAACACTGCTGGCTTGTAAACATCTTTCTGACTGGCAATTAGTAAAAGTCAGTTAGCAAAAGGAGAAAATTCTGAGGAAATAAGATGGTTTTCAAAGTATTCAACAACCTTAAAAATGATCATATCGACATCAATGTTGATAATTTTTCTGTCATATTTTACTATAAATTATTGCATGTCAAAATAAATTATAAAAAAGTGATAATGGTTTTTTGTAAGAAAATATTAGGTAAAGTTCAACCATGCTATTTATAAAAAAATGCTGTTTTCATTTAGAGATAAAGTGTGTACAGCCTAGGAAACTCTAGACATATAAACCTTGCTTTGCTATAAAATAATATCCAAGTGTTTTGATATCAAGGTGCTGGATCAGCTGTGTGGAAACAAAAGCTTCTATCAAACCACCCAGACACTGCCAAGAGGATGTCCCTCAAAATCAGTAACAGATTAAGCAATGGATTTGAGAGGGAAATCACATGGAAGCCAACAATCACTTTGAAGGAGTTACTGAGTCTAGTGGAGACTAAGCGAAAGGACACCAATCAGAAATATCAAGAGCTCTGCATATCTGTGATTGAAATGTTGCTAATAAGCAGATTCTGTACGTCCACAGTGTCCACTTTTTTTTGAAAACCTAAATATGCTGAACCCATTTGTACTGAAGTTCCTCTTAATACTTGGCTTCAATGAAGTTGTGTCCTTCCTTTGAAAAAGAGTTTCAGACAAAATAAACAACATGACCTTCAACATGTAAGGCAAGAATAATAATATTAAAAGACTATCTATAAAAAAATCTTCTCTATTTATGAAGTATATAATAATCCTTTCATCCATTTCTAACTGCCAACCAAAACCCACTGGATCACAGAAACGGTCTCCATTAGATTAAGAGCATGCCTAAGCTTTAAGGAAAAAAAGGGAAAATCAATCTTCACTCTTGCTTCAGATGTGAAACCATCCTCAGATATTTCTGTTCATTCTTCCAAAGATGATGATTCAGTGCTATGAACTAACAAGTAACAGGGTGTACAGTACGTACAGAACACCACTTTCTGAAAGGATGCTTTGAAGCATTCCTACAGCAATTAGTCAAACATGTTAGAAAATATAAGTTTGGTAGTGGATAATAACATCTGGAGTCAGTTATCTTTTTGATTGAAAATATATGTATCAAACTGTTGACGTTGTTTTTCTCATATACAATACTTGGATGGTGAGAGGCAGAAAATTATTTAATATTGAAGATGTATGGAAAAAAATCTTCCAAACCCTACAAGTGGAGCTCTTGGAGATAATGGAAACTGTAATGCGACACCGTAGATCACAAAAGACTAAAACATTTAGTATTATATTTTGTAATGCATTTTCCTGATGCTAAGTGTACTTCATGACTGTTTTGACTGGAGATTTATTAAATGCCCATTACTTGGTCACTTCTTCAGTTTGGTCTGGAACCTATCTGCAATCATTAATCAAAGCAGGAAAACCTCCCTGGCATTAAACCAGTCCACTGCACTGTATCCTACTGACTCATTTACAATCTTATCCAAAGGGCCGGTGTGGCTGCAGCTCTTCATTCCAGACAAATGGATTAGTTGTTTGAAAACTGGCCCGTTGATTAAATAAGTGAGATTAGGGGCCACAAGTGGTTGTGACCTTTGTGGATAAGATTGGACACCCCTGACCAGTCCTAGACTCCTACACACTTTGCTGTTTTTCCTGCACTAACGTGCCTTCTGATCTCCATTCTCTTAACATGGTCAACACTAACAGCTGGGCAGTGAGCTACTGATGAGCTGACCAATTAGCTTCTGAGACTCCCTCTCCTGGTGGAACACACACACACACACACACACACACACACAATACAGAATTATTAACAGTCTTTAATAAAATTTGACTTTTATACCTCTCCAGATTTTTTTTCTAAATTGAAACAATACTTGAATGTAGTCCCAGACTCTACTTCAATCTCAGGAAAATGAAGTAAAGCACAAGACACCACAAAATGAAGCCATGTTAGGAAAGTTTTCTTTATTTCAACACCACTGAGACTCATTGACAGTTTGTCCCTTTTTGTTCTGCAATTATTAAGAGTGCAAATTCAAACACAAATAAGAAAAGTTAATAAATAAAAGCATTTTTCCTTGTTATTTACAGTTCAGCAAGTCACAATTTCTCAACAAATAAAAAGTAGTCCCGCCATTTATAAAACAACAATAACAATAACATAAGAGGTCACATGAAATACATGGCATTCCATCATAGTCTAGGTCCACATTATTACATCTGAAAAGTGTCATCAGTACAAACTGTAGTTCGTGCAAGACATTTTGAGAGACTCTGAAGGTAAATTGCTGATAATGAATTTCTTGGGCATCTTGTCTAATGCCCTATGACTACAAATCGTGTTTGTTTTGAATCATTGTTCATTTAGTGACTAATAACTATAACAGACACAGGCCTAGTAGCCTCTGTGGTTCTCATCATGCAGTTTATTTTATTTCCACAGACATTCAAGGAAACATGAGTCTGTCCTGATTCATTATCTTAAAATTTTCTGAGCTATTTTCTTACTCCTCCACTTTATTATATTGCACTTAAGACAGACCTGATGCTAGTGGCTAATACACGTACGAAGGCTTAATGTAATGATGAAATGTTCAACCCCAAACACCATTCTTCACAACTGATGAGGTCTATTGATCAAACACAATGAGAAGACTGACGGAGAGGAGAAGGAGTCTATATGGCACCCTGTTAAAGTCCTCCTTCCACTACACATGGCAGACTGTCACTACTGTTACACTGGAAGAAATCCACACACAGAACACAGTTAAGAAATGTTAAGCGCACAATTCCGATCACTTGGATTATTTACAAACCTGATATTACTGAGTGGCAAGAGGCAGAATTCCAATTCAGTTTAAGAAACTAGACATGTGAAGCTATTTGGCCCTCCATAAAAATGAGTAGGTGTATTTGATTCTCCATAAAGGCGTATTTACTTTGGAGTAGGTGTATGTCGGGAGGAAAAGTGGTCAGAACTCATGCAGCACAAGGGAGAGTGAGAAGGACAGAGAGAGAAAAAGACAGACAGAGAGAGACCCACGGCCATCATGGTCGGCGCGTCAGAGGTCACCACAAAAGTGGACAGAGGACTCAAAGGAGCCCAAATGACATTTTGTTTGTGGCACTACACTCACCCTACTCTTTAGACATGACCCACTGGTATTTAGTAACCTGAATCATGCCCTGACCAACACAACACAGTCTGAGGCTACTAATAAAAGTAACTGATCTATCCTAAGATCTGGAGGTTTAGTGTGGAGTGCACATTCCAAGTCTTCCCCACGCACATCCCCACAACCATACTTCTTACTGGTATATTGTTTGGAACCACACCGCACTACTTTCTGTCAGCCAGTATAAGCAATACTTTCTGCAATACTTTTCCTTTCAATTGGATGTTTCAACTCAATTTCATGAGATGTCTGAGTGAACAAGGTTTCAGAAAGTTATCTATGTTCCTTACATTTAGAACTGACCAGGATAGAAGAACTGTAAACTAAGGGGTGAACATTTCTTTCAGACATTTCTCAAAGGTTTTTCACGCTCTGTGGCTCACAGATTGACATTTGAGAAGCCCTAGTAACCAATGTGTTTAGTTCTTCTCACCAGAAGTGACTCATTCAAGCAATTCACTATAAAAAAAACATTGTGATTCAGCTGAGACAGCCCTCTAGGAGCTTCACTGTGGCTGCATATAGCAGATGGCTATCTACCAGATTCACTGATTATGTTTGAAATGCAAAGAGAATGGTCTTCTGGTTCACCTTGTCTTTAAACGCTAAATTCAGACAGAAACAAATGGTGTATGCTGCCTTTGCATGTGACAAAAAAAAATTCACAGAGCCAGGGCTGCTAATCCGGAAGCCACGCCGCTAACTTTTCTTTTGGGGCACACAAACATATCAGTAGCGCACCTTAAAGGGGTTAGAGCTCTGTTAGAGCAGAAAGAAGCAGGGGTCCAGGAGGAGCTGAAGCTGGCCTAGGAGAGTGGTGGACCAGTAGTAGGCTAGTGGGAATGGTCCAGGCCTTACGCTGGTAAGGTGCCTTTAGGAGGTCAGTTTGGAGTAGCTTGGAGGAGAGAATCGCCGACGCAGGTACTTCAGGATGTACAGCGGCAGACAGCTGACCAGAGTAATCACTGTCACTTTCCACACGAATGAGAGGGTGGTGATGAAGTACACATCTGTAAAAAAGATTAGAGATGTATATATTTTGTCAGTCATGCATAATACAAATCCCACGTACATTTTGTAATTTAAAGGTAGTGAAACAGAATGATGTGGCAATTTATTTAAACTATTCTCACAAAATTACTGGGAGTGTGTGACCAGTAAAGTAGAACATAAATTTACAGTTTTCACAAGAACACAATCTTTAGGGGGATGTATTTATTACCTGACAAAGAAATGAAAGGAACCCCTGGCCATTCCTTCTGAAGTGATGTCTACATGGTGCACTCGGTTTTTATAGTAACTTTATGTAATAAATATCATTTCTTGATCCTGGACTCGCCCTATAAATGGGAAGTGTTATTCACAATCTGAGCCACCACTAAAGGATGGACTGTACACACACATTTCTGGAAAAGCTGAGATATACATCCAATATTACAGCAGAAGTTTTCTGGAGTATTATTTTACCGGTTTCACCAAAGTTACAGAGTACAGTTAGCAGTGTGGAGGAGGAAAGTTCAATAAGCTGTTCTTACTTTTACATGTCAGAAGACCAGTAAAATGGCTTTGAAGCCATTGTTTTAAGGCAAAAATGCTACACTCGTGTGTGGGGTTGCTTCTCGTCCAAGGGAGTGGGTTCACTGAAAATTGCCAAAGAACACTGCCCTGAATAAGAAATGGTATGAAAGCATCCTCCAAGAGCAACTTCTCCCAATAATCCAAGAGCAATTTGGAGATTAACATGGTGGAACATCTTGTCACAAGGCAAAAGTGATAACCAAGTGGCTCAGTGACCAAAACATTGAAATTCTGTTCCATGAACAGGACACTCCCCAGATCTCAATACTATTGTCAGTGTGGTCAATCCTCAAAAAGAGGGTGGACAAACAAACACACAGAAACTCTGATTCCAAGCACTGATTAAGCAAGAATGGGTTGCCATCACTTAGGATTTTGCAGAGGCAAACTGCAGAAGAAGAAAGATTAACACTGCAAATTTTAAGTCTTTGCTGAAATTGGATGTATTTGTCAATAAATAGCAATAATAAATAAATAATGGTGCAAGTTATCCAAAATGGCAATTCTTCAGCCAAGCACAAGATCAGACACAACGTATATGAACACCAGAAACATTTCTGCAATGCTTCACAACAGATGCATCACATATAAGTGATCAGGTGAAAGGTGTTTTTTGGAATTCAGGCTACAAATTTCCATGAATTACTTAAATAATTCATCTAAAAGTAAATTTGTTTGCTGCACCGTTGTGTTTAAAATTTGGCAGTTAATCCCCAATTCACATGTGTGCTCCATCGGCAGAGGTATGCTGTTAAATGTACTCTAAACGGATGCATGACACCTATCAAATAGGGTACACTTTTCAGTTTTGATATATACTTTGCGTGTGACCAGGTGTTTGCTCTGGTTAGAAGTGTTGCCAACTTTACATTTCACATTATAAATATTGCAAAGTGTTGCCTGCATCAAGTTTTGAAGAATGTAATCATACTTGAGCCTGTTTTTGGCTTACTATTTCCCTGATTGTAAGTTAGGCTTGTACCGAAATCTGGCCCTGACCATAATCTAAAGGCATGTCAAAACACTGTCTGTGAGCAAGGCAAACTGTAAAATTACATGCTTTGTAAGAATCTCATCAACCGGATGTTGTATAAACTACCAAACGAAAGAGGGCGAAAAAGTGAATCTGGCTTGTGTCTGGAGTCTGTGTCTAGACGTCTGCCCATGGTTGAAGTTTCCTCACAGCCTTCTCACTGAACATTTCACTTCTATTCTAGTGTGTCTTAAAGTCCTGCTGAGTAAGCGGCCACTATTTCTTTTTCTGAAATACTTGCTCCCCACAGAAACAGTCTAAAATAGCTTACGATTAGTGAGCTCCTTTACCACAATCAGGACAGTGGTCTCAATCACACACACATTCACATACTAAGACACACACACACACACACACACACACACACACACACACACACACACACACACACACACACACACACACACACACACACACACACACACACACAGAAAAGACAGGGCTAATGAGGTAAAAATCTGCATTGTGTGACTGATGGAAACTCATGTCACAATAAAAACCGGTCAGGCCTCCCTGTGTGACCCACCACCCTTTATTTAATGTGGTCAGGTGCCACACACAGCCGGTGCTGGCCTGTACTCTGAGCGTTACCCAGATCCAATGCCTCATAGACACAGCTCAATGGCCACTCTTGTTCCTGTGCAGTGAATGTATGCCCAGGCTTGACACAGTCACTGCCGACATCATGAATCCATCACCCCCCCCACTTGTCCACACAGAGATTCAACAGCACATTTTTTATTACAAATGTCCAGATGCAGCTTAAACCTCTAGCTGGAGTAAACTTTACTAGACTTCACAGTTGTTAGTGATACCACATTGTTTCTCTGTCACTGCATTAAAAAAAACAGCATGGGAGCTCCTGAGTGGTGTAGCTATCTAAGTGTTGGTCCAACCAGTTGGGTATCTCAAGTTAGATCACCAGAAAAACCTAGACAGTAGTTCTCTTGCTCAGTGCCGGTCAGTAGGATAATCCTACCTCTTCAGTAATCACTCAGCAAGAAGCTAACAAGTCTGAATCTAGCCTTTCTTAGTTGATATACCTGACTGTGTGCACTGACTTGAAGGAAGCACAGTTTAGCCTTCACCTACCCAGCACTGGAAGCATAATTTGATATTTGATTTGAGTTCTAACTAATGAGTTAATTTACCAAATGACTAAATTGCAGGAAATTGACAGTACATGTATTTGTACTAAACACTAGAGATGTTATGGCTCAGTGCAGCATTTGTATGAAGAATATGCATGCAATACACCGTAAGCCATGGAAGATGATGTGGTGCATGAGTGTGTTCAACCCAGAAACCATAACCTGTAAGTCATTAGCTAGTATGACTGAATTTGTATGGTTTTATGACAATTACAGTAGATTTACAAGAATTGAAAAGGTAACACTAGTTTTGTTGTCTCTTGCTCAACCCTCTCCTCTCCGTCTATACTTTACCAGTTTTCTTTACATTTTTGATTTAGAAATTCAGACCCCGGTTACACCTGTTCATTTCATGAGACCAGTATCTGGACTGCATTCTGATAAGATCTTTACCACATGCATTTACTTTAGTTGGTAATCAAATGTGTCTCTGGTTAGTTGGACTGAAATCTGAGTGCTGCGTGGGACATCATCTGCTTGTTACGTGGCAACAATTTTTTGTATCCATTCAGCCTCTTCCTATGCTGTCCTAAAGATAATTGCTGCTCTAAAATGTGTCATTATACATGCCATCATACATTTCTTCAAACTTGGTGAAGACAACAGCTTCAGTCCATGGATCACATACCTACTGACATACTGCATAGGGAGTAGGTATGGTTCAATTACATGGATAAAAGTACAAGATCTTTGAGGAACCTTGGTATGTTATTTAATGAAACTGTGGAAGAACCACTTAAGGTGCTTCAAAAAACATTCAATAAAAAGACAAGGGTTTCTTGAAGGTTCCTTAAAGCACCTTAAGTTTCCTCTAAAAATGAATAACCTCCAAAGGTTCCTCAATGATCTTGTACTTTTTACAGTGATAAAGGAATTTTGAATGTGTTTACATTACAATCCAAAATGCCACATAACTTGCATGTTTATTATGCAATTAGTTATACAACAGTACAATTATTTAGCTCTCCCTATTATTTAGTCCATGAAATGAGTAAGCATCAGAGAGCAATAGAGCTTTCTATGATAAATGCTATAGGCAGGTAGTGTGACAAACACACAAACCTTGGCCAAAGTGCCAATCTAGCAGGAAATGAGCAAAAGCCTGTGGCATTTCCTCTCCCATGTGGTGTCCACTGCTCTGGCCACAGCATGTCTGGGTGGTGTGGGAGACTGCTCTGCCTACACACTCCCTGACACCACCCCAGTGTGTGAGGCCACATTCCAGGATGAGCAGACAGGCAGGGGCTGAGAGCATGGGGACAGAGGCCTGGCAAGCGCTAGAGCTGACATAGGGAAACAGTAAAGTGTTTGGGGAAGCTACTACTGATGAACAGATCAGTGGGGAAAAGAGAAATGGCATGAAGGAATTCAGATGCATTCTTTCACCTGGATACCTTTAAAACAGTGACGTCAAAATAGTTCAATGGCAAGGCAATGTTATGAAATGAGGCACTAAGGTAGCCTTGACTTTTGCCCTGGCATGCAGTGGGAATGAAACAGCCCAAAATTATTACATATACATATACATATAAAAAAAAAAACCAGCTGGGTTAACAAGATTAATATGTAACTAAGTAGTAATATAAATGTGAATACAGACAAAGTCAGAGATTATTAAAACAGGACAATATAAACACAATCCAATTTGAAAATGTAAGTAATTTACCAAGACTTTTACTAAATTTAAACATTTGAATTTAGATTTTTGCAAGGCAGTTTGCTATTTTGCAAATAATAAATAAATGTAACTTAGTTTATGAATTTCTTAAAATGGAAATGTAGGGGAAATATTGATTTACTGTTATTTGGTGATTGTGGTGTAATTAATAGGGCTATTGATCAATAAAAAATTAATTGCACATTTAGCTGCTGTTAAGTATGATTATTCACACTCTTCCTTATTCCTAAGAATGAAGATTATAATAATGAATATTTAAATGTAAAATGAAAAAAAATCAGTGTAGATCAACAAAATGTATTTATATTAGAAAGGTTAATTTAAAAAAATCACAATATTCTGCAATTAATCATAAACTTAGAATGCGAATATTTCCTTGTATTTCTGGGAGAGAGAAAAAACAAAAATGTGTACTTTGGTATGCATGACAAAACTTTCTAAAAATGTATTTATTATTATCCTATCAGTGTATTTCTGAATTGGAACCTTTGGCACATTTCTGTGTGTGTACGTATGTCTGTGTGTGAGAGAGATTAATCCATTTTAATCCATATCAGTATTAAAAAATTTTTATCTACTTTTTGAATTCAACAGAAGTTTTCTGTAAATCATATGCATTAATATTACCAGCACTACAACATGCTTTATTGTATTCTAACTGTAATCTACACACGCAGACAATGTACATTCAGCTCTCACCTATAAACTCGTGTAAGAAGACGAGGGAAGCGATGTAACAGGCGAGGCTGAGCAGCTCGGCCACAATCATAAGCCAGTGCCATGTCTGGATGGTCAGTGCCACCATCAGTAGCTCAGTCAGGATCAGCGAGGTGAAGGAGATCGCCACAATATGCACAAATTCTGACTCAAACAGCAGCAAGGCCCCATACATGATGATGCTGCCTGCAAAAAACAACACATAAAACAACATAATAAAGTAGCCCAATCCAGCAGTATCAAGCTTTACATTACACAAGACATTATATAAGAAATCTGCCAACCATGACTAAAACAGCTGCACCAATTTCAGGCCCATTCATTATAAAACTGTTAATTATAACAAATAATAACAAAGTATTCAGTATTCCTCTCGCTGCTATATAGTGTTCCGCTTCCCATTCGCTACAATCCCTCAGATCACTGAATTACACAAGACAAAGTTTAAATCATCTAAATAAACATCAACTTTTGTTACAAAAAGGAAGCCTGGGTGTTTGAGATGCAGCAGATTTTTTGCTCTTTCAGGAAGGGGAAGAGCGGGATTTTCCATGTTTTTGCCCCTCCTCACTATCCCTTGAAACTTCCCAAAAGTGTTATTGTGACCTTGAGATGAAAACATTTTCAGTGACTGAAAACTATTATTAATACTTAGAATTAGATTTGAAATATATGATTAGAATACTGTGAAATAATAACACCTCGCAAAGCAGGCACAGCAAGAATAACTTGTTTTGAAGTAAAAATAGGCCAGAGATCAATTAAAGATGAGGGGAATTCCTTGGTAAATGAAAGGCTTGCCTGAGACCAAAACTTGCAGGCAAAGTCCTGTTAAAGCTAGAATAAACAAAACAAACACCAAACAAGCATGTAGGAAGGAGAACAGTGAGACGGGGGAGGAGAGGTTTTGGGTGTAGCTCTAGATTTGCCCAGTTACGCCTCGAAAGGGCACAAAAGGCAATAGTGGAAAACCACCTTAGGTTATTCAACGTTTGCAACCTCAGACACAAATAAACTCTTCAAGCAATGCAGAGAGGAAAACACATGCGTGGGCTTTGTTTGGGTGAAACAACATTCACCATACGAGCGTGTCCGTTCTGTAACATTGTCTCTCAGCTTGGAGATTCTCTGTTTTCTTAGCAAGCCTCTTCACTGCCTTTGGAAACAACTTCACGCTTCATTCGGAGGTAGACGTAAATGGTGCACTCAATTTAGAGCACTCAATTGTGTGTTGAGTGAAAGCTGCTGGTCATACTGTATGTAAAACATGGCACTGTAGGAACAAATAAACTTAAAGTCAGCTTACCTTGGTAGATACTTATCAAAACCCATATTAGAAATGTTTTGAAGGAAAGTGGCCGGCCCTGTAAATAATTAAAGCTTTCAGTTGTTACAGGATAAACAGTGAGCTTTCTTTGGTTAATTTGACAAGGAAAACATCAGCCATATACCTTTAGGAGGTCCTTGTAAAGTTCAGGATAAAGCATAGCCACCTCAGATTTTACATCCTTATCCAAAACAAGGGAGAAGACGGGGAACATGGTGTAGATCGTAGAGTAGCTATAACATACAAGGTGATGTTTTCAACAGGGTTAAATTATTCACATTTATTTTTTTCAAATGATTTTGGATGGATTTGCATCTTTTCAAAAATAGTTTCACATGAGAAATGATTGTAAACCACATGTTTAACTAATATGTTAAGTTTTTATTTTAGTTTAACTAATATGTTAAGTTTTTATTACCAACAATGGTAATAAAATAAATTAAGAAACAGATTTAAGAAAGATTAACAATAAATGAAACAGAATTTAAAACAAAGGACAAAGGAAAGTTTTATTTTATGTATGAACTATAATTTTATGCACAAATACTTATTTTCATGTAATAAATGTTCTTTTGCCTGAAACTGTATATTAGTCTTATATATATATATATATATATATATATATATATATATATATATATATATATGTATATATATATATGCTATATATATATATATATATGCAGTGGGGGAAAATAAGTATTTAGTCAGTCTGGTGTGCAAGTTCTCCCGCACTTAAAAAAAGATGAGAGGCTGTAATTGACATCATAGGTAGACCTCAACTATGAGAGACAAATGAAAAAAAATTGAGAAAAATCATTTGTCTGACTTTTAAAGAATTTATTTGCAAATAATGGTGGAAAATAAGTATTTGGTCAATAACAAATGTTCATCTCAATACTTTGTTGTATGTCCTCTGTTGGCAATGACAGAGGTCAAACGTTTTCTGTAAGTCTTCACAAGGTTGGCACACACTGTTGCTGGTATGTTGGCCCATTCACTCCATGCAGATCTCCTCTAGAGCAGTGATGTTTGGGGCATCGGCGGGCAACAGGACGTTTAACTCCCTCCAAATGTTTTCACGATGGGTTGAGATCGGGGAGACTGGCTAAGCCACTCCAGGACACAATGTTTCGCCTGAAAACCACTCCTTTGTTGCCCTGGCAGTGTGCTTGAGATCATTGTCATGCTGAAAGACCCAGCCACGTTTCATCTTCATTGCCCTTGCTGATGGAAGGAGGTTTGCACCCAAAATCTCACAATACATGGCCCCATTCATTCCTTTCATGTACACGGACTGGTGTCCTGGTCCCTTTGCAGAAGAAAACAGCCCCAAAAGCATGATGTTGCCACCCCATGCTTCACAGTTGGTGGTGTTCTTTGGATGCAACTCCTCATTCCTGTCCTCCAAACACGACGGAGTTGTGTTTAGCAAATAGTTCACTGGTTTCATACTGACCATATGACATTACTCCAATACTCTTCTGGAACATCAAATGCTCTCTACAGCAGGCTTCACGTCTGGGGGGACACGATCTGGCACTGCAAGATCTGAGTCCCTGGCGTGCGTAGTGTGTTGCTGATGGTAGCGCATAACGTTGGTCCAACTTTCTGCAGGTCGTCACTAGATCCCCCTTGTGGTTCTGGGATTTTCCTCACCGTTCTTGTGATCATTTTGACCCCACGGGCTGAGATCTTGCGTGGAGCCCAGATCGAGAGGTGTGTCTTGTGGTCTTCCATTTTCTAATTATTGCTCCACAGTAGATTTCTTCACACCAAGCTGCTTGCCTAGTGCAGATTCAGTCTTCCCAGCCTGGTGCAGGTCTATAATTCGGTTTCTGGTGTCCTCCGACGCTCTTTAAGTCTTCACCATAGTGGGTTTGAGTGTGACTGTTTTGAGGTTGTGGGCAGGGTCGTCTTTTATGTGGCACAACTGAAACAGGTGCCATTAATACAGGTAATGAGTGGGAAGAGGGCCTCTTAAAAAGAAGTTGGGTCTGTGACAGCCCAGGAAATCTTGCTTGTTTTGTAGGTGACCAAATACTTATTTTCCACCATTATTTGCAAATAAATTCTTTAAAAGTCAGACAAAATTATTTTCTCAATTTTTTTTTCACATTTTGTCTCTCATAGTTGAGGTCTACCTATGATGTCAATTACAGGCCTCTCTCATCTTTTTAAGTGGGAGAACTTGCACAATTGGTGACTGACTAAATACTTATTTTCCCCACTGTATATATATATATGATTTAATTACAACAGAATACTATTAGTATACAATTAATAGTGGTTTCAAACCTTTGGACAGTTTACATGTACATGATTGAGTTTTAAAAAAAGAATTTTAATGCAATCTCAGAAAACCTGTTTAACTTTGCTATAATAAATCACGGCAAAGTTTTGTATCCAGAATGAGATTTAAGCTTCAAGCCCGACCCACTGCTATAAAATTGTAAGCCTTTCCTTTCTTTGCCATCTACTGCCTTAGTAACACTGATGTGCACAAAACAGTGTCCTACGCGATGAATACCTCAGCTGTAGTGCCTCATAATTTCTAGTGTTACAAAAGAGCCTTTAGTGCTTGTGGACTTCTGTAAAGTCAGCACAGCTCAAACTGACTTCTTCACTGTAACAATACTGCAGCTCAAATCAAATGTCAGCACTGTATGTTGCAAATAATTCAAATGCCACTGAGATTTCAGTGAGTGCAGATGAGTCACCAGCAGTATGAGGAAGCTACTCACCCGATGATAAGAAATCCTTGATAGAGAGGGACTGATGCAAAGTAGAAAACAGAGGAGAACACAGCCTAGAGAAACCCAAATGGAAATTCATTAATATAAAATCATGAGTAGTTAATCAATGTAAGTAGTGCCTAGTATCTATGTTGTACAGTGTAGTTGTGCACAATCCATAAATGGTATTAAAAACTCAGGAAAATGAGGCTGGTCACATGTGACCCAAAGAACTCAAGATTGCTACATATAGTTGAATGGAAGATTTGGGGTCACCCTGGGTCAACATTTCTGTCACTGTGAATAGTTAAGTGAGTAATGCTGGGTTTAGACTTCACAAATTCAGCCTGATTTTGACATGATTTGTTGTGAACAAGTAACGGGTCACGCAGTGTGAAGTATTAAATGAACAGTTAAAGTCTAACATAGAATGTTTTGTATTTTATTGCCTACTTTAACATATCCTGCAACATTCAGAAGATGCTCTCTTGTGCATGGATGTAAACATGGTTGAAGAGAAAGAGGGATGTTACTGCAGTTTGGGGGAACAATGAAACTGAAGACAGATATTATGAGATCGCCTGATATTATATTTAAAATTAATACAGAATATTTAATTCCCCAAACACGCTTGCTCTCCTTTGAAGCATAGACAGCTCTTACTGTCTTCTTTGTGACACCCAGATACAGGTCCACACTGATTTCTCATTTTGCCTTTTTGGACCACAAAACCACCAGCATCATGCACAAGCACACTGCTCCTGTAGCCAGGATTGACAGATTCTGTGACCCTACTGTCCGATGACCCACAAACTCAATGAATGATGATTGGTTTGCATCAAATGAGTAAATGTTAATGGTCTCAAACAAATCATGGCACACATTTATAGCACGGTAAGTGCCTAATCTGATGTGAATATAACATTGTGAAAGACAAACATATTGTGCTGTAAACGTATTGTGTCTGAGCTTGGAATGAGCGGAATTCTAAAATGAGTAAAGTTAAAGGCAACAGTTCCTTTCTTTTTAATTCCAAAGTCTGCAAAATAAATAAATAAAATAAAATAAATAAATAAATAAATCAATCTTTCTTAAAATGTTGAAAAAGGCTTAAAATTTTACTCAGTTCATCTTCTACTCACTTAGATTTCCATAGTAGCTCAAACTTTGCCTACCTCATCATTCAGCAAAATAAAAATACAAATTTTAGAGTAATTTGCACTAATACCACAGAATACCCACACTATAGTCAGATATAATATGCTATAATATGATACTGGTTGAAGGGTTAAAAACATCTATGGCTTGTTGCACACGTTACCATCATGATATACAGACAGTGTACAGACACAGTACAGACACTGTAGACCTTTACAGTGTCTGTATATGATGCTAATGTGTGCAACAAGCCATAGACGTTTAAAACCCTTCAACTAGTGACATGTAAACTTCTTATATTTAATTACAGAGTGTTGTTCCTTCTGCGAGTGTGGATGCAGCACAGCAGTGTTGCTTTGATGCTACCATTTGCTTACATTCTAACAACATATGCCTCATAGCTCCAGTACAAATTCAATGAAGAAAATTTCAGCATCTAATCATTCTGAGGGATTTTTTTAAAATGAGCTAATTATTGCTTTAACACATCAACAAAATGGTTCAAAGCTAGAGAATTTGCAATCCCCAAAAATGCATCCAGTGCCTAAATACAGAATGAAGAATTCTAAATAAGATAAGTGCTAATAACAGCAAACCTCCTTGTGCTATAATGTATAGAAAGAAGTACGTTTGCTGAAGAGAACAATTTTGGATGGACATTCACATTCAAATTACTGATACTCATTTACATGTCCTCGGGGTACAGCAGGATCTCTGCCAAACCCCTGCCTGTCTACAAAGATTTTTCCTGTGTTTAACAAAGTTCAATACAGTTTTCCTAACTGTGTCAGAGGCTGGAAACTGAAAGCAGTCTTCTTGAAAACAGGGACCTCTATAAAAGTGCTTTTTGCTGCTAGCCTGAATGAGTCAGAGACTGTCTAGGTAATGTATTTGCACAAGCAGACACACACACTACCTGCATGGTACTGATACAGAGGCTCCTGTGAATGACAAACTGGCTGAGGGCGGCGGACCTCTTGTAGCTGTTCCGGCCATGCACCATGAGTAGTCTGCCCAAGTGCTTGAACTGAGTCACTGAGAAATCAGCAGCCAGCGAGGCCTGTTTGCCCTCCTGACAAAACAAACACATAACGATATTTCAGTCTGCCTTTCAGGATATAAGATAAAAAAAAATTAAATATCCTGGATGTCAGAAGTATGGAAAAATGTCATTAAGCATTTCCCAAGGAAGTTCATTTTCCAAAAATGACATGTTTATGTATTTTTAATATAATATATGAAAGTGCAGGCTTTGCTGACATTTCTCAACATTGTTAAAATTTTCATTATGTACCAGTGCAGCTCAAAAATATGAATACCATTATAAAAATCATCAAAATTTATTCAAAAAAGTAAACTGTCATTTTATTTTCATTAGAGAAAAGGGATGTTTCAAGCCTTTTTTGTTTTAAATGTTGATCAATATGCCTTATAGCTAATGAAAAATAGAATAGAATAGAATCTCAATATATTAGAACAGATTAATACTCACAATAACAACTGTAAAACAAAAATATTGAAATATTTCATTTAAAATGTAATGAATATAAAATGTCAGTTTAACTTTGGAATTAAATGATCAAAAACCTTTTCCACAGTAATCTCGGTTTTTGACATGCATTAGTATTATCACAGATTGAGTAAATAAGCTACAAGAAGCAAAAGACTAATGATCATAACCAATTTTCACTGACATATTTAATTATCATTGCAACTGTGCTTTGCTCCAAAATGCTCAACCTCAACCAACCCAGCTGCTAAAATATGCAATTAAACAATATTAAATGATTTAAAGCCAGGTGCCCTGACCAACAAAGCCATAAAAATCTCTTAACAGAAATTCATGCAGCACCTTCTCCAACAGTCCAGAGATGTATGCTGGAGTTCTGTTTGTGAACTTCAACTTGGTTTTTAACACCAGTATGCTAAAGCTGCTGGTCAAACTGTCAGTGCCAGATCCCATGAGCTAGTGGACCATAGATTTCCTGACCAACAGGAGGCAGCAGGTGCAGGTAGGAAAGCCCCTGTCAGACATCTGTACTTCAGTATTAGTGTACATCCACAGTAAAGGTCTATGAAGATGACATGTCTTCCTATAGACAGAAATTAAAAGCTGGTGTTCCAGTGGCAGCAACAAAAAAGAATGTGATGAACTTTGGATGCACCCCTCCCCTCAATCCCCCTCAATCCATGGTCCTGTGGTTTCTATTGTGGAGTCACTTAAGTTCTGGACATCACCATATTCTCAGGAAGTAGGAAGGGAACCCAGCCTCCATAGCAAAGAGATCACAGCAGGAGATGTTCTTCCTAAGGAAGCTGAAGTAATTGAACCTCATGCCACCAAAACAGAAAGGCTGCAGTGTGCACAGGCTCACCAAAAACGGACAAACATAGCTGGATCTGAAGAATCTTGATTTTTGGTTACACAGGTGGTGGGGTCAGAATCTGGTGACAACAGCTTACCGGTAATTCATGGTATCATAACCGACTTGTAAAGGAATACAGTGTTTCAGGATTATTATCAGCTACAATGGCTCTTAATGTAGTTTTATATTTTTATTGTCATTCCTTTAAGTAAATAAGAAATAAATTAGGGATGCATTTAATATTTTGTAACTGAAATTATTCAACCCAGAATGATGTTCGACTGAATACGTGAAAACATTGGAAAGTTTATTCCAAAGAATTACATTTTTAATGTCAATCAAATTGCAACTAGTGTCAGGGAATGACTAAAGAATGACAGTTAGCAGATATTATTTGTTCTGCTGATTTGTTAAGAGGGTGTAAGTGTAACAATACTTCAAGTTTCATTAGTCACTTGAAATCAAAAATCAAATCAAAACAATAAGCAATAGAAAATACATTTAAGCTATTTAATTTATGCAAAAAGTGGAAAAAGTGGCTAAATTAATTTATACATTTTGTTTTGGTATTTGGTCTTCAGGCAAATTATTCATTTTGTTAGGTTTTGGGGAAAAATAACATTTTGATGCATCCATAAAATGAACACATGATTTTTTAAGATAACGTACATGATATGATAACCATAATTTTTCATACCATGGTATACCTAAAGGGGAAAAACAACATGGGTCCTGTCTTGAATGCCGGCACCTTGAATTCAACTTTTGGATTCAGTTTCAAATGGGACCGTATGTCTGTGACAGATCAAACATGTAGAGAACTTTTTGTTTCATAATAATGTAACATCTTTCAATTCCTTCTCATGTTGTAGAAGTGATGAGAAGCATTTTGTCATCTCAAGTAGATCATGTTGAGATTAGCCTCATTTCTGCAGCAAGACCTGACCAAGGATGACAGACCATCAGGTTGATGGTCTCTGACAAGAGATTAAGAATTACATTACATTATGATGTCAGGTGAAGATGTTTTTCATTCATGGTCAGAGGATGGACCATTACTAGATCTTCCAACAAGACTGCACCCCACCTTATTAAGGATGCACTGTCAGAAACAACCCTGATGTACAGTTTCTCTAAAAGTGGATTGTTTGTAGGGGTGCAAACAAGTGGCCAACACATTCCCTAATTAATACTCTTTAGAGTATTTGTATGTCAGGGCAAATTATTACTTGTTAACTTTGTGAAGATACAGAACGTTCATCTTAAAGACTGTGCTAGCATTCAGTCAGGAATGGGAGAAAAGGAAATACTGCCCACCATGTTTAGGCGTTAAAGCTATCAAATACTTTCTGTAGTCCTTATGGTAAATGTTCTGGTTTCACAAATCACTATTTGAATGTTAATTTATGTTAAGATGTGTAAGTTTGTTAACATGAAACAAATTATTGTTCTTTTAGTGAAATTCTCTACCAGTCTGGTGTTTCACGCATCCGGCTCTCCTTCTGAATCCATGATGGTGGCATTCACAAAGTTGGTGACATTCTTGCACAGCTTGTGTCTAAAATTGGACCACCGTCTGCTCATTTTGTTTATTGTAATTTGTTTATTTTTGACACACCCTATGTTTGCCATTATCAACAAATTCTGTACAATATAAATGCAGATGTGGAATCAAATTTGAATTCTTCACATTAATAAAATCCTCCCAGACATATATGGACAGTGACTAGTTCTATTAACACAATTATATATAAAAATTGAAATGTTGGATTTGTACTTGAAAATTTCAAATGACAAAACTTTGCTTAACTGAACAACTAATGTTTTACTTCTGATAAATGTTTACGTCAGAGTGGTGATAATAGTGCTGATCTATACTGCTTTGTGATTGTGTCTTTTTTATGTGTTCTTGGCCCAGTACAATCAGCCAAACTTGAAATTCTATGATGACAGATGCTGGATGTAGTGAGATACTCTGCTGCAGTAATGTTACTCAATTTTTGAGTTTCTATTGTACACCTAAATTTGAGTAAAATTACTTTTTCATTACCACACAGTGGTAGGAAAACATTTATTTGCAAAGAGTTCTACATTTCTCTGCTCTGTTGTTGGTAATAAATACACATTTCCATGTTGATTTTGCAATGTTAGCTTAATCAAAGCTTCTGTTCTGTAGGGTATGTAAAATACAACAGACTATAATGAGAATAAAATTTATAACAGCTAAGAATACTTCTGAGGTGATCCAGTGCACTTATTTAGCTCACAAGAACTACAGACTTGGAGGGAAAAACAGAGTCCCACGTTAACCACGCCAATTTAACCTTGGGTTATGCCATCTTAGTCATGAGTGAGTCAATATCAATTAACCAGCTCATATAGTCTCATTTTCAGCTTCTGGAAAGAGTGTTCAGTCTGCCACAAGTGGGTCAAAACCTGTCTCTGTACAGTTTGAAGTTGCTTTAGACTCAATATCATAAAAACTGTTTATAGAGTTTAACTCTTCCAGCAACTACACTCATGCATTGACTTTTCAAAAGTACAAAAACTTCCCACATAGTAACACAATGACAGATGAACTCCACGGGAGAGATTTACCCAGATGCATGTCAAAACATATTTCTGTAAGTGGCCTTTGTGTCGCACAGTACTTCCACCACTAAAGTAAGAAAAGTGAAAACTGTCATTACAGATGTGCAAGCGTGTGTAGTATATACTCATGGTGACGCAGTATCGACAGATGGAAGGATCATTCCGGATGCATGTGACAGTGTGTGTGCGCGCGTGAGTGTGTTGGGGACACATTGGCTCTTACTTTGCCCTCCACTCCCACGCCACAGTCGGCTTCCTGGATCATGCTGACATCATTTCCTCCATCCCCTAAGAGACAGCACAGTTAGTGGCGTTTGTGACTGTAAACATGATAAATGTGAAGACAAAAATCTTCTATTTTCAAACGTGATCAATCTTGTAATCTTCCTCTATATGATTACTCTTTTTTATGAACAAATCTACTGTCCAGGGACAGCGGAGGGGTTTTATATTCATCAAGCCCATGCCTAGCATTATGCATAGTGCCAAAAGATTAATGTTTTCAGCTCTAGAGACGGTTATTCTATTGGCAATATTTCTGTACAGGGAAGAGAGAAGCTGTGTGTTTGCATCTGAGACAGCAATACATCAATTTAAAGTAGATGAACGCATTAATTAGAAGAGGTGTCTACAAACATTTGGACATATAGTGTATCTTAATTTGTTGGTGCCAGTAGCCAGCATCACTTATACTTACCTACAGCGCAGGTGAGTTTCCCAGTGCGCTCCTGCAACAGGCGGACGATTTGTGCCTTTTGAGTGGGTGCGCAGCGGCAGCACACCACAGCCGGACACTGGCACGCCAACTCCATAAACTCATATTCATAAAACTTCAGACACACCTGAAGGAAAGCATCAATTAGGGATCTAGCTGACAGCTGACAACATTAAGTTACTGACAACTCTTTGCACTTAGCGCACGGACAAATTAAACACAGACATCATGAAAAAAGTTGTTTACACTTCTTTTCTCAGCTTTGTTGATAATGTGATTTATATTTTCTAATTAGCAGACTAACTTTAAGAGTTCAAGTTATGAATAATGGGATACTTTTTTCCCCACTTCAGTCTTTAGATTATCTATGAGTTTGTTTCTAATTTTGGCCTTTTAAATGACAATTAAAAACTACCAAATATATTTAAGAATTCTGAATGACGATTAGTAGGAAGTGGGAACTTTCATCTCCTTTTATGTTTTGTTTTATAGTTATCATTCAAATTTGTGTCATTATCTGAAACTGTACAGCACTTTGGCTGACTTCTATAGTCTTTTAATGAACTTTAGAAATAAAATGGACTTGCCTTGATTTGACATTACCTGGTTGTCAAATCAATTTTACATTAGGTTTAATCAGGTGAGCTGTTGCTGAAATTAAGCAAACCAATGTGATGAGTGGGGCTATCAAGGGGAAAAAAGGAACCCAACCTGTCCTGTTTCTAACCAGCAAACTCATTTTGAAAAGCTGTGTAGACTTTTATATGTATAAATACACTCCCCTCCTAAAGTATTGGAACAGTGAGGCAAATCCCTTTATTTTTGCTGTAGATGGAAAACACTTGGATTTGAAATTAAAAGATGAACATGAGACAAAAGATTGTCAGCTTTTATTTCCAGGTATTTACATCTGCATCTGATACACAGTTAAGTGGCTGAATCCTCACATTTGTCTTGTGAGCAAAATAAATGGAAGTATTGGAACAGATAAACTTCAAATAGATTTAAGAGAATAAGACTTAATTTTTTGTTGAAAATCCTTTGCTTGCTGCATTTCTGGGTCATTATCTTGCTGCATAATGAAGGATCTCATAATCCAAAATGGCTGTACAGTCTATGGCCAATATTTGTGCTCTGATTGATGTTGATTGATGTTCCTTCTTTCAGCTTCACAATTGCTCGATTTTTAACCCACAGACAGCTCTCTGCTTTTCATGTTGGTCACTCCTATAACTATAGATGCACTAACTATAGTCTGCTCAGGCAAAACCCAAATCTGAAACTGAGCACAGACATTCAGCGCTATTTATTTTTTTAATAATCAATATAACAAAACCCACCTGTCAGTCACATGTTCCAATACTTTAACTTGCAAGAAAAATGGGTGGGTTCAAAAGGTGCTATCTCCTGAACTGTGTATCAGATCCAGATGGAAATACCTGGAAATGAAAGCTGAAGTATTTACCTTTCTGTCATTTTCAGCTTTTAATGTCAAACCCAAATGTTTTCAGTCTACAGCAAAAAAAGGGATTGTTCTCACTGTTTAGGAGGGGAATATACATTTATTGTTCCGATATATTGTTTTAAATAATTTGCCAAGACAGTTCTGTAAGCACAAATGAAATATTTACAGTTACATATTATATAAACATGACCAGTCACAAATGATTATAAGTGAAAGTAGTTTCACATAATGACTAGTTGTGGCAGGCACATGAATGCGGAGGTTTAGTGGTAAGGCTTACCTCAAGAGAGTCTCCTGATATCACTAAGGCGCAGTCGTGCTTCCGCCTGAAAGCGTTGAGCTCAAGGTGGGCCTCACTTCGTGTGGTCACCTGCAACATAGTGAAGAGTACACAGTCAGCCTTCTATTACACACGCTCACATGCACACAAAGGCACTCGCGCACATGCTCACACCCAAGCATACCCAACACAGGCATGCAGATAATAATCTAACCCAGATAAACTAGAGAGCTAAACCACACCAATAACAGGGGAGTACAGCTGCGTACTTCAACTGTCAGCTGTGTTTTAGACCATGGATTTAGCCAACTGCTCAACTGCCTTCGACTCTCGTGTGGGAATGAGCTTTATAAAGAGAGTGCAATTTTAGGCCTGTACCTTTGAAGTGAACTGCATAAATACATATCAGCGAGACTAAGGAGAATTCCATTTCAATTTTGCAGAAATGAAGAGAAGTTCATTTACAACCTAGTTCAGAGATATTAACTGCAGGCCAATAGCTTGCACTGCACTGTACATAATGAATTGTATTGCTATATAGCATATTTGCAAATACTGTATTGCAAATTTGATGTCTGTTTTATAGTTTGTTTTTTTTTACATGATTTTTTTTAAAGGATGTTTTGTCAGAAGATAATGAAGAGTAAAAGTTTTTAGTCCCCAACAACTGTGTGCAAGTTAACACTATGATTTAAAGAATTTTCAAAAGCTTTTCAAAACCAAGTTCTTAAATCGACATCTTTATTCAGTCACCTGAAATACTGTTTGGTTAAAAAAATGCTTCATTGCATTAAATTAGCAGGAGAAATTGAACAAATCAGTGCTACTGATGGCACAGATTAGAAGCTTGTAACTAAAAAGAGATTAATTTTTTGGCATTTATCGTTTATCATAGGTGTTTTTTCATAGTACTGTGTGTGTGTGGAAAAAAGGGGTTTGGACTAAATGCCTCTTGAGGGCCAGACCCACATTCTAAATAACAATCTGTCTCACTGTCTCACAATCAGGATGTTTTCTAATCAGTGGACATACATACTTCAGCCCTCCATCTGTCACAGTCAAAAACATTTAGACTCTAATCCAGATGTCATTTGTTGTCCAGGAGGAAGTGGCTCCAGATGCTTGGTCTCTTGGGTATCCTGGTCCTCAGGGAGTGGCTTGATTGTTTTCAAGCTGTGCCAACCATTGTCTTCCTTTTCCAGGAACTCCTGCACTGCCGCAGGCAGGCCGTAACCTTCCTAAGGGCCGAACCTCCGATTTGGCTACTTGCCACAGGGGAAGTCCAGCAGTCACTTGTGCAGGTATGGGAGGACGTGGTGCGCTGCAGGAAAGCATAACCCCCTATTCGACTCCCCTAAGGGAAAGCTTGACCTGACCTGCCTTTATGTTTTGGGGCCATTCGGATGTGTTTGATATATGCCTGAAGAGAACCATGGATTGAAGAATTTGATATTTTGTTCAGAATTTGCTTACTTGGATGATATTTAAGACAATGTGTATAGTTGTAGACTCTCTTATGAACTGCTCTAAGGGAAGTGAAGATACTTACAGGTCGAAAGACATGTACGTCCTGATTGCGGGTCACCAGGTGGGCATTCTTGGCAGTGCAAGTTGCAGTCTCCAGTTTGTCGCCAGTCAGCATCCACACCTTTTCAGACAGCAAAAAACATATTTGTTACACTGACTGAAAATGTGCATAACTACAGGTTGCATTATACCTGCTGACATATTGAAATACAATACTTCTGTATTATGTGTGTTAATTAATTATAAATTACAAATGTACTGTATCTATTAACCTTTATCTTCCTTTCGAAAAGCATTGCAATCTGAGTTTTGAGATGAATATTTGTGGGGAAAAAAACTGACCAATGTGGTGGAATTACTTTTTATTGAAATACAGTGGGATGTGAGTGTTCAGATAAAAAACAAATTCAAAGACATTAATTTATTTGTCAAACTTTAGCAACTGCCCAGTAGCTTCTGTTACAGTGAGTTTCAATTTTTTCTTTTTTACATTACATTCACCAAGGGAAGCATTAATGTATTACTAGACCCTTGATGACAATTTTTTTACAGTACATCCATCAGGGGTAATCCACTTTACAGTACAGTTCTGGTAGATAGAAATTAGGTTGAAAACCCCTGGAATATTATTGTTTTGTTTATTTATATTAAATTTCAAAATGCAATTTTAAATCTCACTTTAATGCCAGCATTGCGCAGGATCTCCAGCGTTGGCCTGACATCAGCTTGTAGCTGGTCCTCCACCCCTGTCAGACATAACAACTCCATCTCCATCTCTAGACTCTCAATGACTGTGGCAACTTTCAGAGAACGGTCATGCACGCTGAGCTTGGCCTGGACATAGCGGGCCTGCAGAAGACAAAACCATTCAGACATGTTACCTCAAAAGCAAATGTTGGGGATTGTCTGACTCCCCACTGCAAAATTTCTCAAGCAAGCTATTTGACATAACTTGTGTATTTGCCTTGTGTGTTTGTGTTTTGTGTCTTGTATTGTGAAACAAGGCCCAATCTTTTCTAAGGTCCATTATCATATCTACAGTACTTTGAATATGTTTTACGTTGCTTAAGCACATTATCTTTATCCCAGGAGGTAGCAAGGATTTGCTTGTAAAATACTATAAAATAATAGATGCAAGTAAATATTTGAAGTAAATATAAAAAAGCCATTTCTTGTTTTGAAGAAAGTAGTTGACAATTGTTTAAAATTAGTTAGTTGAGGAAGAACTTAACTAGCACCATCCAGTTTTTTTGGGATGAGGGTAAACAGAAGCAGGGTAAACTCTTAATAACCTTTATGTCCCTTGAATAACCTTGAAGAAACAATGAATAAGCAAGTGTCCCAACACTTTTCTCCACAAAGTATGTTTAACAAATACAATATTGACAAATCAAGCTTCTTGACCTTATAATATGGCTCAAATGATCAATATTGTCTTTGACTAATCTATTCAATAATCAACAGTGATGCTAACTGATACAAACTTCATTGTCACAGGACATGATCAGCTACAAAATGCCAAAACACATTTACCAACTGACAGTAACTGCCCTGAAAAAGTATCTCAGAAAATCAGTGTGAAGTAAATCACTACAAAGTATTCAGACAGTAATACAAGATAAGAGGATGAGAAGCTGAGAGGTTATGAGACATCTTTGAGTGTCCAGAGCTATAAAAAAGTAAACCCACAACAAAGAGATTACCAGACTGTTTGTTTGGTAGCAGGCTAAGATCTAAAACTACGTCCACAAATACTCCTATAAATTAAGCAAATGTCCAGGGCCATAATATGTATCTGCCGAACACCAAATTGCAGCTTGGAGGGCGCAGCCCTCAACCAGTGAATGAGATAAAGCCAGCACAATGTGAGTGAGTCACACAGGAACACACTCTCACTTGGTGAGTCATACACACTCTGAGTCACTGCCGCCCACCACAGCACACACAATTACACACTGAAGCAGTGAGAAATTGGTTGCAGCAAGAAGAAACAGTCGTGTCTGTGTGTGTGTGTGCGTGGGTGGGTATCTCTCAATGTGTGTGTGCGTGTGTGTGTGAGTGTGTGTGTGTGCATGTGTGTGTGTGTGTATGTACACACGTTCATAGACTGGGTGACCAATACACTGACATTTTGGGGCATTCCCTTTGGAAAACGTGTTGCTGCAATTCTTGTTTTGAGATTACTATTCATGCTGGATGGTTTCTCGGCAACCAGTGTAGATATCTAAAACTAATTCAGCACCTGGATATTTTGGCTTACAGCTACAAACAAGAAGGGCTTGTCTGTTACACTGCAAACACTGAAAGAGTGCTAAAGAGTGCACAGACCCTCTGCTCTCTCTTTTACATTACTCAGTATGTGGTCATGTTTCTGTTTATACAACTCATGCTCTGACAGAGGGCTTTCAAAACTTTCAAATACAGTGAGGTCCATAAGTATTTGGACAGTGACATTTTCTGAATTTGAATTTGGGGCTCTGAATTGCACGATCTTTCTTTGTAAAAATAGTTTTTCCTTTTGGAAATATGCATAAGCAAAGGGCTTTGTGTATTGAAGCAATTAATGTGGACTATGAGCTTTACTTTAGAATGTTTAACAATAAAATTGCGTTTATAGCACTTTTGCGTAGTACCTTCATTTTCACTGGCTCACAATACCTGTAAAATTAACTGATTATCAGTTTGCTGGCCAGGTATGGCAAGTCAGCCTGGAAATAAAAAGTCTGGAGTTAATGTCATTTCAATTTGCATTGGCCTTTACGTTTCTGGGAACTCTCAACTCTCAATGCAATAAAATGAAGTAATTATTAGACTGAAAAAATGAAACAAACCAATCAGGTAAAGTAGCATCTATGTGACCCACAAAAACAATTTGGTACATAATTCAGAAATCTTTCCTTGCTGAAGAGAAGTCTATGCACCATCTAGTCAAGTCAAGGACACTTTCAATTAGGTAAATATATCCTTGTCAAAATCTACATTAAAGAGATGCCTCCATGAATGTTTACTGTCACGTCACATTACACAGATGTAAGGGTGACCGAAAAAACATAAGTACAAGTCCCTCTCAGTAGTAAAGCAGATGCACAAAAACACAGAAGAAAATAAAAATAAAGATAAACATTATACCTATATGTAATATAAAAAGAGTATTTACACATTAATTTACACTATATATACACAGATAAATTTAATCATAGAATGTATGTTTCAAAATGCAAACTACTGGTAATGCTCAAGAACAGAAAGGTCATATTATACTGCAAGAAAAAAAAAAGCCTTTCCCAGTTTAGTAATGTGATTCCTTGAACAGATGAATGCCAGGAAATTCGAGTATCAAGAAGGAAATTAAGGGGTCATTAACCAAAGCAATAACACCCCAATTGTCAAACGGGGTGAAGCCACTGTTATGGCATTGGCAAATATGGATGCAAATAGAACTGGATCACTGGTGTTTAGTGATGATATGACTGCTGATAAAAGTAGGATGCGTTTATAGAGATAAACGTCCAGCTCATACTCAAATTTCTCAAGTGATAGGAAGGCAATTCATTAATGAGCCAAAAATATATCATAAAATTAATTCAAGACCTCTACCACTAACATCCAAGGCAAGGAAATGGAACAATCTGAAATGAGTGAGTCAATCACCTGGTCTAAATTCATTTGAGCATTTTACTTAACAAAGACACAACTGAAAGCAGAAAGAAGCATCCAAAAAAAAAAAAAAGATCCAAAAAAGAAGCAACAATTCAATTCAAAGCATCTGAATGCATGTCTGTAATTCCTAAATGGAACATTTTTGTTAAACCCTTAAAATAAGGCTGAAAGTCTAGGCTTCAATCACATCTCGACAGCTTCATAAAAAATGTCACAGTCCAAATACTTATGGACCTGTCCATATATATACACAAGTTGTCTTTCTGAAGACTTTATATTATGGCATTGCGTAGGCATTCTTCTGAAAACTGGCGTAAATGTCAGTTGACCTGTGTAATACTTGAGAGTCAAATGATTTTCAGTCAATCACATCTTCCTTCTGGATTCAACAGTCTGTGAAATTCCCTTTGTTCATCACAGGGTAATGCTAAATCTGATGGTGCACTATCCACAATGGATGATGATGATGACTGGAGTCCTTCATAAACCACTAATAGCTCTGTGCCAGATGGCATGAATTTCACAGTCATATACTTTTCAGGCAACCAAAGGTTACAATCAAAGAACACTGTCTGTCATTAAACATCCTTTGCAGTATCATATAACTCTTTTAGTCCGAAAACCTAAAAGCAAAACAGAGATTTTCATCTTTAGCCCCATCATACCCAACACCTCATACTTCAAAAATATTGATTCCTAATTTTTTTTTATATTTCATTTGTTGCAGAACATTTGCACTATACTGAGGTTGTTTAGTCTTAGCCCTACAAGACATTACATCTCACAGTCTGAGAAATACAGGTTCCTAGATTGTTTTTGGTTGGAACATACAATTCCAGGTAAAATATTGAATGTGATAGAACACTTACCTCAAATAAAAGTTGTATACCTATTAAGAAAGATTTCCCAAAAATGAATATCTAATCTTGATTCCAAAATGACATTAAATAGGGTCTGATTAGGCTATTCAATCATAATTAAATGTTCTGACCTAAATTCCCTGATGCAAACTAATGAAACTGTCTGAGACCACCGACCAGGGGGATATTGTGAAGAGGATAAATGGAAAAAATCCCCAATCCTTTGTAAACAGAAATGCTCTTAAAATTTGTGAGAGGGGGCATGCCAGCTCTGCTGCATTAAACTATATCAAGCATATCAAATTCACACAGATTGCAACATTTTCACTGAAAAAGAAATGCCAGTACTGGCACTGGGTTATGGAGCAGTAGAACTGCACTCTCTGAAGTGATGCAACTCCATTCAGTAGTAGTTATGGAATGAGCTGAAGTGCCATTTGTGATCCAGAACTAATCACTCCACATCATTACCTGTACTACTCACTAATGCTCTTTTAGCTCTGACTAAATATAATCAATAACTATTAGATATTCACACAAAAGTATAAAATAAATAAATTAATAATAAAAATAAAAACATTAATTAATTAATTAAAGAATAGTACAAACAAAGTGTCGTCCCAGGTATTTCTGTAGAGTCTATACACATTTGGCCAGTGTCAGATCATTTTGAATTGGGTGCCTTTACTGTTATTGAAAAGTAGATCAAATAAAATAAACCAACATCTTTTAGGACAATGTGTGCTAAAATTGATACTGTAAGTGCACAAGATCTTATTTTAAAATATAAGGACATACAACTTATTTGTGGCCTCACCTCAAAGTCTTGGTACTGCTCCTCTGTCAGGGACTTCTTGGCCACCACCAACACTCGCAGCCCCTCACGGGCCATGTTCCCACACTAAGATATACAACGGAAACATCAAACCATGCAATCTGAATCTATATTTTGTATATTCATGACGCAATATACATTCATATGTGAAAATACCTCTTCTTCAAGCCAGTCGTTATACTGGACAATGCCAGACATCACAACATCAGCACCCTTCATATAAAAGGTAATCTCTCCTGTGGACTCATCCTAAAATGAAAGGGAATATGCATGATATGGATATGTGTTTATTGCAAATCCATGTTAATAACATCATTCATATATATCTATTAACATTGTTCCTTCCCATCAGCAGTTTTAATGTGAACGGTATTACATTTCATTTCTATTCATGTATGGATTAAGACAAATTTATTATACATGAAAATACTTGCTCAATCATATCTCTGAATTTGATTGCTTATATTTACCAAGTATATGTGTTATCAGATGTTTTTATAATTCATTAACAGTTCAAAATGACAGCACGGTTGATATTCTAACATTTCTATTTTTGTTGTTTTTAGCTTTTGACTACATGAATTGATGTTCTTTAGATTGTGTCTTAGTTTTTAATTGAATGGATATTTGCATTGACTTCCACTGAAAGATTTTTTTTCCCTTGCCATTTTAAAGATACAAGGCTTTTGCACAACAACAGCAACATACAATGTCTACTTCACAACAATTACAACTTTGAGGAAGAAAGGTACTTTAAGTTATCTTGTTTTTCAATCAGCAACAAGAAAGCTTTATTCTGGGTGTCCCCAAGAGTCCTTGAAGGTGTCTAAAAGGATATGAAAAGGAAGCCCACATTAATTACTAGTTTCCTGAAATACACTAATACAGGCTCCCGTCCAAGCCAACAACAATAGTCAGCTAATCTTTCTTGGACAGAGTTAGTCATCAGGTTCAGAGGATGGGAACAGCTTCCCTGATGAACACAGCCGCAGGGCTAAGGAGATAACCTAGTATGGTCCTTTTTGGAAGGAAAGAAGATCAAGAGCGAATATCTGGAATGTTCTGTAATAGAGGGACTAGTACAACTTTAAATAAACAACTTTATTTTTCAAACCTGTATTATACACGTCAGTGTAATGGCAGCATGTGAGAGGTCAAACTTACTCGCACTATGATTCCCATACGCTTGCTCTCATAAGTGAAGGGAAAAATCTGCAGAATGGTGAAATTGAGGATTTGTCCACTAGGGGTCCTCAGCTGCATGGAAGACTGATCTCTGCCTACCAGGGTCAACCCCACACTCTCTGTCCATTGCACCAGAGACACCTAACACATAAAAGAGAAGAGAGTTATGGGAGACTACTGTATATTTTCACCCACAAATAAGATATGCAAGAGATATAGCTAGAGGTTTATATTTAGTCTACGTAAATACAATCATGAATCAATTCTTCATGAAAATATACCTGCATTATCTAACATTATAGTGGAAATCCATATAGTTCTATGGCAAAGTTTGGACACCTGTGAAAGTGAAATTTGAGATTGCCCAATCAATCTATGTTTTGAATGGAATGCTTCCGTGTGAAACCTAGCCCAAAATCAGCCTGGATTTGGTCTTGGTTGAGTTGTGTATTCGGGACAAGTGTGAAAATAACCTAACTGTGCATTAAAATGTTCAGTGTAGGGGAAAAGTGCTTTCCACTTTGGCAATTGTATAACTGTAAGTATATGCTAATGAGTATGTCTAGTACAACTCAGGCAGTATAAAAAAAGAGTATAAAGAGTATAAAAGGGGACAGAACTGCAGAGATTTTGTTGAAATTCAATCTTGGTGTGAACACAAGAAATATTTAGTATCATATAAGAAATCTCTCTAGAAAGGTGGGTTTTTAGAGGTTTCTTTAGTAACTGAAAAGTCTCTATATACAGCCACAAAGAGTGGCTAAGAGTTAAAGAGTCAAGCCATTGGAATACTTAAAAGATTCTTTGCTGATCAAAAGGCTTCTTCTTGATGATGGAAAACCTCTTGTAATAATGGGTTTACATAGAACAAAATAGTGGTTTCACTATTGTTAGGAACCAGAAAACCTCTGTTCAGTACTATACTGAAGGCTTTTTGTTTAGAGTGTTGATTACTAAACAAAATCAGCTCAAAATCATGAACATTCTCAAAATGAAAGTAAAATATGAAATCTGCAAGTGAATTTGAACTAAACTACCATCTACCTTCTTTTCAATGGGCACATGAAGATAAAGTAAACCAGATGACATCCATTAGTGTAATGCTAAAGGGGGGTGGTGTTTCTGGGAGGCAGAAGTTATTGCCCAATAACTTCCAGACCAGAGGTTAGAGACAGATCAAAAACCCCATTTCTTATGCCCTTTGCAACTAGCTGCTAATGACATATCTCACAGCATCCAGATGGGCAGTCAGAGACCAAATGTAACCAAGCTCTACTTCTAGACCACAACCACCACAGTCAGCAAATGAACCCTGTACCTGCTGTATTCACAGGACAGCTGCGCACTTCAGTTTTGTTTTGCTCTGTTTGATTCTTGGTAAAGACTTAAAGGTATGTAAGATAAACCTGTCCCTTCTCACTTGCACCTTCAATGTTTTCCCAAATCAGACATTACTTCAAAGCTGCACTGTATGAAAGGGACAATATACAAGTACCTGTGATGACACTGCTACATTCTGGAATTGCAGTCAACCATCCAACACATTAACACATCAATGCATTGTTGAGTCAAACAATAATATGGTGTAAAATGTATTATATTTACAATATATAAGAAGACACCCCTGTGTTTATAGCCCCCATGTGGCCATGCTTGGCACATCCTCTCTTGGCAAAGTCTGTCAAGTCTCACATGTAGTGTTAAGCTATAAACTTTAGGCAAGGGAGTTTCAAGACTTTCCAAAAAGCCATACCACAGGATCTACAGTCCAGGCTCAGGATATATGACAATCTACTATACCATTATTGCAGGCCAAGCTAACTTGATTTAGTACTATGTAGTGAAAGAAATTAATAAAACTGAATAAGTCAGACATGATGGCATGTTTTAAATGTGGCAGCATTGGTTCTGGTTCTTTCCTCGTCTATTCTAACTAAAGTCTCAGCAAATGTGTCATCAAGAAGCATCATGATATATTTTTGCCATAAAATCCACTCCTAAATATGTCTATCTTGTGAATCAAGAGAATGGAGTGAGCAGGAACAAGTGTACCTATCTGTGTTTATTCACTGCCTCACTACATGCACATACACACTAACTCACACAAAAGGCATGTAGGGTTACAACTGCCACCACAAAAAGCTCCGCTGGTATTAGGAGTGAGTGTATCTGCGTAGGCCATACAGAGGCCCGGCGGGGGCCCACCTGCGTCACCGCCAAACCACACTCCACTGCTGACCTTGACTTAATCCCAGTGCCCAGAAATGAGTGTATGCACAGAAGCCCATATGTTGAACAAATCAGGACTCCAAACCACACTCTACCTTCTGGGATTATTTTTAGTCTGAGAAATTGTCCATGAATGCAATCTGTTAGGTAGATTAACCCATTAACAAGAGTCAGGATTCATGAAGGAGACACAAGAACAAGCTTTGATAAAGCATGTCAAAATATGGAAGACATGTTACCCGAAAGGAAGCAATGCAGTCTAAATCTTTTCAGGTATGACACATCCATAAAATATTTCTAAGACTCACCCTGATAATCACTGCCAGAGAAACAGAACATCTTACTAATACACCTAAACTGGGAGCAATTACTAAAGCAATAAGGGACTCAAAGCTAAACCAGTAAAAGCCAGAACAGTTTCCATTTCCCATTTAAGTTTTAGAACTGAAACTTAACTGAAAAATACTGAAACTCTCTAGTCTTGCAAATAGCAAATGGTTTCAGATTGCCTACCTTATGCTTTATTAAAGTCATTAACTTAAATCACAAAGATGAAACAAAGATTAAACTCCTCCTTAGAGGGAACTTTGAAATTTGATACAGTGGCATGAAGCTGTAACCTCAAAAGTACCTCAACAAAGGACAAACATGTGTTCAGGCCATTTCTACTCTTCTTCATTCAGCTACAGTGCTGAGAAAAAAAACTTTTCACTTTATTGTAAAGAATTAATGGAAAATTTTATATTTACTTGTAACAACTAGTTAGTTCACAATTAAAATTTCTGAAGTAAACTCAGAATTTGAATTCAGCAGTATTTTAATTGTACAGATTTAGAAGAGAACACCAGAAGACAGTCACAACAATAATCTGAAACGCTGTGAATAAAATGGAGGAACAACTTTCAGCATTTTTAAAACTAGTATGATCTTTGTTGCCTGTTAAAATCCTACTATAGTGAGGTCCCAATCCAGTAATTATATTAAAAATAAATAAATAAATAAATACACACACACAGACAAAGAACAGAGGCTAAATTAGATCATGGGAACAGCTCTAAAAAAATTGAAATATAGAGAACATGTGATTAATGTTTGGTGTACAACATCTAGAAGTCACACTGGCCATGCACTGATTGAGTGTTACCTCGTCAGGACTGGATGCCTGGTAGACTCTGCATGTGTCCTCATAGTGCTGTTCGGCCTCTGCCTGGTCAGTCACTCCATTCGCTTCGTACACAGGGGTCACATTGTGAACCAGTGCAATGGCCTTCACTGCCTCATGCACCCTACTGCTGATAGTCTTTCTCACCTTAGTGGCGGCTGGTGCTCTGGAGGCCGGTACATCATGAGGAGGCTACACAGATGAAAAAATAACATTATATTATCCCCAAGTTCATAATAACAGTTTAAAAGTAATAAATAATAAAAAATTATTATTAAATCACTACTTTTTACTAGTTTTAATTGGTGCAGCAAGTGACAAATATATACCCCATTTAGGGTATGTTCATGGTAATTGGAAAATCATCAAACCATAAGTGCATGGCTTTAATGTGTCTTAATGAAACTAAACCCTGTGAAACTAAACCTCACTGACAAAATGATAAACTGTCTGTTGACCAAACATCCTCCTGGATGGCTTTACTGATGTCCTCTGCAAGGAGATGTAAGCATTTCCAGATGATTTGGAGAAATATGGACAATAAGCTTTTGCATTTTGCTGAGGCTATTTTTGGGCCATATGTTTCAGGGGTTAATGGCAGAGTTATTAAATTAGCCACCAACAGGCAGGGAACTAGCAAATCCTGTTTCCTGCTCTAATGACCTCTGATGTCAAAGGGACAAATCATGTCCGTAAGGGTCATAAGGCAATGACTGAAAGCAGCTTTGTAGCTTTATGCATTATAAAAATCCACTCTTTGCTAGGTGAAATAAATATTGTTTCAGTACAGCCTGACCTAAATAACAGCACAACAAATTCCATCTCTAAATTATATAATCTGTTCACTCTCTATGAACTGCAGGTGTTGCATTAAATCTATTCCTTTACTTCTTTAAAGTTTACCAACTTGAGGCTAAACTCATGAACATGGGTCAGGCACAGATGTGTTAGTTACCTGAGTGTAGGCACTGAACACATGACTCTGCACCTCATCCATGGAGTCCATTCCATAGGCCACAGTACCAAGGTGAAGGCGCCTGAACACCATTTCATTCTGGGTTAGAGTTCCTGCAAAAAAACAACATTTACATCAATAAACCTTTCACTAAATATGGAGGCACTGATCAAATGACTGCAAATTAGAGGCACATGGGAGTTTAATAGGTTTGTAACAGATCCACTGGGTGTAAAAAACAAAACAAAACAGGTACTTGTATGAGTGTTATTTATGTTAAATTGGTATAAGATTTTCCCTGTATGTTTACAGTAAAAATACTGTAAAACTGATCATTCCTTCTTCTGTTACAGTGATCCCTAAAATAAGTCTCCCTTTCCAAAGAAAATAAATAATGTAGCACTACATAAAGTTGGACTCAAACTTTTTTTGTAACCAGCTAATGAATATTTTCATTATCAATCGTTTCATTTTTGGTGGGATTCTCTGTATTTCTTCCCCAATACCAGTATCAAGCAAACATGCATGGTATGATAACTATATATTTTAAATAACATTTTGAAGAAAACAGTCCTAAAGACTGGGACAGTGCATACAGAAAGTATTAACAGCACTTCACTTTTTGCACATTTACAGTTATGTTACAGCCTTATTCCAAAATTGATTGAATTCTACACACAATATTCCACAATGACAAATTGAAAAAAGTTTGTTTGAAATCTTTGTACATTTATTAAGAATATCACAAAACGGAAGACGTTTGGAACTCTTCATAGACAGGGAGGTGACTAAGAACCCAATGGTCACTCTGACAGAGCTCCAGAGTGAGGCTGTAATTGCTGTCAATTGCTTCAACAAAGTATTTAACAAAGGCTGTGAATACTTATGTACATGTTATATGTTTGTATTTATTTTTAATACATTTACAAAGATTTTATACACACTTCTCACTTTGTCGAGTATTTTGTGTAGAAGTTAGGAAAAATGAATTTTTATGTGTAAAAAGTCAAGCACTGTGAATACTTACGGATGTGCTGTAAATTTCCTTAAAAAGGAAATATATTAACAAGTAAAAATAAGTGGCTTTCATTCAGTTAAACACCAGAACAGAAAACTAGTGATTTCCATACTAGATGGCAATACAAAACATTAAAATTAATGGTATTCATTAATCAATAAAATAAGAGTGCAGTACAGAGGCAATTACACTGTAACTGAAATGCTGGTGGGCCTAGACTGCCCCCACCTACAGGACCTAGGTGGCTGCACAAAAGAGTATAAAAAGTTAATGGCTTATTAATGACAAAAAGCTTAGAGTGTGTTTCCTGACACCTCAACAGGGCCCATTCTGCTTAACAGAGTATTTGTCTGAGATGGGCCTTCAGTGTCCAGCATTTACATTACAGCTCTCTCTGACATTCTCTCTCCTTCCCTTTCATCATTGCATATGTGGGAAAGCATCCATCATTTTATAGGAGGTCAGCATCATAAATCTGAAAAGGAGATTCTAACGAGAGTGTCTAAGACAAGAGCCTTCGGGTTACAGTTGATTTAAAGTTCTAATAAGTGGCATGTCTTTGCCAAGGGCACATAGCCCAAGCCTCATGGGAAAGGTCTGAACTAGCCTTGTGCTACTGTCCGCTGTGCTTTAAAACACTTCAACACTATCACCTCTCACCCTAAAACCACACCCTGCTTTCATTTCAGACTCTTAAATGCTCAGTGGATCACAGAATGTAAATCTATCAGCAAAACCAACAGCGTCCCAGCTCGTCCAATGTGATATCGCAAAGAAATGCTTCTAGGGCTGTTGCGCATACTTGATTTAGTTCAATAAAGAAATGCTATGTATGAATTGCTATGCATGGTTTAGAATCAAGCCATCTGATTCCATTTTCTGTTGTCATATTTAATTTATTACTGTGGGGTATACAATATTTGGACATCTGATTTCTTTTGAAATCAAGAGTATTAAAGACTTTTCCTGCTATTGGCAAGGGAAGGCTTTCAACTAGATTTTAAGGAACTGCTGTGAGGATTTAACTGAACATTTCATTCACACCTCTCATCCCAAAAGTATTGGATAGAGCACCACCATTCCAGACAACACAGTATGACTGCTCCACAGCTTAATGCTGGGGGTGTTATACCATTCTACATTATGCCTGCCATTAGGCATAGTGCGATTAGGTTCATGCTGATCTTCTCCAGGGAGATCTATTCTATTGGCCGTACTTCTCTACAGGGATCACACAAGCTGTACACCTGCATCAGCAAAGACTGCAGATTAATGTAGCTGAATGCATTAATTAGCATATGTTTCTACCAATATTTGTCTAAATAATGCAACTGATATTTTATCAGAACAAACTGAGATGAAATTCAGTTTCAATTCTCTCAGTGTAAAGAAACTTTTTTTTTTCTGTAATGTTACAAATGCAGTTAAAGTTTAGCTCAGTAATCATGTGTCAAACATCCTGCTCTTCTGTACAATAAACGACATCAAATATGGGATAGAAATATCTATCAACATCAGATTGTGATTTCTTTTTAAAACAATTATCAGTTACCAGTTTGATTTCAATCTTATCATGTATCTCTTCATTTCAAACATTAGAACTATGGGGTCAACAAGACCCCAATTAGAGAACTGCATTACAAACATTAGGTCACTAAAATGAGAGAGAAATTAGAAAGCTCGGTAGTGTTTAAATATCAATAATAATGTTTGACTATTAAGCAGCAGTCATTCATTCTCCATCATGGAACAAATTGTTTTAGTCAGGTATTTCTCCAGTCACACAGAGCATTTAGCATTGTCCTTCTAGAACTCCGGAACAGTTGGCAACATTGCAAGAATGGTGGCACGAAAATATGTAGTGGCAGACTTTACACCCCTCTGAGAAAAAAGCCCATGTTAGAGTTTTTACCATACACTATACATTATTACAACATTGTTGACAAAAGCAATACCTGGCAGTAAAGCCACGAGACATGGACTAAGAAATACCACACTGCAATTACCACGGGAGGTTGGATCACATTTGGATATACAGGATTAGTGCTGCAATGAATAATGACTTAAACTTAATTACTGAGTGATGAAATACGTCTGCCAGAGACACCCTTTAATAAGCAATTTAATTTTATACTTTAACATTATATCCATATTATATATTTTTATTGTTTGTAGTTAAAATAAAAAAAAATAATAATAATATTTGATACAACAAAATCATTTATACTATAATGTTTAAAAATAGGCAACTAGGGCTGCACAAAATTAGTGAATATTGCACGTGCCCTCATTGGGACGACAATTCTGAAATGATATGTTGTGCAGCCCTACTGGCAACAAATCATGAAATCATCTGGATGACTTGATGCAGCTTATGTTTTCTGCTTTCTCACTAGTTCTGATTTCATTATTAAACTTGTAAATATCAGATGATATTTGTTCAAGGAGTGAGTTAGAATTTGAACTTGCTTTTCCAATCTGCATGGCTGAAAAAAAAGTGTTCTGTGTATAAAAGAGGTTTTTGCTAAAAGAGAAATGACTGTGCACAATTTTAAGTATTTCATTTTAATTGCTGGTAAACTAACAATACTAACAACCATAGTCAGAATGCACAATCAAAAATGTGAGGGCTCATTCTGCAAAAAACAATACTGCAATTAAGATTAACAGCTTTATATTTTAGAAAGTCATACCTCTCAGTGTGTATAACTATGTAAAATAATACTTCGCAAAAGCTGATTTAACGAATCGCTCACCTGTTTTATCAGTCAGAAGGTAAGAGATTCGTCCAAGCTGCTCTGGAATGGTGCTGGCACGAACCACAGTTCCAGGGATTTTAGAGTCTTTCTTTATCATCCAGCTGAACACCATCTTCCCCATGTCCAGGTTCACACGCAAACTAACAGTTTATAGGAGGAATTTTGTATGGAATAATACTGTATTAGGTTTGTGCAATACAGCAAAAGCATAAATAAAGTTAATCTTTATACACAATGTTTAATGTGATATTTTGACATGTAGACTAATGCAATATAAGCAATGCACAATTAAAAAAATAATCATTAAAAAAAGGACAAAAAGAAAAACGTTATTACGAGAATCTAATCAGAATTTGTGACAGTAGTTTATCGTATCACAATACAATACAGTCACACTGTACATCTCTATACTACCTTTAAATGTAGCTGAATTTTTCTAACAATGCAGAAAAATATATATTAAAATAAACAATGGTTGTGTCCCAATTACAGAAGACTGACCACTGCCAAAGAGATATAGTTACAGACTAATGTTCTTAATAAAATATTTTAATAAAATACAATTTTAAATATTATAAAATACTTAATTTAGAAACTCAAATACTAAAAACTAAAAACAGAAGGCATGAAGATTTCAATGCAAAAGTCTGACCTGATGGGTACTATGTTGGAAAAGAGCAACAGGAAGCGGAAGATCTGGAGGTACCAGCGACCAGCAAAATGCTGCAGGGCCACCATGACCAGAGACACCACCACCAGGGCTCCAAACAGAATCTTAGTCAGGCAGTTTACTTCCAGGTCAAAAAGACCAATCTGCAACACCAAACCAAAAGAACAGTATTTTTCCACTTCTTTCATTACAATGTTCAGTGCTTCTCAACACAATCTTGAGCACACCAGTGTATGTGTGTTCTGGTACACTTGCAACTAGTGTTCAATGTTCTTAATGACCTGGTTCAAGTGAGCTGCCAGTTAGAATACAGAAATAACACATTCCATCTGATGGCCCAAAAGGACTGGGGTAAGAAACATTGGAGTAAACTATTTAGATGCAACCCCATTTAGTTTTGTATATTGTGTGGTTACATGCACTGTAAATGGTACCTTATGTCTTGGATTGGAGGTGTTCATAACACTGCGCAGCTCTTTGCCAGTGTAAATCACAACCCCTACAACTGTACCTATGGTTACAAGTACAGGGTCAGTAGGTATCAGAAAAGAAACAAGTCACTTTCAAAATAGCAAACATGGAAAAAAAGGCATGACGACAGAGTACAGGACAAACTGGTCAGTGTAACTTTTGAAAGCTTTTGAAAGCTTGTTTACCAGAAGCAATGACAGTGCTGGCCCACAGTGTATTCTCAATACTCAGGCTTTCATTGACTGGAGGGTCTCCGTCCTCCTAGAAGTACCAATGCAATGAAAATAATGTGTTAATTCAATTCATTTCCATCACTCTATTTAAAATATAAAATGGTTCATTTGCATAGAAATATACTCACTCTGGTGAAAGTACCAATAAAGTTATGGATGTCAATATTAGGTTCCTCAGCATACACATATGACCTGATCTGCAGAAGGTCCTGAAATTGAGCACAAGAGGGGAACATTTTTTAAAATATCTTGGCATTATCAATATTATTAGAATGTAAAACAAAAATAAAAAGATTAATAATAATAATAATAATAATAATAATAATAATAATAGGGCTGCCCTAAATATTGTTTTCTTTTGACAATGTGAATCTACATATTGTGACAATTTCGCAATGAATGGACTAACAGAAATGCTCCAAAATGACACTGAACACAATAATTTAACACTCCTTCTATAAAAGTTGTCATTTTGGAGATACAAAGCATTTGTTATTCTGTTTAGAATTCACAAGTTTAGTCTCATTGTAACACAACAATACAAAGATAAAGATACTTCTTGTACTGATCTTTTCTTGTACTGAGTGCCATAAAATCCCTTGCAGCTGCAACGTTGTGAATTTCCCCACTTTGGGACTAATAAAGGATTATCTTATACATTTAATTATATCCTTTAGTTAGAAACATTATTTTTGATATTTGAAAATGGCTTATAATAAGATATTAGATAATATCTTATAAGATATATGCTAACTCACTGCTGCAGTGGGGAGTCTTTGCGTGCATGCCACTGGGAGGCGCAGTTTCCAGTCTGTTTCTCCATCCAACTGATCAGTTCGCAGGAAACATGAGCCTTAAGAATAACAGGTGGATTAAAAAGTACTGAGATGGAAATATACAGAAATATATATATATATATATATATATATATATATATATATATATATATATACATATACATATACACCATCACCACATATTTTTTTTCCTTTACAGAAAACAGATGAAGCACAATACTGATATCCAGACTGTTATAGCACACTATTGACCTTTAGGGGGCAGCAATTCATTTAACTAACAAGACCAATTTAGTTGTTAAAAAAATTACTTAAGTGTCTGAAAAATTATTTTTCATGCATTTTCATGTACTTTCGCCTGCACTACATATTTAAACAGCCTGCACTTACAAATTAATACATTTGGCCTGGGGACAGTTTGGGGGCAATTCTCTATCAGAAAGTGGAGTTTGCTTTGCTGGTAGGTTTGTACAACCCTGCCCCCCATTTTAAAGATGTGTCATCCTGCCTGGGCTGTGGAACCTTAGGCTCTTCATAATTGACCTAATGGCCTCCATCTGTAGGGCAGATAACAATGCTCCCCTTCCCGTAAAACCAACACATCAAGCAGGCCCATTCCTCCCCCAACTAAAAGGAAATTTCAGTCAGGCGGAATCCCAACAAGACCATTCAGGAAAGAAAACAGAAAAGAAAATATATTTGGATGGTTTGTGGTTGCATGTGCACTGAATGTGTGGCACTCAAACCTAGTTTGAAAGATAAAAGAAACTGCTGTGCTTTTATAATTCAGACAATTTCCTCAAAAGACTCCTTCACCAAGTCTGATTCCTGAAAACTTCATAATTCCTATATCGGGGCTGCATCCACTTCACTCCTTAGGTGAGTTTCTTAGAAAAGCCCCAGTGTGGTTAGCATATAACATATCAAAAATTTTTCATTTGTTTATTCAGATAAGACTACATCCTTCTGGCCCAGCTCAAGCTTGCATTTGTTTTGTTTTTATTTTGTGTATTCTTTCGATTTTCTCTGTGCTGCTTTGCATGCCTTGATTTTCCTCTCCACTGCTTTGCCATTTGAAAGACAAAAAGAGATCTCCGTCAAGAACAGATTTGATTATACAACGCCATAATAAGTCAAGCGGTTGAGGCTTTGTATTAAAAGGAGATTCAAAAACCATGACACCACACTGCACGCCATCTCTCTGGACAGAGGAACAATTTGGGCGTGGATTCACATCCTGTCCGAGCTTTAAGGTAATCCTTCCACCTAAATGTAGTTGCAATTCCTCAACCCCCCCCAACCTCCCCCAAAAACATGCTGCTTCCCCTCTGTTTCTTTAGGGAAGATTGGGATGAATGACCGACAGATGTTTACCATTTCTTTCAGAGGTCCTTAGGAAGATCATGTCAGCAGGAACACGTTGATTCTAGAGTGGAGAAGGAGGGAAACAGTGAAAAATGAGACACTACTTCTTAAATAACATATTGTTAGGAATAAATTCAGAAACTCATTAAACTCTGCCCTCAGACTAGCTGGGACACTGAGCAGGGTAAAATGGATCAGTGAGTGTTATAGAAGCTTTCTTTGTAATACCACATGCTGTCTTTATGGTGTGATCATAGAGTGATGGCATGCTATAGATACTGATACCCTGATATTATATTATATATAATATATAAAAAAAAAAAAAAATATATATATATATATATATATATATATATATATATATATAATATATATATATATATATACATATATATATATATATAATATATATATATATATATATATATATATATATATATATATATATATAAACTACTCACACTCAAGCTTAAAAGGAAACTACAAAACATTTGAGTGTGTGTTATTACAGATTACAGATTTGACTGTTATAGGACCACATTTGGGTTTTTTTTCCCTCCGATTTCTGACTCAACATTTTGTCCTCATACTGATATGCAATCGCACAAAAGGATGCTGTTAGATCATGTTCTTTTTATATCACAATAAAGGCTACAATTACATTAACAAATTACACTCAAACAAGAAGACTGTGACTATTTTTGCCATAAAGGGTTAACCTCTGGGTTGGTGAAATAAGCCCTATTTGTCTTTAATCATATCCACTGTGTTCACAGAGTACGCCCTGCAGCAAATCACCGCATAGTGCCCCATTTGCTGCCTTCACTGAGAGTTAGACGCTTTGTGACCCTGACTTCACTCCCGCACCCATGTTTGGTGTTGGAGCTGAATTTGTCATGCTGCTCAGATCTATAAATGCCCTAGAACACTGGATGTTAGTTGAGTGCATCAAAAACAATGGTTGTGGTTTTAATTAATTATGTTATGGTTTTAATAAAGGGTTTTACTGTATGCAAGTTAAGTCAGAGCCCATGGCTCTGAATAATCAAACACAACTGGATCTTCTTGAAAAGAGAAATGGGATCAGACTAACAATCCAAAGTTGCAGGTCTCACCAGGAATCAATTTTCCTCATATTTACTACTGAGGGACATAATCGTCTTAGGGAGTAAGGTTAAATTTGAGGATTAGGATTTAGGAACCTTAAAGCTGGCAACATGGTGTAAACATTTGAGTGCAGTATGTAATGAGCCCTCTTTCAATGTAGAAGTTATTGGTGGAAAACTGGCCAGTGTGGCAGCTGGAGCCTTGGGATTGTTCTCACATTTCATGTGTTCTGACTTTGCACAGAGATACCCAATAAGCCAATCTTCTTACAATAAGCTGCAAAAAAGTGCTGAACAAAAGGTAGCTCTAAATGCCAGGGAGGAATTACATAGGATTACTATTAACTGGCCCTGGCCCACACAGTTTGGTCCATCGAAATGACACTGCAGTTCAATAAAAATAATTATGGGAAATTGTCAAATTAAAAACAAATATATTAAAAAAACAAACAGTATATATTGAGAATGGAACCAAGATTTGCTGCTGTTAAAGATGTTTTGTTTTTTGTTTTTTTTAATGGTACCGTTTGTACCAAGCAATTTATTTGTATAGATGGGAAGTTAACCAAGCCTTGTGCCGAAACCACAAATACTAAAACTTGACAGCCTGTTATGCCTTACTGGTTGGCATTGGAATCAGATTACAAATCTCTAAAGCAGGTAAACAGCTAAAGCTTTCATGAGGATAAAATGCCATTTGTCATAAGATCTCAAACCTTCACAAAGACAGAGCTGATTAACACACTTACCTTTTCAACAATGATAAGATCTCCAACCTGGATGCTACTGCTTTTCACCTTCACAGTTCCTGTGGGAAATAAAAAGGGTGATTACCAACATCATAAAAAACAGAACCCTGACATAGATTCACATATTTATAAACATCATCACAGCTTTACATTATTGCATTTCATCCACTAAAATAATTGTTTGTTATCTCTGCAACAGTAACGTTCTGGGAAAATTCCCAAATGAATATAAAAATATTATATAGATATACAATTTCTAACCACACTCATGCTAACCATGCCATGGCCTGCTTATTTCAATGATTATGGATTTAGATTTTCAATCTCAATTTAAAAGCTTCTGTTGAGATATGCCAGGCCTCCAGTGCATGAGTTCTCCATTTGTATTTCAACAATACACTCCTAAGAGCTTTTTACAAGAGTGCTGGGATCTGGGAGAGGGAAGAATGCTTCTTCATTCCACTGAGAATGAACGACTAAAATTGTTTGGAAAAGGTCAGTGACCTATAACCTGTGTAGAGACCTTATACCGATGCATATGCAAAGCATTAGCATATATGCAACACAGTGTGCACTTTGAGTATCCAAGAGGTCATAGTACATTTATTCTGAAGATTAGACAATTTCACATAAGAATGTAATATTAATTTAACTGATAAAACAATGTGACAGGAAGGTTGCCGGTTCGAATCCCTGAACTGGCAGGTAATTATGTTTCAATGTGGTTTCTTTTCTAAATGAATAAACACTTCTTTTGTGAAATGCACAAGCTCACTATTTCATGAAAGTTAACATAAATTTCACCATCACCTCAGTGATGTTGACTCAATAAAACAAGAAGTTGAGAGGCACTTTAAATATGCCCAACTTTGAAGTTCTCCAATCCTGATGGTCCAAGTCAAACAATCAGCAGCCTCCCAGGTAGATAGCCATAGCAAAACACCACTAGTTGCTTTATTAGCCACCTATATGAGGACAGTTACTGCAGGGCTACAATACCTTGTGTTTATGAGGACGAGAGTCTGCCAGATCAAAGGAAAGAGTGTGATAGAAACCACAGGAGGCTGTCTGATTTTTGCTTTGCGAAGTAATACTTCCACCCACTGTTTATTATACACTTTTACACCCCTGACTCAAATTGAACACAATCATTCACACTTCTCTAAGCCTGACTTTTTGCATTTTGTTGACATACCTGAAAACCTCTCAGTCAAATCCAATCTGGCAATTGTACCTCAAATCAATTATTCCACTGTCAATTCTGTTCGGCATGAACTGTTAAAAATATCCACATATTTAATATAATATAAATAAACCTTTAAAATAAATAGTTTGGCCCTTTAGTGCTAAAGTTAGTTTCATTTTAACACTGGGACTAAAATGAGAGTGTGGCTATCAACGATACATTACATTAATAAGCACCTTGAAAGCTACATATCTAAATCATTATACACTTCAATAAATCCACATTGTAGTTAGAGGTAGGTCAAATTTTAAACATAAAGGATTGAAAATGTATATAAACCAAATTAAGTTTTTTATTACATTTTCCAAATGCCTTTTACCTTGCCATGGCCTTTTAACTTCAAGTTAGGGATCATAATTTGCTACAGCTGGTAGTTTCTCTGTGCCCACATAAAAATGGTGTGTTAAAGAGCAATGATCGGCAATGATGAACATGCATAGAATAATGGGATTGCCCAAGATGCTCAGTGTAGTTCTGGGAATGAAGCCATTTCTAAAAATGTGCAGATTCCAAGCAATGTTCAGCAGTTCCAACACGAGCTGTTACAACTGTAAGTACAAGTTATTGGAAGGTGTAGCAACTTTGTCTGGAAGAAAACCCAACTGGTTGTGCTCAGCTGACAGCAAACATTTTTGGGTGCTCAGGAACAACCAAAATACAACCAAAACACAGATCAGTCATAGACTAGAAGCTGATGGAACACGTGTGACACTGTCAAGAGACAGGAAAGTGTTTCATGGCTGTGGATTCAGAGGCATCCCAAAAATGACACCTTCAAGCTCTACAGCTGACAACAAGCACAAAAAAAACATTTTGAAGGAATGTCAGGAATGGTCTGCTGAGACAAACATTGAGTTGTATGGCCTTAATGACCAGAAGTTAAATTTAACGAGTTAAAGCGAGGTGTTTAACCACCCCACGCACAAGTGTATACTGGTGGTTGCATCATGCTCTAAGGCTCTTATGCTTACAATAGATCTTACACTGCCCCACTAATAAAGGCGTCTCTTATCTTAAATAGATGGAATAATGAAGAAGGAGGACTACCTTACACCGAACACCCCAATGATGTTGTGAAATAAAGCAGGCTAACATGAAACCTTTGGAAAAGGTCCTGACCTCAGTGGTGAATGTGCCAGGATCTAAACGAATTCTCACAATTATTCGAAAAAAAATTATCCACCCAAAATTCTACAAAAAGCTTGTTGGTAGCCAGGCATCAAGTATCACAGTGCAACGTGCTAAGGAATACTAGGGTGGTGAATGTCTAATTGTGAATCTGTGTTGATTTCAAAAATGTAATGGATTTTACACTAGTCTTCTGTTCAAGAAAAAGAACAATTAAAAGACATAATTGAAAGCCATGACATGACTTATCACGTCTGTGATGTGTTGACCACAAGATCATTTGACCACACCTGTTTGTAACCTGTCATGCAATTTCTGATTTTTTTTTACCATAGATGTCATACAAGCACACACATACTGGTATTCACTCCTAAATAACAGCTTATTTCTCATAATCACCAACAACTGCATGTGACAGAAACATTCTATGTGACAAATATTCCTGTGAAAAGAAAAGCTCACCTCTTGTGGAGAGCTTGCTATAGATCTGTGAATTGACTTCTTTATCCCGCAGAAAACATCGTATTTCTTCAACTGCTTCCCTTACTATGGTAATAATCAAAACAAATCCCTGTAAAAAAAATAACAGCTGATTATCTGAGTGCCAAGCATACATTACATGAAGAACTGTAGAATTTTGTGAAAGCCAATAAATCCTACAATTGTCCATATACAGACAAAGCAAAAATTGTAAACAGGTAGGAATTAATTATATCCTAGCATATATATATTTATATATATATATATATATATATATATATATGCTGTAAAAACAAAAAGTAACTCAGTTTTTGTTGCTTTTTTAAATTTTTACAATGTTTGATATATGAAACATTTTCTTTACAATCCACAAAGAACAGACCAATAGAAATATTGGCAGTGCTTTAGCAAGAACATGGCAATAAGATAACCATCACGATACAGAAGTTATAATGAAATACTATAAACTAGAGCTGAGCAATATGGACCCAAAAAAATGATATCCTAATATATTTTAGCTGAATGGCATCATGCGAAATATGATGATACGTATAAAATACTATGTGAAAAAATGGAGACGATCCCAAAAAATCATTTCTCTTTTTATCTGTATTTAAACATATTGAAATTTGATCCTCAGTTCTACTATATACACACCAAGTCAGAGCTCTATCTAATGCCCCTCCATGGTGTGCATGTGAGAGAGTGAGTGGGGGCAGAGGAGAGCAGTGCAGGAGGAGCTGAAGGCAGGGGTAGAGCAGAATGAGGGAGCAGAAAAAGGTTTTCCACAAAACTGAAACAGAACTTTATTTAAAAACTTTAAAACTTGATATAAACAATAGCATATGAGCCCATATCTTGCACTTTTATCTTCTGAAATACCAATATATTGCCTAGCAAGATCCTTTTTAAAAACAAATTTTAGGAAAACTAATTATGTGTTGTTATAGTATAAAACACATATGTATAAAGCAAAGTTTACTTTTTATACTGTTAGAACAGTAGGATCTGAAAAGTACAACACTGGTATATCGTGGTTGGAGTTTAAACACAACACAAAATGAACCACTGTCTGCCATCAATCTTTGCAGTTTTCAAGAATTGATACAGTATTGCAAAATATAATATTGTGATATTTTGATACTTTCCTTACACTCCTTACACAGAATTGGCTATAAAATCTCTTTACATTAACCTACAGTGAATGGTAAATGTTTTGATTTCTCCTGCAAAGTTATCATTTTGGAAACACAAGGTGTGTTCTAACAGTTACCATATAAGAGCATAACAAAATTTAACTCACCAGTGGAACCCAGTAAGTATACAGGGCTCCTAGTCGAAGTTCATTCACAAACTGAGAGCAGGCCAGGAGCAGAAAGTACAGATTAAAGAAGTACTTGAACTGGTTAAACAGCACCTACAAGCACAAAGATGTGTTTGTTTAGTGATAGTTCTTGGTATTGTTCAAGTAAAGTAAAATCCCTATTTGAAGTGTAAATATTGACTGGCTGACTACAAATATGGCCAAATAATAATCTCTTTTTTTCCATTCACAACATTTAGTAACAGTTGTAATATTTGTTTCATAGACAAGCCCAACAACAGTATACTACATAATTTTTATTCAAATGAAATGCGTGGAATTACAATGGCGGTGTAGTAAACTGTAAAACACTTCACTTCACCAAAATATAACATTATATTGAATATTATTATGACCATGTACTACAGATGTCCAATAGTTACAGTACTTGTTTTACTCAATTCTGTGACATGTTTAATAACATTAACCACCACAAAGACATACAGAAGGAAAACAGGTAATCATTATTTGCAATGCAAATGTTTTCTTGTAAATAAAAAACTTGTAAATGATGTTTATGGGAGGGGCATTCCACTGCTTAAGAAAATCACTCTGAAGATTAGCTTGATTTAGGAAAATATGGAAAACAAAAGAACATATGAAGTATTCACATCCTAAAAAACCTGCAGAGAAATCAGGAGTAAAGAATATTAGCTGTCATACAAGGTTAACATTTACAGTGCCTTACCCCAGGTAAGAAGGTGAAGAAATTATATTTTTGGTTGTTTATGACATTTCGCGGGTATCTCTGTTCTCTCTTTTCTGGGTGGCCTAACCATACAGTTCGAGGACGAAAATCCCCTATTCCACAGCAATTAGACCATGGGCAGCACCTGCAACCAACCAGATTAAGGTTATTTCTTACCTCAAGATACAGGTACTCATTTTAATGAGAAATCCAACAGTCATCTCATACTTTTTCATGATGCTTCAAGCTGAGCTCTTAACACATATACTAGAAATTCTTTCCGCCGCTGACTGTGAATGAAGATTTTTTCAGGCACGCTACGTCAGTGCACAACACCAACCCTCTTTATCCAGGAACCAAGTCCTTTCTCAAACAACCCTAATCAACAAGACAAAGGGACTTGGCATAGAATTCTGGGTCAACACAGAACATTACCTTCAGCATACAAGACATACAAGTTGACAACATGCCAGACATACTGTCTTGCACGTCCAAGGGCTTTGATAAAGAAACAAACCAGTTAAAATGTTTATTCTGGTTAAAACATGCCTATATGAGCAAGCACGTTCGATGTTGGTGATAAAAGCTGAGTATTCAGTCATGTCATTCTGGAGGGTAGAATGCTTTCACACACATTGAAACAGAGGCACTTGGGGTTGAAGTCCAGTTTATTTAAGTCAGCTAATCCGTTAAAACCAAGCCCTCCTCCTGTACAGTGAACAAATAAGTTAGCTGGATAATAAAGGGACAGCAATAAAAGGGGAATGAGGTTTGGTCACTGAACAACAACTACTCCTGCAGACAGGTGTGTCAACTAGTAAAGATTCACATTTTACGGGCACTTCCATGCACTCAGGATTACAGTAACCTACAGACTAACCCTTCAAATGACATCACTGATTTTGTTCAGTGTTCAAATTTCAGAATATTTTTTTTACTATGATCAAATATAGTTAAGAACTTGTATACATCATTGCTAATCCAATCATTACTCATCCAAATTCTTCTATTTTCAGCTCAACAGGATTTCCGATCTACTGTTTTTATTCCTTATAAGCAAGAAACACAAACATCGTAAGCACTTGTACATTTTCTTAATCAAAACATGGTCACACAAATGTTCACATCTGAAACGAATGCCAACATCTGTCTCCTATTAATATTTTTCTAATAAATTGGCAAATTAAAGTACACGAAGCTTCAAACACATCCCAGACAACTGCTCTATGGTGCTGAAGGTTAGTGTCTGTAGGTGTTAAATGGGACCAAAACTGATCATCAGATAAAAACAATCCTGTGAAACAGCTCGACATGCAAACACTGCAGCTTCTTAACATCAACTACACTGTCAAAGACTGAAACACGGGCCTGTACAGCTGAGCAAAACCAGCAGCTGCAGTGTCATCGAGGGAAAACCTCTTTATTTCATTTTAAACAAATACTGGAGTGAAATCCACCCGGAACCAGGCCGATTAGGAGTCAGACTAATGATTACACCCAGGCCTGTCTGGACGAGTTTTACCCCGTTTTTTTAACGTATCTCATACATTACACGTTTGTCACCATGTTCCTGTGAGGACCCGGAACCCTGTTTTAACATAAAATAATAATTAAGCGCTAAACAAGCGGAGGAGACGTCGCCGTCTTATTTTGTTTTGCGTTAGCTGCAAAGCTACCGGGCTAACCTAGCAACCGTGAACAGTTGATAGTAGCGACGCGTTCACTTGCTCCCGACCCTCCTTCTGCTCTCTTACCCGTTTCTCTGCTTGTTGTCATGTCGTTTTTTGTGCCGCACGGGCTGTAGAGGGATATTATCCGGGATGCCCGCCATTCTGGAGGGACTGGCTGTTGCGAAAGCGCCCCAGCCGTTTGCTGGAGCTGGGCGGAGGCGTTGGTTCGTTTATTATTCCCCTTTAACCGTTAGAGGTGGAGAATCTCGGTCCACACTCCAAGACTCCGTTTCAGGTTTTCGCTCTGACCGCCCGGGCGACTGTGTTTAGGACCCTGAGGAGAGGAACGGATCGTGCAGTCGGAACGAAAACCCGTTAAATGTCTGGACCCGGATTCTCCACTCTAAACACTCGGGTTTTGAGGTGGTTGGTCCGAAACGCTTTAATATTTGTAAAAGAGAGATGAACAGTTATAAATCTGACACTCAGTGATTCAAACAGCCCAGCATTTAATCAGTACCACCCCGAATTGCAAATGCTATTCTGGGATCAGTTTCTGGCTTTTTAACATCACTACTGTAACTGCTGAGACTGAGTTCAGAACAGTTTTCCTGTCCAGGGCAAGTTGAAGCATTTTAATAGTCAAAGCTTATTATTATTAGAAATAAAGGCAACTTGAAAAGTCATCCTGGGTTTTATTTAAAAAAAAAAAATCAAAGAGGATGGAGAGGGGAAAAAGTAAACATTTACAAAACATCTACACTGTAAACAAGCCTAAAACAGACTCAACGTTTGAAGAACCATACAAGACCCCTCGATCTGATGCCATCTTTCTTTTACATTGTGAAAAGGCACAACTTGGCAAATGCATAAAGATAATATACAGGAGTCTTTGTTTATTCTGAGCAAGTGTTGTTGTGCAAAGTGTCCAGCAATACATTCATCACATTAGTAAAATCAGCAGGTTATGGAGAGATTGTAACCATAACATCACTTACACAGCACATGACCAAAGAAAAAGAAAAAAAAAGAAAAAAAAAAGAAAGTTCAGGTCAGTAGAGTGAGAACAACAAAAGAAATCTCAATGAGGTAGAAGTTTGACCAAAGTCAACATTTTAGAGCCTAAAGATGCACTATACCGTTTAAGGATGCATACATAACTACTGATGAGAGGACAAAAGAGCAGTCACTAGGCTTGGGGGTTAGAAATAAGACTGCTTCTCTTTGGTACAATTGCAGCAATACACAAAAGTTGCCCAAAACAAGCACATAACAGCACATTCTGATCAGACAGCTACAACACATAGCTCACCTAGAAAGATCAAAGTAAACATCAGGCAGGCGACGGCGGCGGTAATGGCAAATAAACAGCTTTCTGGGTCAACAGATGGTCCAGTTAATTTACAAGATTTCTTTTTTTTGCAGAACGTAGGAACTAAAGTAATAAAGTGCAGGGGTGTTTCAGCATTATGCTGGCCCTTGGAATACCTCAGAAAAAAGGCTATGAATGAAAACTGTTCAGTCCCACTGATTCGAGCCATATTTAACTAAAGGGCCAAATGCCATCTGGAAAAAATAATGCTGGACATGGGGGGGAGGGTTAAATGTTTATGCATTTCTCAAACAATACTAAGGCTACATGCAAAAATATAGTACATTTTGGTCATATAGAACCTTCATTACAATCGTGTGGTGCTTTTTCCTTCAACAATGGAAAAAAAAAGAAAAACTGCACCACTTAAACAGGCACTTGTTTCATTTTTGGTAGAGCAGCTAGAAACTGCTAGGGGAAAAAAAATAAAACAGAATAATTTAACATGAAACCTAGTTTTCACACACCAACAATGCCAAGTTTGCAGGCACTTTAACAGGTAAGCATGGGAACTGGAACTTCAGCAAGCTGGTCTACGACTATGAAATGCTGCACAAGCTCTAAACATGCCTTGGGTGTTATTTCAGCATAACTTCACCAAAAGTAAATGTCACAACAGGAGCATGAGAACTGCCATGTAGCAGAGACTACAAGCAGTCAATTGTTAAAATAAGACCACACCCCACAACCAAGTACCTTGTGAGAGGTTGAGAGATAGTGTTTAGCAGACTGCATCACACAGCAGGTTCTCACTAGTAGGACAGTTCTGGAATAAAGCAATTTCAAGTAAAACTTACATTCAACTTCTAGAAACATTACTGACAGATACCCGCATATATTAGAGAACAGTAATAACTACAGTAGTTACATCCGGTTTAGCTAACATATCTAAAGATTTAGATGGCGAACTTGGCTGCCCATTTCACTAAATGGAAACATGAAGAGGCTAAACTAACTGAAAACTAATGCAGAGGGTTGGATGATTGTACCCACTTAGAATTTGGTATAGGCAAAGTCTTGTGGTCTTAATTCACTTTGCCCTCCTCCATAAAATGTGGAAATTGTGATTTTACTACACTCTCTGAGCCATTCTTTTCCATTTCAGCAACAGTAGCTGGAATGCCTGAGTGAGAAGAGTCCATCTTCAGTCCTCCAGTGGAGGCAACCAAAGGGCCACCAGCAAGACTTCCAGGGAGAGGGATGCCTCCATTTTGGATGACTGAAATCTCATTGGTTTTCATTGTCAGCCCGTTTGAGAAAGCAGCAGCGTACTGATTCCAAACAGATGGATCAAAGTTCATTGGTGAGGGAATCAAGTCTTTTGGAGGCTGCAGCATTTCTGGGATCATCTTGGATTCAGCACCCATGGCCATTAGTGCCATGGGGTTATCCAAGGACAGACGCTGGCCACGCCTTGTCGAATTATTCCACATGTGTGTTCCAACATGTACCTGTGAAACAGGTATAGATCAGTGTAAGCATGAGACATGTTATTAATTCCGTTCATGTATACTGTAGTAAGTGGAACATGTTCCCTTTCCATCAAACTTAAAGAAAGAAAGAAAAGTTACCTTGAGATTTCCTTTTGTTGTAAAAGCTCTGCCACAAATGGTGCAAGCAAAGGGCTTCTCTCCAGTGTGCGTACGTTCATGGATCTGCAACGCACTGGCAGAGGAGAAGTTCTTGCCACATACGTTACACAGATGTTGCTTGGCAGAGCGGCGAGGGGCACTGGAGCTAGGAGGAGGCGTAGCTGTCCCCTGGGGCAGCTGGGAACCATATTGGTTGTGGGCACCCATTGGATTCTCAGGAGGAATCTGCATTTCCAGTTTAACCAAACTTGGAGGCACCCTCAAGAATTGCATGTGACCTGCAGCTGTGAAGTAGAAAAGATATGTTAAACCAAATTGAACAGTGAAAGTATTGCTGACTTGTGAAAACAGTTGAACGACGACTTACAGTAGTCTCCGTTTGAAAATGACAGGCCGGGTTCTTCTTTAATGACTTTTGCCGTCAAACTAGAAGTCAAGTCCAGGGCTCCATTTGTTTCACCAAAATCTTGTGCTCCACTATCAGAGTCTGTTCTGACAGCAACCACAGTTCCACTGTCATTTTTTGCAGATTCTGGAGATTTTATCTGTCCATTGTCCAACTGTCCATCTACTGGAGATGAAGAGTGAAAGGAGACAGAATCTGAAACTGTTGGACTGCGTCCATTCTTATACTCCAGCTCGCCAGCTGTTGATGGGGACTCCTTGGGTCCGCCATCACTTTCCGATGCAGTGCTGCTTTGTCGCTGCAAGTTCAGGGCTGATGTGAGGCTTTTCATGTGGTTTTCTAGAGCAGCAATGCCTGAGAACATGGCAGGTGAGCCATTGAAAGGCTGCTCCCCTTTTGTAACAGGAACAGGACTCATCTCCGATGCATTTTGCTTCTCCTGATTGTCCAAATCCAGATCTTGTTCCTCCATGCTCTCCTCAAGCCCACTAGCATCCATGTTCTTTTCCTCCAACAAACTGGAATCCATCGTTTCTGGACTCTCATACTGGCTATCGGGCAGTGGTGTGTTGGGAATCTGGCCACCCATATGCATCCGAATATGCTGCTGCAGTACAACAGCGTTGGTGAACTTCTTCTGACAAATTGGACAGGAGTGTTGCATCTTAAGTGGCGTATTGGCCCTATGGACGCCATAGTGAGCTTTAAGGTTGCCCTTGGTAGAAAAGGCCCTTCCACATATCTTACACTTGTAGGGCCGCTCTCCAGTGTGTGTACGGTAATGCATCTTGAGAGAACTTTGGCAGCTCAAGACCCTGTGGCAGATCACACATTCATTGGGGTCATTGGTCCTCTTTTCCAGGCCGTCCACCATCTGCTGAAGTTTGGCTGTGCCAGATCCATTTTCTCCTGATAGGCCAGTGCCATTCACATGTTGCAGACTAGTGAGAGCATCAGGGGCTTCCTTGCCTTGATCCAGTCCCACCTCATGATTGAGCACACCTGAGGACACAGATGCACCATCGCTACCAGATGAGGAGGGCCTTTGTGTGTAGAGGTCACCAGTAACTGGAATGTCAAATGAAGACTTTAATCCTTGGAGCACTGATGGATGGAGACCAGTAGATGGGAGGCCAAGCATGGGTTTACTATCCACAATATTTGACTCCTCAATGGGCACAGACATGCCATAAGGAATGCCATTGTTTGTGGGAATATTGTCCAGGTGCTCTGGTACAGGATGTGGATTCATCTTAATGTGCGGATATTTGTCTTTGTGCCTCTGGAAATGCACTTTGAGGTTCCCTTTCGTTGTGAAACGGTTTCCACAGATGTTACATTTAAATGGCCTTTCACCAGTGTGTGAGCGCAAATGAATCTGGAGGGCACTGTCATTCCCAAAGGTCTTCCCGCAGAACTTGCATTTGTGCTTAAACATCTGCTCACCAGCTCCATTCTTCAATTCTGTTGGGCCAGGCACCTTACTTTTCCCTTTTTTGGAGGGGTCGATACCTGCTGCGAGAGCACTGAAGGGACTTTGGAATGCCATGACTGCTGGTGACTGGGGAAGTAAAGCTGGAAGTCGGCTGGCTAGATCTGGGAGTCCTTTGATCATGTCTGCCTTCATGGCTACAGAGCCAGCACCTCCAGCAAGTGATGCAGGACCACTACTGGACTGAGGTAGTTTACCTTGCTTGAGGGCTTCCAAAGACAAACTCTGGGAGCCTGTTCGCTTTCCTATTAGGGCAGCAGCTGCTGAGAGTTGCTGGGAAAGATGTGCACCAAGTGCCTTGAGGGGATCCATGGCAGCTCCCACTGCAGAATGCAGGCTCTGAGGAGCCATCATAGCCACCTGAATGCGAATCTGCTCGGTCAGCTGGATCTGCTGTAGCTGCTGTTGCTGAAGGCTAACCAACTGCTCAAGGATCATGGGTATGGCTTGGAGGGTGTCTTGCTGTGATGAGGGTGGTGGAGACTTCTGACTAGAAGTAGATGAATGTTGCGTCACAGCAACTGTTGTGCCAGGCATGGTTTTAAGGGTTACATTAGAGTCTTGCACTTTTGAACTGGGTAAGTAGTTCATGTCAGGGCTGCTGGATGGATCATCTTGGCCATGTTTTAAGTCACCATCTCCAATCAGCTTTGACTCATCCTCCATTGTGTCGACAGACTCCATGCTGTGCTTTAACTGGGAGTTAATGCTAGACTGGCCATCACTATGGTCGCTTTGGAAGTCTCCAGGGGAGCACTGGGAGAACTCGGGAGGCATCGGTCCCCCATCCCCGTCCTTCATGATGACAACCTGTTGACTTTTAGTACAGTTTCTCTCATGCTCAAGAAATTCTGCTTCATCAAAGAACTCTGCACAGCATTTCTCGCAAATTCTGGTCTCCTCCATTCGACACCTCTTGATCTCATTCCCATCCTCCTCAGTCTGGACATCTTGAAGAATCCCTACAGCAAGAAATCATACAAAAAAAATGTAAATATATTGTTGAACAGCAGAACAAATAGCACATTTTACTTCAGTGTCACTTCTGTACAGATCTCTGTACAACACACGCATGGAGATTGTACAGGAAAAGACAAAAACACAACTTTGAATGGAGGTTAATGTAGAAGAATGGATACAATGGATGGAAAATTCTGATACAATTTCAAAAGTCAGATTCACATTATGGTGAAAGCAAAAACAGACAAAATGGATGGACATGCGTGGTTTTCATACAATATTTGGTCACCTATACCTACTACTAAAGACCATAAATGTTCTTGCATGTTCTTCAGTCTAATATATTAGTATCTTATGTGCCATGTCCAGCAGTGCACATAAAGCAGTGTACACCATTCACCAGAGGGGGGCGTTGTTTACCTAAAGTCATAGAATCAATGAGCTTCTCAACTATACTGGGACTTTCAGCAAATCCATTCACATAAAGCAACAATCTCTCCTCCAGCACAGTTTGAAGTGAGGCCACTATCCACTCAAGAAACTGCACCATTAATCACTTTAATCCATGAGATTTTGCAGCTCAGATTTGAGATTTATCTTTGCATCAAAACTCTGCTTTTAAACCTGGCCTAAAACCACCCACCAGTAAACCAGCCATTTATTGGAGTAATCATCATGCAGGGACGCAGCCCAGACAGAATCAACTGCCCATTCATTCGGTCAACAGACCTTTTCAACACATCTATTGTTTTACACAAAATGCCCCCCCCCCTGCCAGAAGGGAGATCACCTGTTAACAGCCCCCAAACTACACCTTCAGTTTTCTGAAGATCTCCAGAAAGACCTGGAGGAGGTGGAGGAAGCTGCTCCTACAAGCGCAGCCATTACCATCTCCAAAAAGAGGTGAAAGGACCGCTTCCAGAAGAGTGTGCAACTTCTACCCCTTCATCCCTTGCTTCCCCCTGGACAATAGCGAATGAATGCACGTACGCAAATGCGCCTCGGGGGGGCGCCCTAACAACAAGCGCAACATGACCCCAACGTGACACAAGGTGATCTAACATTTCTAAGACCTGCTGATATTTAATCACGATCAAGTGTTTCATAGAATGCAGAGAAGGTCAGCTCTGGCTTCCAAAACCAGTGCAGACCCCTACTCCAATTGTGGGGGTCAGAGAGTACAGTTTACATATGAGAACAGCAATCGACCCCCCACCTACACGACCAGCCCTTTCCATCCCCCCACCTCTCCATCTCCATATGAAGCCCAAAGAAAGTCATAGGTTTAAGGAGGGGGGTGTCGGTGGAGGGCTGATGGCTGGTCAAAGACCTGTTGGCTGGTCTTTGTTTTAGACCACGCTGCAGATGGAATAAAGCTCAAATCAGCCTTAGGAGCTCCACCGTGGTCCATCACTGCAGGGCTGAGTGGAGGAACAGAGCTGCAGAAAGGTCTCTAAAGTTGGAGGCATGAAGCTCTCACTCAGAGGTGGAGAGTGGACACAGTGTTGCACACAGAAGCCCACCACTGTCTGATCAGAGCAGCGAGGAGCTCGGGCAATCGAAACACGAGCTGGACCTGCGTTAGTGTGGAGATACGAGGTGAAGACGTAGCTGGAAATAGAAACTCGCCCCAGAAAGTTCAGGCGGTTAGATCCGCAGTAAGACGCGGTTAAAGTCGAGCCACACTGAGAACCAAAGCAGATCAAACTTCCCTCCGAGTCTGAACTTTCTCCTTCAAGTGAAGAACAAAAGCAGCTTCTGCCACTCAAACAGCCTCCATTTGGCCCAGAGCAGCGACCCCAACCCAAACCAGTTCCAGTCTGAATCCAAACCCTGTCTGAACTCCCTCTAAACCCAAACCCACTCTAAACCCAGAACCAGTCTGAACCCAAACCCAGTGGGACCCAACCCCAGTCTAAATCAGGTCTAATCCCAGACAGAACCCAAATCCAGTCTGAGCTCCAACTCAGCGCTCACCGGTCTCTGCAGAAGCGGGCTCCTCTGAGTTGATGTGCTGCGGTTTGGACTGCTTGCGTCGCGACATGGCAAACTCCAACCAACCATCTGGGGGGCAAATAGTAACGCTATTTTACCCCTCTCCTTCCCAAACGCTCCAGACTGGGAAATTAGCCCCTCAAGTAGAAATGCGCATGTCAAAGTAATTATTATTATCAATAACGCGTTGCGATTTATCACGGCCCTCTGACAGCTGATTGGCTCCGGGCCAAGTGCTTACACATTATTCAAATAGGGCTTCATTGATGAGAAAAGCAGAGAGCGGCGGAGGGCGGGCCCTGTGCTGGAGACAGCCAATCGAAATAGGAGGGAGGAGAGAGGGCGGGGGAGAGAGAGAGAGAGAGAGAGAGAGAGAGAGAGAGAGAGAGTGTGTGTCCCACAGGCAGAAAGAAGAAAAGACAAAGAGTTCTTTAAACTATTATCTGGTTACTTGCGAATAAAATGCAAATTTATATATAAAATAAAATATTGCATATTGCCTTTTCGAAATATATATGTATACATAATTTACATATATGTATACACATATACATATAATTCATTAAAATGCCCATAATTCAAATATTTCATATCATATCTGTATAATATTTTCCTAAATGCCATGCATTCATGTAGCATATGAATGCAAATATGCAGATAATTCATAAGCCCATTCACATTCATTTAAATATGTAAATATGTCTAGACACTATCACCACTAAGACACATTCATAGACTTGCCCCCCGAAAAATCCAAGAGATTTTGTCACCAGTGAAGTTAAAGTTTGACTTTGAAAAATATCACATTTTCATAATCCATACTTTTCACAGAGAGTTTACAATGTGTCATACCCTTCATATGTATGTCTTACCCAGATGGCCAAGTATATACATACAATTAAAAGCAGACAGAAACCTCACTTAGAACAGTCATATTGTTTTAAATAGCTTCAAATAATCTACATCTGGTGTATTGATCAGCAACAAAGAACAGTATCCTTATCACATGTTCCAGCCAGATCAAATATATAGGCTGATGCACAGTTAGCCTGTATCAAAGGCAACAACGGACTTTGGCCATTTCAAACTGATGATATGTTTTTTGGTAGCACATGTCCAAAGACTGAGACCATAATACATTGTTATTTCTAAATACATCTGAAATCTGATAAAGATGTCACTGGAATCTCAGCAGGCCACAGCAAATGATTGTGATAGCTCGCTAATTGTGCATAAGCAGTATGTCCTGTTTCAGGATGGACAGCTGTGGTTTTAAAAATTTCACACCTCAAGTCAGACATATTGTCAAAGAATCTTAATCTTCGAACCCCCATTCTTCCGTTTGCATAATGTGAGAATGGTAAGTGCTCAGGGAGTGAGAAGGAATTTACAGCCCTCCTCAATAGAAGGCCTGGCCACCTTCAATACATCTCTCCCTCTTTCTCTCTGTCAACTGTTTATGTCTTACACTTCTGCAGAAGGAGATTGATAGCCCTAAAATTGAGTTAGAGAGGCAGCAAGAAAGAACATTTCAACCCACTTTGCCAGACATTTAAAGATTTCATCTGTTAAGGTAAAAAATACACATGAAAGTTGTAAAGGTGGTCTACTATATAGGCTGAAAATCTGAATGTCTTGAGAATGGCTCCAGACAAACCACCCTGTTTCTTGGCATGCAGAAGTGCATTTTGACCCATAATCTTAGCTGATGAGATGATCAAAACACTTCACAAATGGTGTTAATGGTGTGGGCAGAGAAAAAATTGACATATATATATATAACTTTTCTGCTTTTTGTCAGGAAACATTACATAACACAAATACCTATACATATACATAGTACCATAAAATAGCAAAAAGCTCATTTGTTTTTTCAGCACAATGAAGAGCCATGTAAACACAAAAATGTTTGTGTAAGTTGTCACAGCTCTATATATACACTCTTCATTTATTGAAGTACCTCTTTTAGAGTGTAGAATAAATGTCCCTAGTGGGTCTTGACTTGGTTGTGCACAAAACACAAAAATCTTTAATTACTATAGAACCTTTATCTTATGTAGCCTCTTCCTACTGACATCTCATTTCCAAAAGTGGTTCTTTGAACATCTGTCCATTGAAAAATTCTTTATGGAACCAAAAGTGGTTCTCCCATGGCATCATTCCAAACATTATATGACACCTTTATATTTTTAAGAGTGTTGAAATGACCACAGGATTTATAAATCATGAGCATTTCTTAGCAGGTTTTGGTTTACACACCTACTTTCCAATGGCCATGTCATCTAAACCAGCAGTGCTGGTCAGATAAAGGAGAACCCACAAAAATGTCCCTGCTGTCCTTCGAGACACAAAGAGGACTCTATATATCTTATAAAAACAAATGTCTATCACACTGAGACTGACTGAAGGTGGAAAAGGAGGGGAGTGCAGTCTAGACAGTTTATGGCCCCAATAACAACCTGCGCTTGAATTCAGTGTTTCTGTTGCGCTCAAGCTAAACAATTCTCACTGCGGAGCAGCCGAGTAATAAATCCACTGTGGTGGGAACGAGAGGTTTCATCTCTTTCAAGATGGACAGATGCCTTTTTTAACGCTTTCCAGGAGATGAGGTCATTCTGGGTGGTTTGAGCAATTAGCCTTGTCCTTTCCTCAAGCTCAAGAACACCTCTTAAATGCATTGTTAAAAAACAAAACAATGCTCGCTTATTAAAGCGACTGTAGTTCCTTTGACATTAATCATTTTGGAGACAATATTGGGATTATTTCGATTCAATATCATCTTCCTACATGTCAGTTTTCACACTTCTGAGAAATAATGACTGATAGCTGGTCAATAGATCAGGCATTCCTTCAAAAGGCCACCAGTCATATTTTGGATGAGTGTTTTGCTTATTATATTTAATCTAAACTCAAAGTACTTGTTCAAATTACAAACATCAGACTTTTCCCTTTTTTATCAAACCATCCAACCAATATCCATATCAGTGTATAGCTATACTGACCACAGCTAAACTATGTCATCTTTATGTTGGAATCAGTACTCCCCACTGAACTTAAAGGGGTCACATTGGGTTTTTTCAGTGTTTCTTTAGTAAAGGCTGTGGTTCTTTTTAGAACCATAACAACCCATTTGAATCCTTCAACATTTCTTTGTCTGGTTAAAGTGTTTATTGAAAAAAGTTTTGTAGTTTTATTTTATGTAACAAAATGTTTTTCATTGTTGTTATGAGTCAAATAACCTTTTAAATCATTATAAGGGATGTTGATGATTAATCACAGTGAATTGTGTGATTTCTTGGTTATTTGTTTTAATTAAATGACAGCCCTAATATGACTGACCACTCAAATACCTGCTCTGTGGTGGTCATGTGGGGTCATGATCATTGAAGAAAAGGGTAAAAGTATGCACAGAAACAGACGAACTACTACAACATGCTCCTATATAGTAAGTAGATCTGATAAAATTGATTTTTAAAAATGTATAAACTCCTAACTTACATAAATTGCCATTAATAATTTGAGAGGCCTAAATATGATATATAGTTTAACACTTTAGATGAGAGTTTATATTCTTAATTTTTAATTTTTTAACTGTCACTCGTTAGACTTTGCCACAATTACACTCTGATGCAAAGTCATCAGCATATATCCTCTAAGAAATGAGCCATTTGTTGTAAAAATGATATTCAGAACGATTTCTGTAACTGCATGGCAGATGAAAGCCCAAAAAGTCAGACATTTTCAGACAAGTTTGTGAACACTTTTTAAAAGCAGCTTCATGGAACTGTATACTCACAGTGACCACAGCAGATATTTTTTAAAAGATGAGTGAAGGCTGTTCAATTTTCACTTACATACCATTCCATTGTTATGTGCTTGGGTTAACTGAAAGAAAAATTGATGACCTTTCTTTGTCCTTTATCTGGGTGATGATTGGATATTTGTTGGCTGTTTGTTCACTGCGATGTTTTGATGTTTACATTGAATGGGCTTAGAAGGCTTCACAATAGGAAGAGTTGCTCAATAAGCTGGAATTATAGCTAACGTGACAGTTGGAATGGAAAAACCTTGACCACTAGTTATTATGAAGGCACCATGTTTGTGTGAGTGACCTTTGGTTGTCAATATTCAAAATGTCAATCTTAGATCTGATTTGAGAAGATCCTCATATATGGATTGAATAGATTAGTGCTTGGACAGTCAGTTTTCATTTTGGTAATGAATAGGCTATGCAGTGAGACATATTAAGAAAGAAATGCATTCAAACAACTTTGTACAAAGTTTTAGATGTTAGATGTTTCTTTTTAAAGACATATTCATGCACATTGTATTATTTTAAATTAATTCATGTATGGTAGTGGGGTCAAGTTGCAATGGCTATTTCTAAAGGAGATGCACAGAACAATGAATGTTGAGGTTCATATATCAGGACAATTTATAAAATGTACAGTTTGTATTTCATTAAAACATAATTTACACACACACACACACACACACACACACATACACACACACACACACACACACACACACACACACACACACACACACATATATATATATATGTTAAAATAAATTTAAAATCAAGAAGTACTTGTATGAGTCAAGATCAAATCTTGTGGCATATAAGATGCCTCAAAATATATAACTACATACATTTATATATTTAGTTCTAAAGTCTCATAGTCTCCAAAGCTATCTAATTTTTTTTATATATTGGAAGCATTTGGCAAGTAAAAGCCTAAATAACTTTTATCTTTCTTCTTTTAGTTTTTCGTGGGCTTTGATTTTTTCAAGGCCTTAAAAAGGTTATGACAATGGCAGCAGGACCAATGGCAACTGACACTTGGAGTGCACTTGTAAATTGAACATGTGTTCTCTGAGTCTGTGTAAAACATGAAAGGCAAAGAGCAATCTAAAGGTTGCTGGGATTTTTCACATCACCACATTACACTGGATTGTCAAAGCTTTCCAGCATGGTTTCACTTTGTTCTCCTGCATATTGAACAGTAAGCAAAGTCTCTACATTTACAAGTCTACTTTGCTATAATATCCATAAATGTGTTGTGCTCTAATGGCAGACAGCCATGCTCCTTCATTTGTTTGTGGCCAGTAAACCAGAAATGAAGATTAAAGGATTTGGTGTAAAAATTCACTCATATACTCATATAATTCGCCCTTCCTCTGAATGTATTAAAACAACCTGGACACACTTGATGTGTGAAGTATGTAGCAAACAAATAATGGCAGCTTATGATTTAGATATGAAGTAGCTATGATTGAGCTCTGTTCTTGTTCTGAGGATTATAAAACAAACCTGAAAATACTAATGCTAACCATCTTTTGAAGATATATTAAACACCAACATCTTCAAGATACTATTTTTAATCTTTTACTTCTGCTCTAGAGCTATGGCTGATTTAGCTAACCATTAAGCACGTATTCAACTAGTACAAACCTTTGGACACAAAGCATGGCTTAACTAATTGCATATGAGGTAAGGGGACATATGAGTAGATAAACTATTACTTTTTCCAGCCAACAAAAAAAGCTCATCAAAGTTTCACAAAAGTCCTAAAAGTAGATCAAGAGAACCAAATCAAGCAAGTGAGACACATTTATTTAGTAAGGAAATCGATAACATTTGTAGGATTAGCAAATAATTTGAAAATGAAATTAGAGTCCAGTCAAAAGTCTGGTATTACAACAGGTATTTGTGGAAGTGTATCATGGCATGACCAAAGAGGATTTCTGAGGAACTCAGTAGAAGAGTTGTTGATGCTCATCAAGCTGGAAAAGGTTACAAAACCATCTCTAAAGAGTTTGGACTCCACCAATCCACAGTCAGGCAGACTGTGTTCAAACAGAGATGATTCAAGTCCATTATTACCCTCTCCAGGATAGTTTGACCAACAAAGGTCATCTCAGCCTGGATGGCTTTTATTGATGGAACAATGAATTCTAAATTATACCAGTACATTCTAAAGGAAAATGTCAGGACATCTGTCTGTGAGCTGAATCTCAAGAGAATCTGGGACATGCAACAAGACCATGATCCTAAGAACACAACTTGTTCACTCAAAGATTAGTTAAAGAAAAATAAAGTTAAAGCTTTGGAATGGCCAAGTTAAAGACCTGAACTTAATCCAGTAAAAGTGGTGTGGAAGGACTTGAAGCAAGCAGTTCAAGGAAACCCACCAAGATGACTGAAGCTGTTTTGTATAGAGGTTTGGGCAAAATTCCACCAAGTCAATGTGCATCAGTTCCGATCAACATTTACCAGACACATTTAGTTGCAGCTATTGCTGCACAAGAGGGGGCCACACCACATACTGAAACCAAAGTTTCAGTTACCATTTTTAACAAATTTGCATGACTGATACAGATTTGTATAGACTGATATTGATCCTTGGAAGAATATGTGACTGCAAATATTAATCACAGTACAATAAAACTGTATGTTAGCTTTGTCAAGCTCACATCAAGAGGAAGCTATTTTCACCCGAAAAGCCAGACATATGATTCACCTGATTATAATGAAATCAAACTTCCATTGAACAGCACTTGATTTATGAAACACCCAAGTTTGTAGACTCACATCTATAAAGAATGGCTTCTAAAATAGTCTGTTTAAGTCAATGAGTGGTTTCCTTTCATGATTAAAAACGGAGGAACAGAATGGATTGATTAGAATAAATGGCTTGCCTGGTCTCATAGACAACATGGTCTTGATCCTTCTAAACAACTCCATTGGATTGATGAAACTTATTTCTTTATGTTGGGACCTGTGGCATGAATCAGCACTTGACTTCATTTGTCCAGTAACTAAAGTCCCTTTAAAAGCATGAAGGCGTTTTTGAAGCACCGCCAAAACCAATATTCATATAACTGTAGACAAAATGTATAATTTAGTGATGAAGATGTATCATGCAAACAGGGTTTGTAGATTAGCTCAGCCAGAAAGTGTCTACATGATATAATAGGGCACTAATGTTTAACTGCTTTCTTTAACCACACTGCTGACATGCATTCTCCAGTGACTACCGACTGGTCGCAAAAGACAGAAACATGTTACTGTTACTGTGCATGAAAGAAAAGAAAGCAATATCCTATATGTCTGAATTTTTTATTGTCTGTATTTTCTATATGACTAAAGCCTTCTAGTACCCAGTGTTCTTCATTCACAGCCAACATAACATAAATAATGTACTTCTAGAACTTTAGTTCTTTACTTTAGTTCTTACTCAGCTAAAGAAAAATCGCCAAGAAACTAGGGAAAACATTAGCATAATACACTGAAAAAGTCTACTTAATAAATCATCTTTTTTTGCTTGTTCTCATTTCTCTTGATTGTTTTATTATTATAATACTATTTTTTCCTTTATTTTATGTCATCAGTTGTGTTTTGCATATGGTATGGTTTAACTTCATTCCCTCTGCCATGTTTACTCCATAATATGTGAAAATTCATGAAATGCTTTACAGTGCATCCAAAACATATTCACAGCCCTTCACTTATTGCACACTTCATGTTACAGCCTTCCAGCATTCCAAACTGGATTAAATTCACACAACACCTCATGATGACAAAATGTGAAAAGTTTGTTTGAAAGTTTTGCAAATTTATTAAAATTAACACTCAAAATTGTTTCCACTGATCATCTTTCAGATGTTTCTACAGCTTGATTGGACACCTGTGGTAAATTAATTTTATTAGACATGATTTGGAAAGGCACACATCTGTTTATATAAGGTTCCATAGTAGACAGTCCATGTAAATTTGTCTGGAAGAAACCAGGCACTGTTCATCACCTAGCCAATAACATTCCTACAGTGAAGCATGGTGGTGGCAGCATCATGCTGTGGGGATGTTTTTCTGCAGCAGGAACTGGCAGACTAGTCAGGGTCAAGGGAAAGATGATTGCAACAATCTACAGAGACATCCTTGATGATAACCTGCTCCAGAGTGCTCTGAACCGTAGACTGGGATAAAGGTTTATCTTCCAACAGAACAACAACCCTAAGCACACAGCCAAAATAACAAATGAGTGGCTTTGGGACGATTCTGTGAATGTCTTTGAACGGCCCAGCCAGAGACCAGACTTGAACCTGATTGAACATCTCTGGAAATATCTAAAAATAACTGTGCACTGACACTCTCCATCCAATCTGATGGAGCTTGAGAGGTTCTGCAAAGAAGAATGGGAGAAACATAATGATAATGATGAATTTTATATATATATATATATATATATATATATATATATATATATATATATATATATATATATATATATATATATATATATATATATATATATATTTATTTATATACATATATATACATATTGTACAGCTTAAGTCATTTGTCAATTCTGTGACAGAACACAAGGGGCATATATAAATCTCACCATTATCATTATGTTTTCTCATTCTTCTTTGCAGAACCTCTCAAGCTCCATCAGATTGGATGGAGAGTGTCAGTGCACAGTTATTTTTAGATATTTCCAGAGATGTTCAATCAGGTTATCACTATATAACTGTAGTATATATATATAATATATATATATATATATATATATATATATATATATATATATATGTTCATGGTTACCATCCAGTTATTAAGTGCAATTGTACAGTGGTCATTTTCTGACAGAACACAGGCATAACTATTTTATAAGGTAGTCCCAGCATCTTCTCAATGTCCACATGCATTCCCCACAGATGAATATTGATACATGTCCACAAACAAACAGAAGAAAAGATAAACCATATAATTCAATAAAATAAGTAGGTGATAGGAAAAGGAAAAAGGAAATTCACTCTCTCACTGGGTTATAGTAAAAAAACAAACCTGGAACAAAAGTTGATGTCTCTAGATGAACATCATATTTGTAATACATATTCATTTATAACCAGATATTATTACATATTTTAGCTACATTCAAATAATTTTAATTCCTTTCAAGCTTATTGTCATTTTTCATAAATGTACAATACAACAAAATCTATCCAATCTGTGCACACAGCATTAGCATTGCATGCTAATCAACAGTATACAAATTAATCTTCTGTAATATACAAGCATATTTCTATTCAGATGGAAACATTTGTATTTAATAATAATGTAATAATTTAGAAAAAGCAGAATTATTTTACAACCAGAATATGGAGCAACTGTGGCATTAGGGTGATAGCATTAGATTAGATGGATGTGACACAGGAAGCTCAAATCAGTCAATAGTCAGAAAAACATAAACGTCAAGATCACATTGTTATACATAGAGGAAATCAGACATAACATTTAACAGTATTTAGAAGTGTGTTGGAGCATATGTACTAGTAGATAAGCTACATTAAAAAAAGATCCTAAAGGTTTTTTGGTTGGGGTGTAAAACAAAAACTAAACCCAGTTCAAATATTTTCTTTCTTTTTTTTACATATAGAACCATCAAATCAAGAGGTAAGAGGTTTTAAGAAAACCTAAAATCATTTTGGCATTTTGAGTATTTGGTTAATTAAATAAACATTAAAACACTGTTGCATCATCATCCATCTGACCTAAGAAATTACTTTCTTTGTTAACAATGAGATTGAGTTTATTCAAATGTTGTTTTTTTCTTTCTTCAAATTTTACTGCTTGTAGATACAACCAATATCTATAACAACTAATTAGTCTCTCAAAATGTTCTCAGATGTTTTGGGTGATCATACTACTGCATTTGAGGAAATGAAGAGAGAAAGAAAAAGGAAAATGAAAGAAGACTATGGAATAAATTTAAAACTGAGTGAGAGATAAAGATTCCACACATGGCTGTAATTTAAAGGAGTGAATTGCCCATTGGTTCCTGTGCTGAGGCAAACATGGCAATAGTGCTGCTTTTGTTACTGCTGCAGTATGACAACTGCTTCCATCAACAAACAATAAAAGTGTGAGGACTCTGTGAGCAGCCCCCACCACCCAGGTCTTTCTCACCATAAACCCACCGTCTTATGCACACCACAGCCTAATAAAAAACACTGACCATGAGCATGTGAAGATAAATTTCAAAGATCTTACTAATAATAAATAAATAAATAAATAAATAAATAAATAAATAGATAGATAGATAGATAGATAGATAGATAGATAGATAGATAGATAGCTTTATCCCAAAGTTTTACACATGTGTAAATTTCCAGATAACCTCTTAAATTATACATGACCATAACTATGCCAGAAAAAAAGCCAACACAGCATGGAGGATTGCTCCTTATCAGCACCTAAACAATAAGCCCAGTTTCCTAGATTAGAACAATAGATTGACTGTGGCCATAAAGGATTGGCTCTGGTTTATGTTTTGGAGAGCAGGCAGAGGAGGGGGAATAATGAGAAATTGAGACACACAGCACACGCTGAGCAAGTCAGTTACTGTCAAGCTGTGAGACGACAGGGGGGCCTATCCTTCAAATCTGAGCCACAATCTCAAAAGCGGGCCGTAAACGTTTACTGGGTGAGAAGCACTTGATAGAAAGGCCCGAGGTTGAGAGCCAAATGTACTCCCCCCTTCCTCTCTCTCTCTCTCTCTCTCTCTCTCTCTCTCTCTCTCTCTCTCTCTCTTTATATATTATAAAATGCTGCCAAGGTACACTAAGGTGTACAACAGGGAACAGAGGTGTACAACAGGGAACAGAGGTGTACAACAGGGAACAGAATGTATAATGTATAAGATACTGCACAAAGGAGCACTGATCTATTTGTTATCATTATATATATTTTTATTATATATATTTTTTTTATATTACATATTCAAATTCAAAATGTGCTATTTTGAGGTGGTGGTGGAAAAGAGTGTTCTCAAATGTGTTGTCTGCTATGCTGGACAACATTTCTCACCCCCACCATGACATACTGGTCAGACAGCAAGGAGCAAGTAGCATTACAGACATTTGTACCAACAACAATCACAGTATACAACTCTTCTTCACTGTGTCAGGATATTATTACACACTGAGCCACTAACAGGACAGGCTCACTGAATATGGTTGGACATTATTACTCCTACTTACTGCACTGATAATTTATCTACACATGTAGAGGAAACTGACAGATTTACTGAATGACTGGACATTACTGATCATCCATCCATATCTCTTTGCACAGATAATATTAATAACTTTTTGCACAGACACTATACCTACTATATTGGACATGCTCAATGAGCCTGTACTGTATGTTATACTATTGTTCCTGCATAATTTTTATGCAATTACATATTACATACTTAATATTCATAATTGCACATTATTTGCTCTGCAGCCCAGTAGATTTAGTTTTTTTTTTTTGTTTTTGTTTTTGTTTTTTGTTTTGGATTTTAATCTAAAAATGCTCTGTAAGTGAAATTAAGTAAAAGTAAGTGGACTTTGAGATGTTCTGTGAAGGTGCAAATAAAATGAGGTTATAAATTATCACATTATCTCTAAAAAGGTTTATTGCAGCTTTCATTTGATCTTGGAGTGGTGATTTAATTAACCCTCCTTTTCTATTGTTTGTGTTTGATGTCCTTCTGGAGATTACACAGGTTTTCATGATTTTCAAAGTGAAAAACTAACTGAAGAGCAATACTATTGATTTCCTTGATCCAGGCTGATCTTAGCATCATTATTACGAACCCTCTGGTTGATACGGATCTCCACATGGAGGAGCATTTTATTGATGAGCTGAAATTGTCTTCAAAGGCAATTTTCATATAATGGAGCTATAAAGAATACTGATTAGGGCTGTAAAAAATGGAAATAACAAGAAAAAAGTATGAAACAAATAGGATATGCAGAATGTTTTAATCCCATTAGAAACATTAAATTACACAGGATACAATATCTTTTTTTTTGCATATTATGAAAATAACCTTTGCAATATGCAAAGTATTGTTGCTTAATAATGGTTGTGCAACTAGTGTACAGAACAAACTGTCCACCTCATGAATTTATTGAAATCATTGTCTTCAACAGGAGTAGCACCCATACAGTTACCATTACATTTTCTTACTGATGCCCCCAACTTAGAAAATCCAAATTTACTTGAAGGCATCATAATACTGCTGTAAAATCCTGATTAGAGTTTTTAATTGTTGTATAATGTTATGTATGTAATGTAATTTACCAATACTTGTATCTGTTAGCAATCATATCTGTAAAATATTTTATGTTAGCAGTCAAATGTGTAGAAATACTTTTAGTTGTTAGCAGTGAAATCTGTAAATATACTTTTAGCTGTTAGCAGTGAAATCTGTAAAAATACTTTTAGCTGTTAGCAGACAAATGTGTCAAAATACTTTTATCTGTTAGCAGTCAAATGTGTAAAAATACTTCTATCTGTTAGCAGTCAAGTCTGTAAAAATACTTTTAGCTGTTAGCAGTCATATTTGTAAAAATACTTTTAGCTGTTATCAGTCAAATGCGTAAAAATACTTTTAGCTGTTAGCAGTCATATCTGAAAAAATACTTTTATCTGTTAGCAGTGAAATGTGTAGAAATACTTTTATCTGTTAGCTGTGAAATCTGTAAAAATATTTTATTTGTTAGTAGTCAAACGTGTAAAAAATTATTTTAACTGTTAGCAGTCAAATGTGTAAAAAATCTTTTATCTGTTACCAGTCAAATGTGTAGAAATACTTTTATCTGTTAGCAGTCAAGTCTGTAAAAATACTTTTAGCTGTTAGCAGTCATATTTGTAAAATTACTTTTAGCTGTTAGCAGTCAAATGTGTAGAAATACTTTTATCTGTTAGCAGTCCAATCTTTAAAACTACTTTTATCTGTTAGCAGTCAAATGTGTAAAAATTATTTTGTCTGTTAGCAGTCAAATGTGTAAAAATAATTTTATCTGTAAGCAGTCAAATATGTAAAAATACTTTTAGCTGTTAGTAGTCAAGTCTGTAGAAAATACTTTCATCTGTTAGCAGTCAAATGTGTAAAAATATTTTATCTGTTAGCAGTCAAATGTGTAAAATACTTTTATCTGTTAGCAGTCAAGTCTGTAAAAATACATTTAGCTATTAGCAGTCATATCTGTAAAAATACTTTTAGCTGTTAGCAGTCATATCTGTAAAAATACTTTTATCTGTTAGCAGTCAAATGTGTGAAATACTTTAAGTTGTTAGTAGTCAAGTCTGTAAAAATACTTTTATCTGTTAGATGTGAAATCTGTAAAAATACTTGTATTTCTTAGCAGTCAAATGTGTTAAAATACTTTTATCTGTTAGCAGTCAAGTCTGTAAAACTGCTTTTAGCTGTTAGCAGTCATATTTGTAACAATTCTTTTAGCTGTTAGCTGTGAAATCTGTAAAAATACTTCTATTTGTTACCAGTCAAGTGTGTAAAAATAAGTTTATCTGTTATCAGTGAAATGTGTAGAAATACTTTTATCTGTTAGCTGTGAAATCTGTAAAAAATACTTTGTTTGTTAGCAGTCAAATCTGTAAAAATACTTTTATCTGTTAGCAGTCATATCTGTAAAAATAGTTTTAGCTGTTGTAGTCAATTTTATACTTTTATAAAGTATAAAATAAATAACAAAATGTATTTATTTTATACAGTGTAAACTGATCAGTGATCCAGCATTGTGCCATATTGCTTACTCTCTCTCTCTCTCTCTCTCTCTCTCTCTCTCTCTCTCTCTCACACACACACACACACACACACACACACACACACACACACACACACACACACACACAGAGAGAGAGAGAGAGAGAGAGAGAGAGAGAGAGAGAGAGAGAGAGAGAAAATACGTGTGATTTTTGTCAGACGAATGGCATGTATCATGATACTGATTGATAAATGATTGAAATTTATAATACAATATACAGACATGCACACTTGCGCGTGCGCACACACCAATTTCAAATTACATTGATTTAGAAAAAATCTTTTCATGAAGATGGTTCCATATGTAGTGTTAGGAAATAATTGCAAATCATTTGATGATAGAAATTGATTGTAACAAATGAAAAGAAAAATCGCTCCAGGCTACTGTTTAATCCCACTGCTAAAGGTTTGATTAAGATGACAATTAATATTTTTTTATTTATTCACTGACACTGTTTTTCTGAAGCTAACAGTGTAGTGTACGTTTACAGGAACATGTGGTATTTAATACAGTTCACAATGTAATCTGACCAATATGTTAAAACTAGGGAGGAGCTAAAATTAATAGACAGGGAAATATTATTGCAGCTTTGAATATTACACAAAGCCTGTTCTGGCTGGACGGTATAATGACAGATGAGCGAGACTAATGAACTTGAGGCAAATCAAAGTTCAACTATAGTCATTTAAAGACAAAGGGACACTCATTCTTTGTCTTTTTGCTATATGCCGTCAACTGGATAGAACCTTGATACTTTTACTCAGTTATGTGTACATCATTCTATATAATATAATATAATATAATATAATATAATATAATATAATATAATATAATATAATATATTTTTTACTTTCTTAATTTTTCATAGTTTTGCAACACATGAAATTGTGAGTCTTTTATGTATTTATTTTTCTGGAACAAATAATATATGAATATTCACATTCAGTAGTTTCTTCTTGTGAAGAATGAGAAGTAAAAGTTGTAGTTTCATGACAATTTAAAATGCCAGTATAACTTCTCATGTATATGTGTGTGGAAAACAATATAATTTGACTTTTACTCATAAATGACTCTTATCCAGAGCAACTTGCATGGTTACTCATAACAGACGTGGGCCAGAGTACTGTTATTAGTGTGCAGAGTTCTCTTATTGGTGTAGCAGAGCATAGTTACCCAGACTGGAAATTGAACCCCAGTTGCCCACATGGTGTGGTGGCTTATGGGTGGTGTTTTCTGTTGCACCACACCAACCACCAACTGACATTTTAGTTCCATTTTAATAATTAACATTTAGTAACTAGATCATAATGTGGGTTTGGAGGTGATTATACTGCTTTGTAACTGGTCACACCCCTCAGTTTTGAAATTCTATTGTACATATGTAGGTCCCAATGAGCACAGTGGCATCCATTATCCATAAATGAAGTTTGAAACCACCAGAACACTTCATAGAGCTAGCCGCCCAGCCAAACTGAGGGATCTTGGTATGAGGGCCTTAGTCAGGGAGGTAACCAAGAACTCAATGTTCATTCTGACAGAGCTCCAGTGTTGCTCTGTGAAGAGAAAAAAGCTTGTAGCATCATTCTCAAAAAGATTGAGGCTGCACCAAAGGTGCTTCCAAAAAAGTATTGAGCAAGTTTGTGAATACTTATGTACATGTTATATATTTGTGTTTTATTTCAAACAAAGTTTTCTTACTTTGTCATTGTGGGGTATTGTTTGTAGAAATTTCAGGGAAGAAATTTACTAGGTTAGGATCATTTGTCTTTGTGCAAGGCAAGGATACGTTTGCTGTCAACACAACACAAATGGGTTTAAATTGTTGTTTATTCTTTGTACATTTTTGTTGCATTCATTAAATATTAAAGGAATGGTTTCATGTAGAACTATGGCAGCTCAAATAACCATTTGGATACTTAAGTGGCTCTTTCTTTGGTTACAAGTTTCTTTGAATTGGAGGGAAAAACCTGTTAATATTTCTGTGTTGAAGCTTTTGTAGAAAAGCATTTTGCTATCATTATGAGATGTAACCATTGTTCGGTATTACATATGGAACCACTTTTTCTTAAATAGTGATACTGTCTAACTTTAATCTAAGTTGTTGTTTTTTTAACTATACTCTCACCTTTCCATCTATGTTAGATCTCAGAGCACAGAATACTTACAGAATACCTACCTGTAATTCTACAGCCACTCATGGATGCAGTGATTATACACTGCATTTTTGTGGCCTACTGTGTGCACAGATGGCAAAACATATAATAATTGAAATGAGATGGGACACTTCAAAGAAGACACTTCAGCTCCCAGACATCTATCATGGCAGCATTGCTAGCAGGAAAACCAAGTCATTTATTAGCATGTACACACATTCATTCTAAAGAGACAATGACTGACGGACATGATGTGTCCAGCATAGAAGCTCTGAATGATCCTACAGAGCTTGTCATGAAAGTGGCAAAGAAAAACAATTCAGGCCCTCATTAACGTGCTTTTTATGACCCTTATTTTGGTATTCTGTGATACATTATGCGGTATACATTAGCAAAAAAGACTTTTTGAACAACACCAGTATAGTAGATGAATATCACCAAGCCTTTGGAGAACTAGAAATCCTTTCGAAGCGTGACATAAACACTTGGCACACTAAATTATAATCAAACAAAATTCTGCAATGATAAATAATAAAAGCCCTCTGTTTTGCACCTCGGTCATGAAAAGCTTGCTGAACATTATTGGCTTTCATCCGTGTCGCTCTGTTTGTTGTTCAGCTTTCTCTCATCTTTGTCAATAAGAGCTATGATCTCCCATTAGCATGCGTCCGGCATGGGGAAATGGATAAAAGTGGTGTAGTGTTGTCACGGCAACAACATAAATGGCACTGGGGGCTGAACAATGGCCGTGGCAAGGCCTGAGAGCCTTTTCTTCCCAGCCACATCTGCCGCTCTGCATTCACACTTATGGGATGTTCTGCTGATTATTTTTCCCCCCTTTGAAAACTGACAGGCTGCGAAAAATGCATGTGCACTTTGGATATAAGCCAACTTCTGTTTCTTCAAAAAAAATCCTGCATTGATTAATTCTAGGCTTATTACCAAAGGTAATGTCCATTCTTGGCCCAGGACAATGAGTTATTAGCCCAACAACACAGATAGAAGTAACCCTTTTAGGATACAAAGAATTCTCAGGAAAAGAATGAAATTACAAATGCTGCAGTATTCTTTCTTTAAAATAACAGTTTTAATGTTTGAATTAATTGTGTTTCCTGTGCTGTGTGTTATGACACCACTGTAAGTCCATACAGATGCCGTAAATGACTGTGGTACTTGGCAACCACATGCACTGAAGACAAGCTTAAATACTGGTATGCAAACACTGTGGCTGTGGTTTGTGGCCATGTTTTTTGGCCTCGTATCACCGGTAAGGACTGGGTCATGTGCAGGTAAAAAAAGAAAAACCAATACACTGAAGGGATTCCTCCAAATCTGTTACAAGGTTTCAAAGGGCTAAATGACATTTTAAGCAATAAATAATCATGGATACTTCTATCTATATACTACAACAATGTGATTTTTTGTGATTAGCTGTAAAATGAGGAAAGCCACACACACTCCACATTTGTTTCAGCACATAAAGCATCCCAAGATGTGTCCTCATAATGAACAGCCATAGCAACACCCTTATTTTTTTCCTATAAACTACAATAATAATGAATGTGAGACACATGAGATCTGTTGGGCCTGTCCTGTGGCTAGCGTGAGCTCCCCCAAAAACAGATGTCCCCATTCACAAACATGTCCAAGTTATGCATGGTAGAGCCAACAAATGGATCAGGTGTCTGTGCGTTATCTGTGCCTTTTCATGTGTAAATGAAGGATCATGAATGTGACTTTTCCAGCAACAGGTTTTTGATGTCAGTATATATGAGATGAGTATACTAACCCCACAACCCCCCCACCCCTGCCACAAACACAGGAACAATGGCTTGCAGCCATGGTCAATTCAGTGCCGGTGGCTGGAGCCTTTGTCCTTCTACTACTCAGCTGGCCAGCAGCTTGTGTAAGAGAGAGCGATTTTTGAAAGGGAAATACAAAATAAGAGTACCAAATAGGATCTATTAGTAACTATTGTGCTTTACTCCAAGTGAGGCCACAGACACGAGAAGAATAGGTATAGTAACCACCTGCTTTCTTTACTTTAGTGCACACACACACACACACACACACACACACACACACACACACACACACACACACACACACAAACACATTGAAAAGAAACTCCTGTTGATGCTTTATTTCAGAAGTATGGACTAAGCACAGGACACTGTGCTTATATTATATAGGAGTTGTTCAACAATGTCATTTTTTAATGTACATCTAAAAATAAGTGATAGGATTCAATTGGTTTGTTTCCTTAAATAACTTTTCAGTACATCATCAGAAACCAGAAAATTACTGGAGCATGCAAAGGGTTTTTATCTTTTAGCCACAGGTTCATGAACTCCTTAAGCAAACACAAGTCACCTTAAACATGATCAATCAAAACGTAGCCTTCACCCACAGTGAACCTGAACACCTAAACATAGCCAAACGTGACTCTCAATTCATCTCCGGCCTGCACTACAGGTTATGAAGAAGATCTAGTTTAGTCATGGCCTGGCCTATGCGTCACCTTCACGCAGGTTAACCACTTCTTCCAGTGCAGTCGCCTTGAGACGCGTCCAGTCATGCAGAGCCAAGCCCAGCTTCTTCACACAGGAGGGGTCCACCCTTTGCCATCTATATTGATCCAACAAATTTGCCACAAATCATTCCACAAATGCCCAGTGGGAGGCTATAGAAGCTGGTGGAAATGCTCCCATTCAGACAGCCTGCGCCCCTGCAGAGAAGCAGGCCCGGTGCCTGACTCGTTTGAGTGTACTGACAGCCTCTGATCCCCCAGCCATCTGTAGGGTGGGCTGGCCGGTGCTCAGGGGTTCTTTGTGTGACCTATAAAGCCCAGTGGATTCAACAGTAACCAAAAATTAGAAAGCCAAAAAAAATAAATAATAATAACAATAAAAGGAGAAAATAGAAAAGAGCTGGCAGGCACCCCATAGTTCAATAACACTGAGCATTTAAAGTCAAAGGATCTTCTATACATGATAAAAGACTTTTTTTTATTATTGTTGTTCACAAGAGCTTGAAATCTTATTCTGAATGTAGATGATCAAAGCTAACGTAACTAACAAGTGACAGAAGCATGTTGAAAATTCAAACCCTCTTTAAACCTACTAAATGCACACACCCATCTTTCAGAGAATCCGGGTTCATCTTCTAATGGGCATCATTCAGTTTGATGCCTCCCTGTGATGCTGGGCAAGTTTGACAGGTGTAGCTTCCACTTGTTGAAGAGCAGCATGCAGCTGGAGGCACTTGAGGTCTGCACAAGTTCCCAGTGGAGTCCAGGGTCATAGTAACAGTGCTAACCACTAGGCTAGCTACATGCCACTGCCATTTGGAAGTCAATGAAAAGGCCTTGGCCTGTGTGACTCGCTGCCTCTAGTGACTTTATTAATCATTAATCTCATTCGCCCTCAGCTTCCAGCTGTTCTCGGGTGCTGGGTTTAGGTTTATATATATATATATAGTGTGTCAGAATATGTGCAATAGTCATAATCATTCCCAGGTGAATGAAATATATTTACAAAACAATTTTGTCTTTAAATTTATTTTTATCAATTTTTATAACTATGCAGACACAATGTGCACATATGACTTCTTTCATTGTAACCTAGACATTAATATATCCCATGAGTTGTGGTTATGATAGGGTGATGTTTATGGCTTTAAGTTGCTTTAGTTGCTTTGTATTTGTGAACAAAGGCTGAGTTGGGTGTTGTCATGTCAAAGACGTGAAAGAGAGCAGTGGACCTTGTGTAATTTTGCAGGATAACATCGTTATTGACAACTGGCTTTCTCGCATGGGGGACAGAGGGCCGGTGTGCTATTGCACTGACCCTCACAAATTTGGGTCATAAATTTGCTCCACCCTTCACCCACCCCCAATTTCCAATTCTTTTTGCAAGTGCTCTGTGCAATCGGGGGCTGGAGAAAGAACCTGTGTGTGTGTGTGTGTGTGTGTGTGTGTGAGTGTGTGTGTGTGTGTGTGTGTGTGTGTGCGCATGCAAAAGTTAGGGTCACCTCTATGGGTAAAGGTAAACAGGAAGTATGAACAGGAGCCCCCTTAATCATCTGCACCACTATCCCATCCATGCTTGTGCACTCTGCAGTGGATATAACAATGAAAATGATAAAATACCATAAAGTTGCAAAACAATTTGCATAAACACTGTATATTATTTTGTTGTTTTAGGTTTAGTTTTGTGTTTTTAAGCAAGGCTATAGTTTTTCAGTCAGCCAGGGGGGCCTCCACATTCAACACTTCTCATAACCTCCAACATGTGGTCAACTCTTATTATTTTAACTGCTTCCAGTGACTTCAGATCCTGCTTGACCTCAGAGAGCAATCAAGAGCAGGAACGGACACATTAAAAGACCAGGTTCATGACAGCTTAGGTTACCGTGGGTAAGACCAAATAGACCAAAGAAAAATAGATAAAACATTAATAAAATGTCACAGAGTAAACAGTACCTTTCTTGTAAAATATGGGCAAATAAACTCACGTTTGTTTTACAAAAGTATTTAATGCATGAATACAATAATGAATACAATAATATACTAAGACACAATACAGAAAAAAGCCTTTTCAATAACTTAAGCTTGTTTGGATGCAGATAAATGTGCAAACATTTCAACATGTTAGTTCTGTGCTCTTTTATATGGTTTAAATTATTAGTAAAAATCACAGAAAGAAGAAAATAAATATTAGTTTGTAGATTGGTTCAAAACAAGGAACAGGGGTGGGTTTCCCAGCAGCTTCTTAGCACCAAGGTGAATCTTACTTGGAGGAATCATATTGTCAAACGAGCATCACTCTGAGCACTCTCTCTCTCTCTCTCTCTCTCTCTCTCTCTCTCTCTCTCTCTCTCTCTCTCTCTTAAGATTTTCTTAATGCTAAGATGGTAATGTGAAACTGGACCCAAAGCTGTAAAAAATTCTAAAATAACCAATAAATTGGTATTATCAATAATATCAATACAGAAGTTAATATCCAGAATCAGATTGCAATGATATGTGATTTTTAGGTTAAGAACAGGAGAATCTGTAATGTAATCTTATTAAAACAATAGCCTTGAATTATTGGCTACAGAAATTGTTTAGAATCCTTCATGAATGAGTAAATCTTTATGGATTCATCTATATCTATGTATCTATGTTAAAACAGCATTGAATTGTTCTCCCATTAAAGGAAGACATTATAAATACATTACAGATTTGAAATGATGATGCTCCTAAAATATTGTCCTAAATTCAACCATAAACACCATTCAGCAAATATAAATCAGTAAACAGTTGTATCATAAACTGAAGTTGAGCAGAAGCTGGACTGCATGACATTTTACAATCGTAACAACACCGGATTAAATCATTTCTGCTGTTTCTGGTGTCTGTTTACTACATTAATTATCTGACTATGCTCTGGCTTCTGGTAAACAGCTGACTGTTAATGCTTGGAGCCCCTAAAGGACTAGCTAATTTAACGTGTCGGACTATAGTGTCTCCTATAACCTTTCAAGAGCCCCCTCAGCGGGAGCCGAGGCAAACCTGTTTGACGTGAATCAGGAGAGAGTGGCTGACAGTGAAGCTGTTTCTGGGCAGTCCAACAGTGGTTAAGCAGAGTAATAAACAAAATGTCACTTTTCATCAATTATTTTAAATACAATGAATTAATTCAATCAATATAATTCTTTCAGTAATTATTGAAAGTCAGTTTAGTAAATAATTTTCTTCAAGCACAGTTTTATCAGGCTTGGTCATTTTTTTTATCAGTTACTTGTAATATTTGTCTTTGTTCATTCTAAAATAAAGGAGCATTTAAAGTCTGTTTGAGATTAAAAGACTAAAGCCTAGATTTGATTTTGTACCCAGGACAATCTAGGTGGTCCGAGGGGGAACAAGCAGTGTCAAACAGTGACCATGGTGCTATCATTATTTAGCCAGCAAACAGATATATGCTCATCATCTGGGTAGATTTGGCCTTAGTGCCCCACTGTCAGGGCTTTAAAACTGGGTTTGAGGGGTTGCCATCTCTGCCTGAGCCACCCAGGGCTGTCTACTTTAGAACAGGGTTTCTGTGTATATGTGTATACAAAGTAAGATACACCATGTTCTAAGGACAGCATGTTTTTTTTGGGGAATGTATGTATGCATGTATGTCCAGTGTTTGTTAGCAAAGTGAGTCTGGCACCTTGCATTCTAAATTAAAGAGGCAAACCTCAAATTCCTGGAATCAGGTAAGTAAAACATGATAATAATGTGATTTTCATAACTTTTCCTATAAGATGGAAATGATGTAGCCTTGAGGTGACTACAGCAGTTACAATTTGATTAATTGATTTAATTAATTTCTGAGAGTGTATGTATACAATCAATTATCATTTAATTATTTCTTGTTCATTATAACACCTAAAATACTCTGTTGTGCATTTTATAATATGTATCATATTGTATTTTACAAGATGTTCTGTTCTGTTCTGTTAAATTAATATTAAACTGAATTATTAAATCTGGGACCCATGTGTGATCATTTAGACATTGATATCAGAGGGTTTTTATATTTTAGCCCCTTGAATAACTACAACAATCCTCCTAAAGCTCTGCTTGATGCAGTGCAAATATACTGGTCTGCTTGAGCTGTAGACAGCTTTACCTTTAGATGCTTGCCTACTCACTGCTTTTCTCTCTCTAGTTAAGAAAAGGGAAAGATGGCGCATTCTAGATAAGCTGAAGTTGAGGGGTGGTGAGGGTACTAAAATGGCAATGTTTACAACAGCTGTCATTCACAGAGAGCTCAGCATCCTCATAAGAGAGCCATCCAACATTCTGATGCAACCCAAGAGTGTCTTTAATGTGATTAAAGAGAAACAAAAGTCATTAAAGAATACTTGTTAAAAATATAATTTACACACACACACACACACACACACACGTATGTTTGGTACTGGACATTTGCTTCTAAAATTTGGAAATTTGCTGCACTTCGGTCATCCTATTGCATTCTAATAACCCTTAAACACTAGTTTACATCATTATTTTGGCCTGTGCATTTCAAGAACAGCTTCAATCAGTGTGTTATTGTTGTTGGAGACAGCGTGTTTGTTGACTGTGCAGGGGACCTGAGCAAAAAGAGTGTTCCCCTAGAAACCCAATCTGACCACATGGTTCATCCCTTATAAAGGAGCCTCATGAATGATGTGGAGCAAGCAAGTTATAGTGACCCAGGGACACACAACTCTTCCTGCCGCTCAAACCCTTTTCTTATTACAGGCTTCTGCGAACTGTCACATTACTCACACACATGTTTTAAAATCATTTTACACCAAGAGAAATAGTGTGAGCAAGGTTGAAATATATTTTCTATTGAAAAGTGAATATATAGCATGTTATGTCATTTTGAACAATACTAACCAGTTCAAATGTCACAACAGCACAATTGCTCCCATCCATACCAGCTTATTTAGAGATACTAGCATGATCACGCATGTGCATTTCATCACAAAATATTATGTCCTGAAAGCAGATTGTCTCTATTCTCAGAGCATTGCAGACCTTTGCTACCAGGACAAAAAGTGCAAGTCACATGACTGTCATGTGTGAAACAATGCTTAGACCAAAAAGAAAAAAAAAAAGCTGACCTTAGGTATCGGTGCATATTGATCTGCATTACATGTTATTATCTCCAAACAATGGCCAGCTACTAATGTGCCATCAATAAAATTCCTGTAAACATCTCCGGCAGGGGTGGGGGATTAGTTAAATTGGTATGTTTTGCAAATGTTTTGTGTGATTTTTTTTTTTTTTCTCTCAGAAGCAAGGTCCACACACAATGAGAGAAATATACTACTCCACTCTTGCCTGCAGATTTTCCTCATAAAAAAAGCCTTTGATAGCTTAGCCATCTGGTCAGGGCCAAGAAAAAATCCTCATAAAAGGGGCCCAAATAAGGGCAAAGGTCACCCCCTCCCAGGGTCAGGAGGCCCTTGAAGATTGTTATAGTGGACTTTACTAAAGTTGTCAGCCACAATCCTCAAATTAACATGAATTCTTCTTTCTCAAGCAATTCCTCCAAAAACAGTCAGGGAGCAAGGCTCCTTGAATAGCTTCTTTGCTGTACTAGTTTGACTCCAGATCTGTTTGGATGAACATATCACCAACTATGCAATGATGGATTTAACAGATATTTTGAAATACAAAATGACAACCTCATCATCCCTGCCTTAAACAATTACGTTTAGCAGAACAAAGCACAGGGTATGAGACACTGTACTGTAAACCACCAACTCTGGAGAGAGCATGTCAAAATACGGTGCATTCATTCATTAATGGCCTGTCATTCATCAACCAGGAAAACACACCAAACACATTCCAATCATAGCTGTACTTAGTGGCTATGGAAGACGATGGCAAGACCACACATATACTACACTTATTTTAAATGACCAGAGTCAATATTGTAAGTACAATAAATCCATTTGGCTGCAGATAAATGTGCACAATTTGCTAAGAGTTTGTCATGTGCATCTTTGCACCATACAAAAAATAGCTGGAAACTGACAATCCAAAAAAAAAAACATAAAACAAAACAAACACCATGTTTAGCATGATGAACAGAGCTATCGGTGATTCTAAACTAGTAGAAAAAGTGGTTTAACATTAATAATGGCAACAATAATTCCACTGGAGCTACATTAAGGAAATGTATTTGCCATGACAACACACATATATGGAAATTCACAAAAATGTCTTGTTTAAACACCTATTGTTTCCAATTCTATGGAGATGACTTTTCACTGTTCACAGACCTGAGGGTTTCAGTGTAGAATTCATGGATCTGAAATGTATATTTAACATACAGTAACAAGCCTGTGGACATATGGACGTATGTATGATCTATTCAGATATTCTATAACAAATCTGTAGGGATTGTTAACATACTTAGAATTAACATAATTAGAATGATTAACAATCACATTTATAATAAAAAGATAGATTACATAGTCAACAAACAACAACATTTGCACATAGCAATTGCACAAACTGCATAGTAAGACTAGACATAGTCAACATAAGTATGCACATTCAAGTGCCAACCCCCAGCCAACGCTGGGTCAAAAAAAGACATATTATAGCCTCTGTAAACTGTCACACTGTTGCCCTGTTTCATGCTTTTCTTGTTTTTGTCTGTCTCCGCCCTTGCCCCCGCCTTGTCATTAGTGTTCCCACCTGTGACTCTTTTGTAACCCTGCCCTCTCCTTATAGTCCAAAGGTGTGCCTTGTTTGTGTCTGTGTCTTGTCAGTGCTTTTTGTTTGTTTGTCTGTTCATGTCATTTTGCTTTATTTTTTGGTTTGTTTATTTAATAAAGATCCCTGCCCTGCAGTTATGTCCACCTTAACCATGCTAAACATGACAAAAACAGGATAGGATTACACATGTCAGAAGTAGAGGAGATAACTCGGCTATTGCTGTAGCGCTCCTTGAGGCAATGTTTGGATTATGAAATGCACTGTGACACATTTTAACACAACTGCGTGTGAAATCCTGTGGGCATAGCTTGTGTGAAGTACTGAACTGTGAAATGGTGGTGACCTTACCTTTAATGTTAAATCATTTTTATACATGGTGTATTTGAACAATATTGTAAATATTTTATATGGATTTTGTCAAATCCCCAAACCTTAAAACCCCATCCGTTCATGAACAATAAGGCCTTGAAAGACCACATGCTTAATTTATTTTGCCTTTTAGGTCAACTTAAAATGTTAATGTGAATTTAGTAAAAACATACTTAATTTTAACACAATAATTCTCCAAACAGATTTTTTTTTCTTTAGATTTATGCTACATTGTTACCGTCGGTTTAAGACTGATACATGCAAATGACTTCAGTTCTGACTTTTGGTTTTGAAATTTGGTTTTTTAGTTTTAAGTTTTAACTGTATGGGCTCAAGACTAATACCAATTATTTACATTAAGAGTACATTCAGCAGTGTTGATTTCACTATGTATGCCTATTACATAATCTCTGGTGTTGCTACTAAACCTAAAACTGTCCTGACAATCAAAATTGACTAAGCGGTTGGAAGTTGTATTATAATCATGCTTTTTCCTTCTGTTGTAGATATTTCAGAGGGTTGCAGAGTCTTGATTGTCCTGTTGTCACAGAAACATGGATGTATTTGTGTTAAGCCTACAAACTCTCAAGCCGGCAGCTTTAAAAATGTAAAACACATGCTCTGAGTTGAAGCCCCTTCTTATGAAATTCGAGGTGCAAGACAAAAGCAGGCATTCCTCTCATCCATATTAAGTGTCTGTGGCATTTATCTCCTCCGCTTATTATTCTACTGCAAAGAAAGGGAGGGCTGTCCTCCATGGCTCAGTAGAAACCTATAGAGGTGACACTGAATGATACACACTCAAGAGTGTCACGTTTGTGGGAAAATATGCTGCAGTGGGATGTGCTCCATTTAACACCACAGATGGACATGGCTGACCAGAGTTTTACACATCCACACAGAACACCAGCCTGCAAAACCATGACTGGAAGCTCCATCTGAGGGAAGTAAATAAGTGGATGGGCTGTAAAGATTAGAACTAACCCATCTTCACCCTCCAGTTCTTCTGAGTCATGCCATAGAACAGAGATAGCCAATCTTGTCCACAAAGGCCTGATGTGGCTGCAGATTTTCATTCCAAGCAAGCTGGAACACACCTGATTCCACTTGTTTAATCAGATGGTCTGCAAACTGTTCACGTGTGCTCCTGCTTGGTTAGAATTCAAACCTGGAGCTACACCAGACCTTTGTGGCTAAATTTGGACACCCATAGAGGAGCAGGGTTAGACTCTTATGGAATCCTTCAGTTGACTGTTCTTCAAAAACAGAAGAACTCCAATGAAATGATCTTTATAAAACCATAAGGTGTTCTTTTATGGGTTTACTCTAAAGAACCCTATTTACATTGCAAGTGTTCATTTGCAGAGAAACTTGCTGAGTGTTTGTGAAAGTTCGTGCAAGCAGTGTTGCCCAAGGACAAATTGTTCATTCAATACAATCTTCTATTATCATATTATTTGTTTATTTGTTTATCAATAACCATTGTCATTTTTAATTCCTGCCATCACTACTGCTTAGCACATCTATAAGCACATCGGTACACCTGAGCATACCAAATGTGTGCTGTTAAGGGGCCTTTTCTCCATTTATTCATAATTTATATGTGGGACAGAGGAGGGTGGGCCTGCCAAGGTTTCTTCTTCAAGCTTTGAGGGATTTTTTCTTGCCACTGTTGTCTTTAGTTTGCTCACTGGGGATTTTGTGTTGTTGTAATTCTATTAATTCTTTGATGGATTTCAGTAAAGCAGCTTTGTAACAGCATCAGTTGTAAAAAGTGCTAGATTCAAATGCTAGAGACATCAAATTCATGTGGGACTGAAGCCAACATGTCCACTTGAACCATATATTAACTTGGGCTTTATATTAGCTTTGTAATACAGTTGTTAAGTTTGTTGCTGTAATTAATTTTAAAAAAATTGAACCATGAATTTTATAATTGTTTCAACATCAATTTTATGCAAAAGTAAATTTAGTCTAAAGAAGACTGGAGCAATCCACTGGTTTTAGCTCCACCACTAAAATGCAGTGAACAAGTAAGCCCTGGTGTTTCTGCTTCATCCACAACCAAATAATGAATGGCTGATTTAAAAAGCAATGTAAATTCCATGTGGCTCTAGTTTCTCATAATCAGCATGACCCAAGAAGAGAAGAAAACAAACAAACACTTTTCCCACAGAACTTTACCTCAGGGGGTGAAGGAGGAGGGGTAAGGCCTGGGTTGGCCAGGGTGGAGGCATGATTAGAACAAGTGGTTATTAATCTTTCCTAATTGTAGGTTTCTTGTTTTGCCAATGGGAACAGCTGCATTTTTATCATTAGCCCTGTGTTTATGGATTCCACAAGCTTGCTTACTGGCTAATTCTGTGCATCAACCATAATAACCCAGGAACATACTCTTTCAGATCAAAGAGCATGCCTTCTGATGTTAGCCTGGGCTGATAATCTTTCACAAATTGATGCAGATGGCGAGAAATGCTGTAACCTAGCTAAACGAGATATGCCCTCATTGCCACAATCTCCAGAAAAGAGATGTGGCTGCTTTGGACTGAATACTCATGGGCCAGCTTGCATTCCTCATGTTGCATAGTGATGGAATCCTCTTTTGGGAAGGAATGCATCATGGAGGAATAATTGCCGTCAGCCCTCTTTGGGCACTCAGTTAAAAGAGATTCAGATGGTTTGTGATCTCTCCACACCACCCCTCCTCCTATGTTGTGGGGGAAGATGGGGGGAAGGGTGTGTTTGACTTGGGAGGCCTAATAGTTGAGGGGGTGGGTGCACAGAATACATATATTTTATTCCTTTGGCCCTTATTCTCTCTTATAGGTAAATGAAGATGAAGGCTGAGTGTAGCTGCTTTTGAAGGCATTGCAGTGAAGTCTGGAACAAAATCACTATTTTATCTTGGTGTCAAGTTTCTACAGCTATCTTTGCAAGTCAAACTTTTAATAATGATTTTTAACTGTATACCAAAGTGTTTAAGGCTTTGTTTCAAGTGACGTTTGGCTATTTCTAGCAGTCCCTTCATGGTGAAAGGTCCCTACAATGTAAAGAGCATTTTAAATGGTCTAGGTTTTGACATGACAGTGACGAAATGCAGACATGTTTATTCGCTCTGGACACTATTTAGGAGTGGTCATGTGGTGTGCTGAAGTGTGAGTTGATCCCAATATTGTGTCTAAGAAACTGAATTTAGAACCCAACTATAAGATATGTATGCACATTGTCAGAGGAAAGGGTGCTTATATGGGTATATTTTTGAAAATGTATCCTCAAAAACAAAACTATTTTTTTTACACTACATTTACTTTTATATAACATAACTTAAGATAGTACCAACCCCAGTAGCAAACAGTTCAGTAGCCAACATACTTCAAATACAGTGCAATATATATAATACATAAATTGTCTGAAGATGTAAGTAATAAGGACATTATACTTTTTTACTTTTTAGCACATAGGTGTGTGTGTGTGTGTGTGTGTATATATATTTGGAGTAGATATTTCACACAGACACGCACACACACACACACACACACACACACACACACACACACATATATATATATATATATATAATATATATATATACTCTATATATATATATACGATCAGTGCTGAAGTATATATACATATGTGTGTGTGTGTCTGTGGCCAATATCTACTCCAAATATCTGTAGAAAGAATTCAAAACTTTGGAGCCCTAAGAGTTCATGTAGCTACAAGAGTCTATATTTGGCCCCTCTTAGCTTTGATAAGGCAGCAGAGTCCTTCTCTTTAACTGCTTGCCCTCTTGTCACCTCAGCCGCTGGCACACGCAGGGTTTGTGTTGAAGGGTGGGGGGTCCATGCAGCCTTCCTTGATGAGCTGCAGGGGAGGAAAGCCCTTTCTTTCTATGGAGAGAACCCCCCACACACCAGGCTTCACACTCCAACATCGTCTGTCAGAGAAGCGCAGGCTTAAGCAGCCTGCAGGCTTCCTGTACACCTGATGAATACAGTAGTGGGCAAACCAGATGTTCTGACAGTGGTCGTGCAACATTGATCCTTTTGGCTGTTGGTTTCAAGTGTTATTTATCACTTAAAACATCAGCTAAGATACGCAAAGAATCTAAGTTTGCTTTGATACTTTTGAATGGGAGCTATGAGGCTAATAATGGAAGATGATCCATTCTTAATGACAATAGTATGTTGGTTTGCTTATTTTTGAACAAATTGATATTTTAGTCAACTACAAACACGTTGCCCTGAGGAGGATATTTAACTAACCAGCAAATATTGGAACAAACATTTGACAAAATGTGGCATAGAAAGTGGGACCACTGATTTCCCAACTTAATCCCAGTGTAAATTCAACATTTACAGTGTAACTACTATGTCAGCCCTGTGCAAACTGCAGGCCCAGATCTGGTCGGTATGTACTGTTGTGTGAATATTAGAATATTATTCAACTAATTTCTGGATGTTTTCTGCTAATGTACATCTAGAGAAAATAATGTCTTATTCTATTGATACATGTCTGTTTAACACTTACAAAAAACAAAAACATTTTGCTGCTGTCCAATGGAAGAAAAAAAAAATTGGTTTGTTTTTCATTGTTATGGATGAATAGACCAATAAAAATGCTCTTAAATATTATTTTACATACATTACTTCCATTCAGTTATTAACCTTTTACATTCAGCCTTCTTCTGTAAAGTCATGATTTTTCATATACATGTTCTTAATTGCACAGGGTCAATTTGATAAATCAATTAGACTTGATTTGCCTTGCAAAGACGTTCATTTTGGAGTCTGCACCCTTGCCTCAATCTGAGTTTGGTTACTTTGCAATCTGAAATAGACTTGATGTGCATTCAGCATTTCCTCCTGGGGTCCAAAAGACTGAGACCACTTTGTTTTCCTTTTCTGTAATGAATAGAAAGGTTTTCATTACAAGTTATCTTATAATATCAGTGTCACTTTCTTCAAGTAACTTTCTTTTCTTTTGTGTTTTTTTTTTTTAAGTTTAAATGAAAAAAGAATCCTTTGGACACTGCTCTACTCATGGACAAGCTGGTTTGGCTGCTTTTACTTCCCCAAGAGAGTCCATGTGGAAGCAGCCTGACACTGTAGAGCTGAATTCACTTGCTTTCCAACACTGCCACTGCTGGTGCCAAGGCTACACTGCAGGTGTAGCAGACTGAGAGCTTGTGGGACAGCATCTTCTGCTCCACATCAAAAGTGTGTTTTATTCAGGTGTATAATATTTTCATAACAATTAATTTCATTTTAAATGAACTGTGACATTCTAGGGAAATCTGGAGCTGAAAATTGCGATGGTTGATTTGCATTGAGAGGAAGAAAGAAATTCATGCACCAAAAAAAAACCTGATTTGGATAAACGAATTCATTTTCATTGCATATCCAGCCTGTAAACATTTAGCATGGCAGAGGTCATGACCTGACTTCTTGACTCTCTGTCTTTTCAGCGGTGCACATAATATGTATCTATAATTCCGATACCCCAATGACAGGTGCGTCATTTGTCACCACTGGGGGGATAATTAAAACAATTCAAGCACAATGGAAAGAATCCCCAGCCTTCCCCCAACTAAGCAGTGCCACTGCATTACTACCAAGTTGATCAGGATTAGACCACTTTCTTCCAACCTGCAGATACAGATGTAACAAATTGATTGCTCTACCTTCCCCTTCTTTCACCCTAATCTTCAGTGTTCAGGACCTGTGGGGTCCTGTGGAGTTCTGACCATTAAAGAACAGGGTGAAAGAAGGCTAGCAGCATTATACCGAGATACAAATGGACAGCAGTCTAATTATATAACTACAAAGTGCTCCTGTGTGTTAACTGAAGCTGATGAAAATGAACAGTGTGTGTAGAAACAATCTTTTGATTTACAACATGCTGCTTCATAGTATATGTACACTAACGAATTCAGAATCCATGTTGGATGAAGAGAGTGTGTGTCTCTCTCTCTCTCTCTCTCTCTCTCTCTCTCTCTAGAGAGTATATATATATATATATATATATATATATATATACTCTATATATATATATATATATATATATATATATATATATATTCTGGATACATAGACTAATATAAATGCTCTAAAAATACTATTTTTACTACTTAAGTACTCTTATTTTACATGAACACTTCTTATTGAACTTATTGAAAAACCTAAAAAAAATGGATAACTCTGGTTAATGGTGTCATGGCAGGTGATATGGACATGGTGTCACATCCCAGCATGTTTGCATTGGTAGAGGCTGGAAGTTCTGCCTCTCTTAACACAGTGAGTGCAGCAGTAATAAGAGTAATTTATAATTCCTGTCTAATCCTGTGTGAACTTTAGCACAGTATGGGTCTTACTACAAAGGGACAGAGATGGAAATGCGGAACATTTCCCTTCACAAACTGTGCAATTAACACCTTGTTAAAGGCACACACAAGCCTACATATGGGAAGGATTATTCCTTTCCAATTGAAGCGAGTTGCCCATGAAGTCATGAACTTTTTATGTACCAAAGTACAGTGAGATTTTACTGGAAATTCTGGAAATGTGAAAATGTTACAGTAAAAAATAGAACAATTACAAATTGTGTTTATCAATGGTTTGATTTTGAATGATGATCATACGTGTAAAAGCTCTCTTACTGATATCTCTTATAGACACTCCCATGTGTACAAACAAATTTTTGCATTTCCAAAATGGAAATAAAATATAATGAGAATATAATGATTTTGGACCATTTGCTCCTGGACAATTCAACATAAACTTTAAAGCATGCAATGTGAGGGTCATCTGGTGTTTTTAAAACAAACCATCTGTTGGTATTTTATTAATACATCAGGTTTTATATTAATATTACCATTAACATTTTTGTATGTTTTACATTCGTGATTTGTGTCACTGAAATGCAACACAATGTGTGCTAGTGTTTAAATGAATCCATTTTGACTTGGACTTTAAAAATATTTGTATAATATTAATAAACAACAATAATAGCAACCCTACAAGAAAATAAGGGGCACAAATTTTAGCAAGATATTAAAGAGCAGTTTGTCACTAAATAAACCTGAACCAAACACTTGCCCTGCTTTCTTTTTCAATAAGTTTTTTACATTTTCCACACCCACAACAAATACACAAAAGAAAAAAAAGGATGACGGATCTTCTTTCAGCTTCTCTTTTCATCCTAAGCAGTGGTCCACAATGCCCAGAGGTTTCACATCCTGAGGCACGGCAACTCAGGCATTAAATTGATGTTGCTTCTTCAAACGTGGGCCTGTTGACTGGATGTCTGACTCACTATAGCGCTCATTTGGCCCTCACTCCCAGTTTAAGTATGGCAGTGTCTGTGTTAAAAGCCTAGACTGCTCAGTGCGCATGGCCCCTTGCACCATTAGTGCCTAACCTGAGGGGCCTGCTGGTTCTGGGAGAAATGCTGGCTGCTCTTTTCGCAAGGTGGGAGGTAGAAACGTGCACTAATTAGTTGTACTCGCTGGGGTGCTATGTTGCAATGTGTCGTATGAAGTCTTTAGCTGAAGTTGGTAGTGAGCGGAAGGTGAGTGTGTGGATCAATTTAGCTGGATTTAATATTTGATATGGGTGGGATGGTGGTGGTGATGGCGAGGGGGTGCATTTGTTTGCATACATTTTTTCTGTGACCAGACAGTAAAATTTTGGAGGAAAATATGATCTCAAGAATCTTTAGAAGCTTTACTTAGTATGACATCAATTTCCACTCACAGATGAAGCTTATTCTGAAGGCTTTTTAATGCTGACCACTTGGAACAAGACTGTATGTAAGAAAACAAGGCCCATGGAACAGGATCTTGGAATTTGTGCTACTTGAAAATTGTCTTTAAAGAAACGTTTCATTTCCTTACATTTTTTTTGTAGAACCAACATATCATCTTCAACAAAAGTTGCTTCTTTACAGAACAACAATGTATAATCACATCAAAGAACCTGTTTTTGGCACCTTTATATTGTTTGTAAATTGCTCAAAATTATACGTTAGTATCCCAATCCCCAAAATGTTAATTTCAATTGCTAATCTGTATGAAACAGTTGAAGACCACCCCCAGCATGGCCATCCCACATAGACCTTACACCTCCAAGATTAATCTACTGTGGAATTCTGTTCTCTGAGCTGTTGACACTCCGTGTCTCCTCTGAGCTTTTAAGGCAATGCTGTTATCTCTTAGGCCAGGACATACTTATCAGACAAAAGGCAACTGTATGTAACCAGAAACAATAGGAGTGATTGAGTGCATTCCTGCATGGGTGTTGGGTTACAGTGGTGCTCTTTTTTAATAGCTGATATCTGACCAGGAGGGCTCCACAAGTGTCTGAATGTGATCCTTATCAGTGTCTGAAAACAGTACATTCTTCATAAGCTAATTGGGATGCTCCAATTTAAAATGTGCAAACAGGAAGGAGGCCAGGGACCCCTTTATCTCGGAAATATGACATAATGACCGCAAGGCCATGTGTGTGACTTGGTCACAAGCATAAACACACACCTACCAGCAAACAGAAATGTCAGACAGAAGGCTTCCTGAGAAATCCGATTGGATAAGAATTGTGATTTATTTCATTTTTCCCTCCCATTTGGCTGCGTAGCTCTCTGCCCTCACAACTATTTTACTGCTTCTTTAAAACATTATTCCAAATAGAAGAACTTATTTTAGTAATATTATTTTTAATATATAATACCAGTACCATCATAGAGTACATGACTAAACTGAGCATTTTAAATTAAGCTATCATTACCTACTTTTAATGTGATCAGAGGTTCTGCACTCTAAAATTAGGTTCTATGAAAAGTCACCTGATTTAGAAGCTTTAAATCATATGGAAGTTCTTTAAACTTTAAGCTCTTTAAATAATGTGGCTCCACAGAACCCCCTTTGCCACTCTTGTACGTATAAGTTTAGACGTTGTGTAAAACAGATTTCATTGGACCACCAACAAATTCATGAGGGCCGGGATCTAATATGCTAATCTGGCAGATGTCTGCGGTGAGGGACACATTCCAGACTGCTTAAGAAAACAAGGCATCAATCTTTTCTCAGAGCTACTTTTGACCATCTACTCAACTGTTCATAGAGAAAAAGCAGTTCCTTGTGATATGGTTGCAATAATATTGTGAATACATGTGATTGGTGAATCTGTATTTACATATGATTCATGTCCATGTTTGGCTTTTTCTTCTTTGTTCATTCCGAAAAAAGGAGAAATACAAAGGTGCTTTAAGAGTACTTCAGCACTAGAGAACTTTTTTAGAACATGAATTGGTTTACATATGTTTACCACTGTTATCAATACCATTAGTTCGGCCAGAAGGTAGATGTTTTCCAAAGTGGTCATTACCCACCTCCAGGCCTTTAGAGTAATTTGATCCCCCCAGGCCTGAGCAATCCTGGCCTTCATGATGGTCAAGGTGGGGGTGGATTTTGCATTTTGTGTCTTGGTAGAACTTTCCGTTGACTTAAGACTTCTATTGCTATTTTCTTGGTCAGACTTATGACGTTCTTATATCACATTATATGACATCCGGTTGTAAATAGTATGTAAAACTCCTTGCAAGTTCTCAACTGCTGATATTTCTCACTTAGCAGAACAACCTTCACCTTTTATCTGAGGTCCAGTAGACTATATTGCACAGTTAGGAAAAAAACGTAGGTGTAAAATGCCTTAAACACTAGAGCTGTATGATGTTTGAAATCTTTTCAGGAGGCAGAGTTGAGCAATTTGAACCTAATAGCAATACTGCAGGGTAAACTTTGTCGAATGCTACACTTGTTAATGAAAGAACAAAGTGTTCATGTCCTTTCTTTCTTTAAATGGAATTCATTCATTCTTTCATTCATTCACACATCTCACCTTGCTGCCCACAAGCTCAAATTACTAACAGACTCAAAATCTAACAAAAAAGGAAGGGAAAGGGAGCTCTGACTGGCCAACTTGAATGGGCAGGTAAAGCAAATGTGGCTTTGGAGACATGCACACAGCTGCGATTCAGCTAGTGACACAGTTGGACAATGGGGCTGAGATCATATTTCCATCGTGTTTGTTTTCCTTGGATAAGGTATGCATGGGCAAAGAAAATATTGGCCTTCCCCACTGCCATCTGTCAACTGCAATGGAATCTGTAAAGAAAAAAAGGGCTAATGCTAATTTGTTTGGTTATCCGCATGGGCCAGAAAGGACAAACACACTCATGCGTGCTGTTTCTCCAGAGCGTCTGACCTGGTTGACCACAGGCCGCAGTGTGCAGTTTAGGTTTGCATATAGGTATTGCATGTTAGTTTTGTTTATGAAAATAGATGGCAAACAACCCCCCCACGAAGTACACTCTAGCCTCCATTAACGTAACCCATAAATAGTATTTAATTTTTGCATTTAAAAAAAAATAGCTTTCATAGTGCAACAATAGATTTAACTTGATGCACTGATTCAACTCAAATGAATACTTTAAATGAAACAAAGCAAAAAAAGTTATTTGTACTCAGTTATTTGTACTTAAGCCAAATGTTTTCAAATATTAATACCAGATTTATTTTCATTCAGCTCTGTAGGTTCAGCCATCTCTCTTCTCATGTTTTATATTTTTTTATTGAAATGAGAGCCCCAAACAATAATAATAACAAACAATAAACAAATAATAACATCCATATCTTGTGCTGATAAATGTTCTGAAACACATTATTACTAAAAAATCCACTGCAATTCTACAGAGTGCTCTGTAACTGAGGAGCATTTTAGTATACATTACACTATAAGCAAAAAAAGTCTTCTTTACAATTCTTTTGAAAGAATTAATAAGTAACCCTGTAATATGTCCTAAATTGTTTGCAAGGCCACAGCATGGAGAGATTATTTTGGGCTATTTTCCCAGCTGAAGATCAAGTAGTCTTGGGCTACACAGCATTTTGAATGAAGATATTCATTTGAAATGAAAATATAATCATAAATTGATTTGTTTGTTGGATACTTTTTGCAAATTGAACATATTTTTGCCAGGCTTCTTAATTATTTACACTAACTGAAGTAACAATACTTTTACTAAGTACATGTTTAAGCTACTGCTGTGAAAGAGCCAAAGTGCATGGAGCCATTTGATATAATGATTATTTGATCCCCTGTACACTAATCAACAGTAAAACAGTATCTTTAGGTGGACTGAAAGTGTGAGTCATCCACTTTCTTTTTTGTGAACAGTGTTGTATTGATAACAAAGCTCTCCTGTCTAAAGAGACTAGTGAGCTTTTGGCTTTGCAAACACAAAAAATTCTGCTGACTGGAGGAAATGCATCTTGTCTGAATAAAGGCGAAAAGTGAATGACAAAGCAAATCATGGGCTATTTCACAGGCACTATGGGACACAGAAATGTATTACAAGCATATGCTCATCTGCACGACATGTGAACGCAATACACAACTGTGGAGGTCTCCATAGACACGATTCATAGGAATAATGTGCTGACAGTAACAGGTACTCTTTGTTGTACTTGTTGTTGTTCCAGGTTATGTTATTTTACAGATAAACAGTTCCCATCAAAGATTAGGGAATGCCTAGTTTCTGTTGAGAACACTGATATGTTCTCTATGTCAGTTGCATTAATTTAATATATTAAAGACTGACTGATGACAACACATGTCCTGTTGCTTGTAGGACTTAAGCATATATTATTTTTTACACTCAATGTCATTCTGTTCAGCTGGTTCAGCCCATTTAGAAATTTTATCATTTTAGTTTTAATTCAAATCTTGTGCTGAAAAATGTGTTGATACAAGAATACATTAAGACGTTCAACTGCAGTTCTATTACTCAGTGAAGAGCTTCGTAATCAGTGAAGAGCTGTCTAGTTTTTGTAGTTTTTTTTTTTTTAATTAATGTATATATAGTGTAAGTTAATGTGGAAATACTCTATTTATTTTACATATAGGTATATTCTTATTTGTATTTTTTTTAATTTTATTTATTTTTTTATCTGTGACTTACACCCACATTTTTCACTAATCCTTGATTGGATTTGCCTTGACAAAGGAAGTTTCTAGTGCCTGTTTACTGCTCTTTTAATAATACGTATTTAATAAAGTGTCATTCTAAAAATCCATTTAATCTAATCATTACAAATTAACTAATCAACATTATTGCATTTTCAGCTCAAAAACACTGTGGACTATTATATATATATATATATATATATATATATATATATATATATATATATATATATATATATATATATATATATATAAATTTTTTTTATCCATATAAGCAAAAGTTCAGGTAAATACTTTGATCAAAATGTGGCTAAATTCATGAAATATGAAGTTTTCATGAAAAATTAGTTTTTCAAATGAAGACAAATTTGAGTAGTCTAGGATCTCCTGAAAATAGCAATATCTGCCAAGTGTCCTTATTACTATTTATGGTGAATAACAGTACATCAAACTACAAAAAACATCCCACAAAATTGGCCTAGGATTCTATCAGTTACATTGTATCTATCGGTATCATTCTGCATTGTGTTCATATGAAGAATGACACTTTAATTACTGAGTGAAGCTCAGCTGAGTGTATTATCTAAATATTACCGAAAGGCTGTTTGGTGTAAACAAAATCTAGGTAACTTAATAAACAGTGAGAAAATTCAAGAGGGCAAGATGTCGTCATGTGTTTGAAATGTAGCTAAATGCTCAAAACACCTTAACTTTAATTACTAAAATGATTCAACCCTTAAAGCTGGTGAAAACAACTTTTGGGCCACCTGCCATATGCTACAGACACTTCCAGTGAATACGTCACACCACAGGTAAGAGCACTTGGCTTTTCTTCTCACAGTAACATTAGAAGGATGAACATTATACACATTTCAACATTCAGTGAAACACAGAGGAGGACTCTGCTTTGGTGTATTTATATTGCATTGCAAGTATAGTGAAGTTGTGGTCAGCCATGCATAGATGATGGATTTGATCACCAGCAGATGACCTGATTTATTAGGGATTAGATAAATTAGGCACTAGACTGTAACTGTAATTACTGGACTGCAATTGCTCAAGCTAAAAAATAACAATGTAGAGTTTATTTTAATGTTCTAATTTGATTTTAAAAGCAGTTTAAATAAAAAGAAATCTCAATGTAAGATCTGGTAGAGAGTGTTCTGTGTAAAACTCGCTCAACCATTTAAGAAGTATCTACACAATGCTACTGGGAAGCCCAGCTCAAAGAATGAACTCTTCATGTCATTTTTCTCAGATGCTTAATACTCCTGCACAGTAACACAGCTATTTATACAGTTCACAACAGTGGAAAACTGTTGCTTCGAACATGAGCTCTGCAAGAAAGTAAAAGAACAATAATCTGATGAAGGTTGGTGGTCTTACAAAACTGTATCACACTAAATAGGCATTTCGCAGCAAAATGGAGCCTGAGCCATTACAAGTGCTATTGCTGGGCTGCAGTTTGGAATAGCATTCCTTTGTCCATTAAAGGACTTTTATAGGTCTTTAACCAGAACAGTCAGGCACTTTTCATTGGCTGAGAAAAACATACTTATTTCTCCTCCCCCAGAGCAACTGTTTTAAAACACCACTTTCCATCCTGAAAGGCAACAACAGAGCCCGTCACATTTCCTGACAAGCTTGGATAGGTGAAAACAATAGTGCAGTGAATGGAGCATGGTTACAAACATGAAACAGATGTAAACCATTTTCAAACTGAGGCATTGTAGTATATGTTAATATATAAATGGGAAAAAAGTACTTCTTTAATTCCCCCAAAATAATCAATTAGTAATCAATGCCCTCATAGATGTAAAATGATAAATAGGATTAGTTTAGAGTTAGAGTCCATGAATCATTTGATCATTAAATAACATTCACAGAATTTCTGAAACAGTAAATGAAGCAAAAAGGCTAAAAATACTTAGGTCAACAGATTGTGATATTTTTGATTACAATGAAAGTTTGATATTATATATAACGTAACAGAAATATTCACATGTAAGTCATAAGTACAGTTTTGTATATATTGATATGTATATCAATTGTCCTGAAAGTGCTCAGCTCATTTTACACACGCAGAGACTGGAGTAATGTCAATGCCTCATTGTCTTTCACAGTGTAAACTGTGCCAGAGCAAGTCAGTGTAAATGTGTCAGACTGATCTGCAAACAACTTCCGTCCTTTCAGAACATGACATGACATAAAAGCAAAACAATTGAAAGCCAATGTGGCAAGAATTTCCACAACTATTTTTTTTTACAATTTCAATTAACAAGAATCTTGTAACTATTCAATGTAAATATTCAGTTTTAATTATCATAGACAAACCCAGTAATTGCAAAATGTGAATTTTCATAATGCACTGAACATATCACTTGTGAACAATAGTGAAGTTTCCTGATTCCCAATAATGGTATTGTACTACAGATGAATAGTTTAGATTCATATGAACAGAGGGTAGTAAACCAGCAGTAAGGGGGCCAAGCACTCATGGTGAGTGATGGAATGCATCTTTTGTTATGAGCTGTGATTGCTTCCACACCCAGTGTGACATTGTGCTGCTTTTTTAATAACAATTGTGTCTTTATGACACAATGGTCCATACACCGATTAATCCCTTTTTACAAATAAACCTCTCTAATTCATTCAAATGTAAAGCAACCTTTTCTTTCTTGAGAATGGCATCTTAAGCATAATGAACACACATAAGCTGCAGATTGAACGGAAAGCAATGTGCAATCAAATGGCTTTTGTGCACAGTCAGTCAGTCAGTTCAGTTTTTTCGTTTTTACCTTCAGAATACATACAACTCAAGAGATAAAAGAAGTCACTTTTGCAGGAGACTAAAAACCTCTTAAAACATATCAATACTTTGATTTTTTTCAAGGCAGAAAGATGCTTATATGAGGAGGAGAGAGCAAAAGAAATCCATATCAACATTGACCAGGCCAGTTAATTACATTAGAAGCCATTCAGGGCCTTTTGGAAATGGGCCGCCAAATTGCATGCAAACAAAACAAAGGTCAAAAGCATATTGTTATCAAGCTGTGAAAGAGCCAGGCCAGTTTTGTTGCATAATAGCTGATAAGCAGATTCCCCACCCTCCTTAAAAAACTCATTTCAACTCCCACCCTCTCTCCAAAAAAAAAAAAAAAAGATACACTGGAGCAATACAAACAAACAAGCAAACAAACAAACATCTAATGTATAGAATGAATAACAAATGTTTGGATGCTCTTCCTCCCATACTGTGGAAGTTCCTGCTGCTGCATCTTCCTGGACACCTATGTTTTTTCTAGTCACGTTGACGTCAGATGTACACGTATCGCAAAGAACAAAAAAAAAACAATTTCTTTGAGCAGCTGTGACTGGCTTTTTCGGGAGCCCTTTTTACGACCCCATTCAAAGGCTGACATTTCAAACACAGGAAGGAAGGAACTGAGAAGGGCTTTACAGTATCAAGAGGTCCATTTCAGCTTCCTGTCACCTTTTTAAGCAGACCTAACAGAGCAGAACACCACATGCTGGCCATATATATTTCACTTTTGATATTTCCTGCTTCAGGATAATCAAGGCAGTCATATTGAGACTGATGAATTCCCAAACTGAAGAATGACCCCACCCCCAATTTCGTGAAGTTAAGTATCTCTCTATAAGGAAGCTCATTAGTTGTGGTCTACGTTTGTGGCAGTTCTTCCTAATCAGTGATCCTGTGGACAGGACCACCAAGATGACCAAGAAGACCAAAGAAAACCCATTAACAACTATCCAACTAAATCAAGCAGCTACACTCATAAAAATAAAAGCTCCATATTTGCATAGAACCATTACATTGTGTTGTCAAAGGTTTAAAATGAAGTTTAATGTAATGAACTTTAGGGAACCAACCGGGGTTTTTCTTTGGCTTAATTGTTAGCATTGATCATACTGTAGTATATTTAGTAAGAGATGCATCCAAAAGACATTTGCAAATCATCATCTGCAAGAAGGTCACATCAACAAACACTTACAGAGGGACGAAATGGTATGAGAACATGGAAGCATGAAAGGAATGAGAGAGTGAGAGGCAGAGAAAGAGTGAGAAATTGTAAGGAAAAAAAAACCAAAACAAAACAACAAAAACCTCCACCTCCTTATGGATGCCTGAGATTGGGTTGTGGAAGTCTGTAAGATAATAGATCAAAGAGATGCAGCACAGAGCACTTCTTGCTTTTTCCCACATAGCAATCATCTTTAAGTATAATAGTGTTTTACAAGGACTCAGGATGGAGAGCTTTATGACAGGGGGGGTTGGGGCAAGGCCATTCAACTGGGATAATAAAGCAGAAGTGAAGCCAAAAAAAGTTTCACATGGATCAATAAGCACACAGGAAAAAAACAATCTTTTTATATTTATAAGAATAATAAATGGACAGTCAGAATGATCAATAACCATATCTTAAAGATCACTAAACAGAGCATTCAGGGTTTTTGTAATGGAGCTTTTAGCATTTAAATGTGAGAATCAAGAATGAATACTGGAATCAATGCTTTAATAATGTAACAACAACAACAAAAGACAGAAGGTCTAAACTGCATATTGAAATTTCACAGGCGTTTATGAAAGATCACATTCCAACTTTCCCCACTATTCAAAGTATGCTGGTCTGAGCACTACAATGGATTTTCACTGACACCTATAGGTAGATTACAGAGTGACATCACAGAAGATGATGGTCAGTGATAAAATATAGCAAGAGGAAGGAAAGGAAGGCAAAGTAAGTAGGATAATAAGCTGCTTTAGGGCACATCTCCTTCTCTGGACTCAGACTAAACCATACACTTCAAATGCAGTGCCACAGAGAAGTGTGTGTGAAGAATCCTTACATTGTTTACAAGGTTCTAAAAAACAGATATGATGCATGTACTGTTTCGTACTCAGAAGTACATCTTCCATAAATACTTTGGTACAAAATAGTACCTTAACTGGTACTGGATTTTCATTGAAATGTACTATATTGCACCATGAAAATAAGGTACAGCCCCAGCAACAAGCTTCATATTCTTTTTAGTACAAATCTGTACTTCATTTTATTAGTGTGCACATCTTTATTACAAACACAGTTCTTTATGCAACCAAAAAAGGTTTTTCTATGACACCAGTCAAAGAACCATTTAACCTTATGGGCCCTAGGCCAATTTTGGGATAATTTTGTAGTCTGACATGTATTTATTCATCATTTTCATTATTTACATTTATAGACAGTCACACATGCCAGATGTTATTTTTTCAGGAGATCTTTAAGCTACTCAAATTTGCCTTATTTTGAGATGTAAATGGTAACATAATTTAGATATTTGTATGAATGTGACCTTGTTTTGATAAAAAAATTACTAAAATGTAATGACAATAAAACACATTACACCTCATAACTCCTGTTAGAAAGTGATCATTCAGAGGTGCGAATGCAATTATTTTAATGTGTCATTTATGATCTTTAGATTGACATGGAAATGTATTATTTATAATTTATATAAAATATAATTTAGATTTATAAAGTTCTTCAAAATACTTGACAGTGGTCTAAATAACATAAAAAGGTGTTCTTTATTATTTTTGTTAACGATGTATGCATCATTATAATTTGAAGATTGTGTGAACAAAGAGAGCAAACAGACCCTCCCTTCAATTTTTTCTCTACAACCTAATATCAGGATCAGTGAAGTTATTAGTCCTGCCCAGCCTCACTGATCAGACAGTCTGCATGCAGGTTGAGCATGTACATGGACAGAGCAGTAAACATGCACTGGCAGCTCCTTTGGCAGTTAAACTGGAATTTAATTCTGTTGGTAACAGCTGAATTTTTAACAAGCTGGATTAATATCTAATATGAAATCACATATTGATGAGTTAAAGCATGTTAATTTTAAGTGTAACATCCTCAGTATAGGGCAGGGCAGGCAAGTTTAGCTTTTTGAACAAGCAGCTCTGATCATGAGATATAAGGTCTGACAGCACAGACTTGAAAAAGCTATTTTTTCCACCACATGATTCCGCATGATAAGGACTGGTCCTGATAATTATGTTACTTGCAGTGCAATTACATTCATATGTCTGTCTGAGCCACAGAAATGTGCATATTTAAGGACTGTCTGATGCGAATGTGGAACAGAGCCTAATTGCTGTCCTCACAATACAGAATTCCATGGACATGTCTAAAAACAGTATTACGCCATTGCAATCACAACTTAATCACTCATTGACATCCAAACACTGAAACAAAAGCAATGAATGTTTCATTGATGTCTGTATTGCAGTTTGCATTGGACAGTGTGTATGATTTTTGCACCACAATTTATGATAATGTGTATTCTCTGTATATCACATTTGTTTGGTTTGTGTAACTACATTGAATGAGATCCTGTACATTATGAATATCGATGTGATATCGTAACATAGTATTTAATATCAGTGAATGATAAGTATGTGTTCTACATAGCTGGAGTTTCAATTCTCACTTCAGTGACTGCGAGAATTTTGGTGTGCTATCCCCATGCCCACTTGTGTTTCCTTTGGGCAATACGGTTTCCAACCACCTCCCAAGAACACACGTGGTAGGGGAATTGACCATCCATGCTGGCCCTGCCAGAGAGCATTCCTGCCTTGCATTTAGGGCTCAGGTTAGGATCTGGACCCAGTGTGATCCTGACCAGGACAATAAGATAGATGGATGGATGGATGGATGGATGGATGGATGGATGGATGGATGGATGGATGGATGGATGGATGAATTTTAATGCCAATAATTAATTAATGAATTAAATGAATACATTTGAATTCATTTACATTGTTGTTGTGTTGAGTATAGGGCAGCCAATATTTGCACTCACCTTCACCTTTGTGAAAGCCTGATGAGAAAATTAAAGTTACATGATTAGTCCACATAATATTGTACTAAATGGTGTCTCAACTTTGGTTAAACACCTTTACCTTTAAATTACTGGCTTATATTCTACCAGGGCATAATGCATATAGAAAGAGAGAGTGAGTGATTGAGAGAGAAGGTCAGTGCTGAGCTGCTAACACTATTAGCAGTGACGGGAAAATCAATGCTCACTCGTTCCTCAGAGAGACCCACTCAGATGGAGTTTTCACTTCCTTGCAAAACCTCACAAAAAAGACAGGGCAGGAGACAGTGACATCAAGGTCACCAGCTATTGACTGTTTTCAACACACAGCTTCTGCTTTCAGAAATATGAGGAAATGGACTTAAATCTAGGGAGCTCTTATTGCAAACATCTTGAAGTACAATTCAATTAGACAAGATGCTCTAATAGCTTTGACGAAAGTACCAGGCAAACGTGACTTGACTACTGCAAAACCACAAGACAAATGTCATCCAAGTCATCTTCTAATTAACCAAAGACCAAACCTAGTATTTTGCTTGTGATGGTCAATCACTTGTCTACACTGAGATCTGAGATCGACCAGACTTGCTCATGAGATTTAAAAATGAATTTACTAAAATTGATCAACAAATACAGTGACAAGTTGGTAATTTGCATGCAGCCTGAAACGGAACCCGTTTCACACCCACTTATGCTTTCACTCTACATTGGTGATTGATGTTTATGAACCTTTCAGGATGTTAAATACTTCAGCATAACCTTTCCCTAAAATTTCACCAAGTAACAGTAAATCTATAACTTAAATCTATAAAATGAGACAAAAAAATCACTTGATACCATTTATCTTTTGAAGGAAAGGATGTAATACTGTAATACATATCTGGAAGAGGCAAAAGTATGTGAACCTTTGCTTTCAGTAATTGGTTTGACTGCCTTGTGCCAAAGTAATTGCTAGTAATCATTCCCAGTAACTGCTGAGACTGTTAATTTGTCTCATCCATCCATAAAACATTGTTTCGGTAGCCTTTCGGGCTTCTTGATGTGATCTTTAGCAAACTGCAGATATACAGCCATGTTCTTTTTGGAGAGCAGCAGCTTTCTCCTTCCACCACTCCAATTCACCAGTTGTCCAATGTTTATTCTGATGGTGGAGTTAATGACCCTTAACATTAGCCAATATGAGAAAGGCCATTGGTTGCTTAAAAGCTACCTTAGGTTTCTTTGTGAACTCATGGACTTGTACACACCTTGCTCTTGGTGTGATTTGTTTGTTGACAGCTCCTGGAGAGGGTAATGATGGTCTTGAATTTCCTCCATTTGTACAGAATCTGACTGTGTCCAAACTGTTTAGAAATGGTTTTGTAACCTTTTCCAGCATCAACAACACTTCATTTGAGCTCCTCAGAAATCTTCTTCGTTCACACCATGATTCTTTTTCATAAACGTGTTGTGAAGATCAGACTATGATAGATCCCTGTTCAAAGGTAAACTGTTAAACAGGCAACACACTCACACCTGTCATCCCACTGATGGGAAACACCTGACTCTAATTTCAAATTCATCCAGTTCTAAAGGTTCACATACATTTGCCACTCACAGATAATAAATAAATGTGTGATGTTGTCCCTCTCTGCTTTTTGGACTTTTTGGATCTTTGCTTTAGGTCAAGTTTATGCGGAACTATAGAACATTCTAAAGGGTTCACAACATTTCAAGCACCACTGTATGTATGGAATATGTAATACAGACATGCTTTTAGACTTTAAATATGACTTAATGTCAAATCAAATGTTTTACTCAGATGATTTTGCATTTTCTGTTCAGTTAATTGTCCTGAAAGTTCAAACACCCACATTTTGAAGTGTGACAATCCTCTTTTAAGAAAGGAATCTGTTTAATGGGAGTTGTTGACTCTCACACACAGGTGCTCTTGTCAGCATCCTCAGCCTGTCAGAGGAAGAGGCCGCACACATTATCTGTATGGACTAGCTCTGTGTGAGTATGCATTCACGGCATGTGACACGGGAAGCGGTCTGCTGTGACTCCGGTGGTCAGGCAAACGCAGAGGCAACACACCACATTCATATTTCATGTCTCTGTCTCTGCATCTCTGCAACTGCCTGAGAGATGTTATCTGGTAACTGTCACAGGAAATAAGATTATTCACACATGTGCAGGCAGACAGACTAACTGTTCAAATTAGGAGATGAAGTAACTTATCAGCACAGCCAATCTCTGTTTCAAAGGTGTTTCAATTTCTACATGGCTGTATTGCATCAAATTTGAATGAGTTTTTGTTTGATATCTGTGACTTCACTGTACTTTAACAATACACAATACAAAGCGAAATAGCCTAATTCATCTGATCGGGAAAACGATTCCCACTACATGAAAAACATTCACAATCAATATTCAAAACTATGGAAAAACTTCAACACGAAAAGCTCACCACTGGAATGCTGTGAGCATGCACTGTGCATTTGTGTCAAAATCAGCATTTCAATGGCTCTTTATCGCCATCTACAGGGAATAACGTTTCGATTTTTGTAGCTGCATATTGGGCCTCCACTAGCATGTTTCAAATGTCATGTTGCATGCACTTAACTTTGGACTTTGGTTAATAGGTAATTATGATTATGGAGTTCATTCCAAAGCACATGTTCTTAAAACACAATAGCTAATGTCTGAACTAAAACAATGTGAAATCTGCAAAGCATCAGAGTGAGCTTAAAGAAATATATTAAGATAGCCTACTCAAAGAAATAACTGTGTATGTAAAGCAAAAATCATTATGTGATACTAATGTATATGTTACATACACCAATCAACCTTAACATTGTGTTTCTACATTTACTGTCCATTTTACTCGCTCCTTTTACCACACAGAAGCACTTTGTAGTTCTATGAATACATACTGTAGTCTGTATCTCTGCATACTTTGTTAGCCTCCTTTACCCTGATCTTTAATGGTCAGGACCCCACAGGGCCACCAAAGAGCAGGTGATATGTGGGTGGTGGGTAATGCTCAGCACTACAGGGACAATGACATAGTGGTGGTGATAGTGTGTGTTGCGATGGTACAAGTGTATCAGACACACCAGTGCTGCTGGAGTGCTTAAACACTGTGTCCACTCACTGTCCACTCCATTAAGACATTGATCTAGTCAGTCCACCTTGTACATATACAAGCATCAGTCAGAGACAGATGCTCATCCGTTTCTGCAGTGTTGGATCATCCTCTAGTCCTTCATTAGTGCACAAAGGACGCTGGTTGGTGGACTATTCTCATTCCAGCAGTGACACTGAGGGCTTTAAACACTGGAGCAGCACTGCTGTGTCTGAACCACTTGTACCAGCATATCTCTCTCTCTCTCTCTCTCTCTCTCTCTCACACACCCACACACACACACCCACACACCCACACACCCACACACCCACACACAATACCTGCTTGCTCTGTGATGGTCCTGTGGGGTATGGAACATACACATTAGGGGAAGACAATGAAACATGTTTTACATCCATAGTCATGATGTTATGATTGGTTTATGAACCGACACCTACTTAATGGCACATTCAACTTTGCAGACATTTTCCAGACTATTCAAAAGAGTAAACTGCATAAGACTTCAATTCATGTTCATTTTTTATCATTAAAATAGTATGAAAAGTATGAAGTACATTCCACATTGGCTAATTCTATATTAAAAACAGAAGAATAAAACTGTACTAGAAAGAATAAACCCCTATTAAACTTATTCGTTTTTGTATCTACAGGAGGATAATCTCATAGAAGTTTTATATAAAAAAAACAAAACAAAAACATTATTAAGTGTATGCATCAATAATTTACTCAAAGATAAGCAATATTCACATCAGTGAAACAAAAAGTTGTTTGTGCTTCATTCAGTCCTCACTACTGTCTGCCGTATTAGAGTCAGAGAAGATATTATGGGGTGAGAGTTGGTATAAGGGTGGCTGTTGGTCTTGTGTTGAGATGGATAATGGGACGCTGTGTACAAGTAGGGTACTGGAGGGCTCCATTCCTAAACTGGACATTACCAAACCAGGGGAATCTTCACCCAGAACCCTATCACCTGACTCTTTGGTCATTTCCTGAGAAGGAGGCCTGTCCAAGCCTAGTGGCAGTCTGAAGGCGGAGTCTGTCTTTGTGGCAACTGTGGAGTTGCCCTCAGTGACAACAGTGACCTCTGTACCCCCCTGCTGGATGAGAGCATGGAGGCTGTCCAGGTCTGAGCAGGCTGTGATGAATGTGTGCCCACTGTCTGAAGAAGGGGCTGAGCAGGTGTTGATAAAGCTCTGAGTAGGGTCTGTAGTCTGGGAGGAAATATTCATTGGTAGTAAGCTCTCTTGATGTGGGTTTTCTTCTTCACTGGGCACAATATGAGTTAGCAATACCGTTTGGTGCTCATGGCTGCCATCTATTGCTGAGCCAATCTGCTGCACTGGTGTTAGCAGACTCACCTGCTGTATTACAGGGTTCAAAAGCATGTCCTGTCCTTCTGAACCAAGCAAGACTGTCCCAGGTTTTGAAGAGGGCACATCCACTGCTGCCTGGAGGAAAGTGCCCTCCTGACCCAGAGGGGGTGTGACGATGATCTTAAGCTGTGTGCTGTTGAAGGAAGGAATCGAGTTGTTTGCAACAGCCAATGAAACCTGTCCTGAGTCTTGCAGAGGCACTTTAGCCATGGTTGTGGTCTGTAACTGTGACATGGCATTGTTCTGCTGCTGTTGTGCATTATTATTGTGTTGCCTCTTATGACTACGCAAAGAATCCTCTCTTACAAATGAAGCATCACACAGGTTGCAGCGAAATGCCCGAGCAGCCTCAAGCTTGGCCCTGTACCGTGAGCCAGGAGATTTGGGCGATGGTCCCTGATCTGCTCTACCCTCTCTGCCCGCCTTGAGTCGCCTTTCAACTTTCTCCCCATGGCATTTCCTTCTGTGGATAAGGAGGTTGCTGCGCTGCTTGCTTGCAAAAGGGCAGTGCTCACACCTGAAAGGCCTCTCATCTGAGTGCACACGTTCATGGACCTTGAGCGCCCCCTTGCTAGAGCATGAGTATGAGCACAGGCTACATTGCAGTGGCTGCGCAGGCCGGTGCTGGCGAGAATGGTGGCGCAGGGCTGCTTTGGCTGAGCAGCGGAATTCACATTCTGGGCAGCTGTACGATCCAGCTGTATCATGCTTGAGCTGCACATGCGATTTCAGGTTGGCTTTCATGGCACAGCGGTATTCGCAGAGATCACACTTGTAGGGCTTCTCACCTGAGTGGACCCGGCTGTGCCGCTTCAGGTCTGAATTGATTTTAAATTTGGCATCACACTGATTGCACTGGAATGGTGCATCTCCTGTGGGTTAAAACACACATATCTGCATGAATGTGCCTTGCCTTTTTGCTGACTACAATGATAAGTTAAAGATTGGTTAATTTGTTTTATAAAATCAGCAAAAAAATGCTTCATCAGGATAAGAATTGAATTAATCTGAATCAGTCCTGTACCACATCCACCCTGAAACACCACACATTCACATGTACAATGTTAATAAAGTAACTTGTAACATGATTACTTAATTTTTGTTTATAACAAATAAATATCAACTGATACTCAGGATTTCAGTAGGTATATGTATTGGGAATCATAAGGCGGTATCTTGTCATCTTGTCATCTTGTCATCTTTTGCAGGCCATAGAAACAACAGTGCCATTTGGTCAATGTAACAATTATGTAGGCTTACATGATGGCTTAAGTATGCAAGCTGTGTGAATCTTTCACTTTGTAATTCACTTTGGTTTAACATGTTATATAAATATAATTTACTTACAAAAAAAAAAAAAAAAGAACTTGTGTGTCTGTAAATGTGCTTACCTGTGTGAGAGCGTAGATGAACAGTAAGCTGGCTGGAATTTCGGCTGGCATACGGGCAGATCTGACACTTAAAGGGCCTCTCATCATAATGTATACGCAGGTGCTTTTTTAAGCTGCTACTGTCAGCAGCAGCGTAGGGGCAGTGCTTACACTTGTGTGGCTTTTCTCCGGTGTGTGAACGGCTATGCAAGTTCAGTTTGTCCCGTCGACTGAACCTCTTGTGACAGAGTTCACATTCAAAAGGCCGCTCACCTGAACAAGAAAGCACATTTTGACATATTTATTACAAATGACAAGTAATTATTCATTATGAGACTTCATCAGTATTTATGTGACGAAATATTGACATTTCATACCAGTATGAGTTAGCATATGCCTTTCCATGTCTTTTTGGCCATACTGTGTTTTGAATGTACAACCTAACAGCAAATAACATACTCAGAAAAATGACATCAGTAAAATGTTTAAATGCTGATTGTCTTGTCACATTACTATTCATACTAACCTGAGAAGCAGCATATGTGTCTCTTTTGAGCCAGTGCAGGTTTTAGCTTTTTTGAGGGTGTTTTCTGTGCTTTGGTCATGGTCTTCTTCACAACTTTTGACACACATGTTTGAAACGCTTCCTCCAAAGCAAAACCTTGAATGGGTTCTATGCAAAAAACAGGTTTAAGTATTCGATGAGATGTGATTTGGAATTTTATAAACAAATTAATTACAGCCCAAAGTTTGCCTTTTACAACTTGGTAATTGGTGCTTATTTGGTCCAGTTCATGTTCATGTGAAATTCTAAACTGTTGCTTCGAAGCATGTAGTTACTTTTCTGAATTAAAGAAAAAATAGAAATGCTCTTAAATTACATTTACTAAGTTGGATTTTACATTAACCTCCATAACCGCATTTCTTGTCACCATTTTTGAGATGAGTGCTTTTCACTCAACAGAGACGATATACAGTACTGTACAAGAGAGGCAATAAAAATGAAACTTATCTGGGCAAACAGTAAAATACTAATATTAAACACACAACATTCCTACAGAAAGTCATGGTTTTCCATCACTGTTCATTAAAGCATCTCCACAGCTCTCCTCACTGGAGTCCAGTATTATTTCTAGTTCTCATCCAAAACTGCTTTGGTAAATCGGTGCTTAAACAATGTTAAATCAGGTGCGCTCGCTGGTGATGGAACTGAACACAACCAGGCGCTAGCTGATGGGGCATCCAGGAGAATTCTGGAACCAAGCTTTGTTCTTCAAACTAGCTCACAAGATCTCAACCCCTTTCTTCCAAAAGAGAAATTCTTCTCTTTCTTCACATATTATTCGTTTACCTGCATCTGTTCTAACTGGGTCTGGAGTTTCTACACTAAACTCTTATTGATCGAAGACAGATAAGAAAAGACAACCCTTTATTAGTCCTGCAGTGGGGAAATTCACAATGTTACAGCGGCAAAAGAATAGCATGGCACCAAGTACAAGAAACAGACTACAGTATATACAGTTATACAGTATAGTTTCTGCAATATTAACATTATAAATAAGGAATGTTTTAAAAAATAATGTGATTTGGTGCCTGAAACATTATGGTTCTGTGTATCTACATGTCTATATATTACCTCCTTCCTTTTACTGTTTTTATGATTCTCAATGACTACTGTTGCCACTGTAATGTTAGGATTTCCAGTCTTAAAGCTCTTCTCTTTATTTCTCTCACAGAACATTATCTCTCTGATCTAACCCACCAGAAGCTGCAGGATTTGGGGTGGATGTTTCTGTTGTGGGAATCTGGCAACCGTTTTGCTTGTGGGCAAGAAAGACTTCAAAGTTGTTGTACTGCTGCTTGCAGAAGCCACAGATGTGGATGTCTGGGCTCACCTCCACCAGCAGCTGATTTATACCTGCAAAAGAGCACATCTTTGATTAACCATCGGCTTTTAGGGGCTTTTAGGGGCATAATGTTGCTTTATAAGGAACTTAACCCCCAGAAACACCACCACCACCTGACCCCAGCAGCCTGATTCCCCACAGTTGTGACTGTCCAGCCACAAAGTCAAGGCACTTCAACAGCTTCTTAAGCAACGGAAAGTGACTTTAACTGGGAATGAGAGGCAGGACGTACCATCTCCGTGAAAGGATGCCATTTAGACAGATCCGTCAATCTGTCAGCTTCGCAGGAAGATGCAGAGCTGAATCTGTGCACATGCACCTGAAACACAATGTTCACACATGAGGCCACTTTTGCTGGGTCACAGAGATGAGCTGGAGCTCTTCAGCCCATCACAAAGCCGCTGTGAGCCGCACTACCTGCAGCGCCTCGCCATGCCGGCCTCTCTGACAACACTGCAGCCATTTCTTCTCCCTCCTCCACGGCGCTGCTTCCACGGCGCGTTGCTGCCACCTACAGGAGGGAGTTCGGGAAGCGAGCCCCACTTTAAAAAGTGACCAAAACAATGTGGGGAATCACCCCGTGCTGTGCTCAAGAGCCCGTGCTGTGCTCAAGAGCCACCCCCCCAAACTCAGGGCCTCTGTATGAAGTTATTTAACCATACTGTAGCCCATCTCTCCTCCGGCTGATTCCAAACAAACCCACCAGAAAAGACTCAAACCACCAAAAGAGGTGTATTTATGTATATGGTTGTTTATTTACGTTCTAATGAAAGGCTTTTCTTGGTGAAGGAATACTGCATCCTGACTGTACAGGCAGGAGGACGGAGCGGGCCATTAAAGGCACTTTACATCATAACTGTCTGTGTGTGTAACATCGAGAGATCGGCGGTGCTCAAATGAAACCTTATATTAGCATTAATGGACATTAACCATCATCTACCATCAACTACAGCGGATACCATCCAATAGATAGATAGATAGATAGATAGATAGATAGATAGAGAGAGAGAGATTCAAGCAGCATCATCTTTACAGTACAAACAAAGAAGATACTACTACTACTACTAATAATAATAATAATAACAACAATAATAATAATAATAATAATAATAATAATAACAATAACAACAACAACAACAACAATAATAATAATAGTAATAATAATAATAATAATAATAATAATAATAATAATAATAATAATAATAATAATATAGATATTATTATTATTGCACATATTACAGTTCTGTTGTGGTGGTCAGATTACAGGTTATTGGTTACTACTCCTTCCCATCCTCTGTCCTCCTGTTACCCCTCTTCCCCCATAGAGGAGTTGTACAGTCTGATGGCTTGCGGGACAAAAGAGTTTTGAAGTCTATTGGTCCTGCACTTGGGAAGGAGCAGTCTGTGACTAAACAGACTCCTCTGATTATGTTGATGTTGGTGTGCAGAGGGTGATTGGAATTGTCCATAATGTCCTTATTGCTCATAGTCCTCTTTTCTGCCATTCATGCCAGAGAGTCCAGAATAGTGATAGCAAAAGTAGACATGTCGACATGGGGTCTGACATACAGAGACAGCTTTTAGACAGTCCACATTGTGTAACTAGATGTATTGTCTGTTAGTAACACATCTTTCCTGCTCATGTTTCTGAGGAACATTTGGGACAGATGATTTCATTTTTAAGCTGTTGTTCAGGCCCTAATTCTCACGTTTTCATTGTCAGAGAAATAAAAGGTATCAGGTCAGGTCAGTGAGAGTCCAGCTCAATTTGCTGATTTCCCCACTCCAGCATGCCAAGTGCACCTGGGAATGAACTGGTGAGTTGAATCAGGTGTGCCTGGGTGAAAAAAGCACAGAACTGTGCAGGAATCCTGCCCTCCAGGACTGGAGTCCCCCCTGCCATAGAGTGTTCTTGGCCCCTCTATGTGATTAATTTCAGAACTGCAGTCATACATTCCTGCCCTAATGAGACATTTTTAGGTACCATAGTGTACACATTATATTGTCATTCTGCGAAGTGAAAGTAAAATCTTTAACTTGTGTGCACGTTCATATTTTTATGACAAATAATAAGAATCACAAAGTTGGCATTGCTAGTATAATTGTTGGTCTATTTACAACACAATACAAAAGTCCCCAATTTGTGCAAATACAGATGAGTAAATTTGTTAACATATATACATAGTGGAATGAAAAAAATAATGTATATAATTAATTAAACATCTTATTGTGTTTTACTACCTAGGGTTAAATAGTACAGTTCTTTTTTGATAACTTATTAAAATATAAAATGTTTATCCTATATCTAATATTTGAGAGTTTCTGAAAAATTACCCAGACCCTTAACAGGGATATACAGGGTTGATTGTGAGGGAAAGTGATGGGCTGAGAGTAATCTGGGTCTGCAGACCCTTATGTTTATGTGTTTTTGAGCATTGTCTTATTTCATGACCAAACTGTACTTTAGCTCTCAAACAGATGACCTGACTTCCCTGGTTCTACATTCATCCAGCAGGTAAAATGGCACAAATCTGGTACTTAAATCTGATGCGTGTCTGAAGAGACAAATCAGAATTTACTTGACTTTTAGGACAATCCAGTGGCAGAATAGCAAGATAACACAACTACTGCAATACATATTTGGTGTGATGTCTCTGTTTAAACATGATTAGAAGGCACACATCACAACTGCGTCATGTTTGAAGATATTTCTAAAGAAACTCCAGGAAGATATGGACAACATATCAAAGGAAATAAAATGCTTAAAAGCAAAGTCTAAAGAAGAATCAAGAACAAAGTAAAAATAAATAAAAATCTTAAACTGAAGATCATCATGGATGATTAACATGTTCATTTAAGGGTAAGCTTGAATTTCATAAGTCCCTGACAGCAAGTTTCAAGCTTCCTCATTAAAAGCAAGGGAAAAGGATTTGTTCTATCCAAATTCTCCTCCATATTAACAAATAACTGTCTGAACTAGACAATATGGTTTAGAAAGTGGCCATTGAGAGCATGATATGCACTACAGACAAAAAGTTATTTGGCTTTCAGGTGAAATTTCAGGATGAACCTAAAATGCATTCTAACCATTACAGGTGAACCGATTGTGACCTTCTGTAAATGTTTGAATGCACATGTCCAACTGTTCAATGTCTTGCACAACCTGCTCTTCTCTAACAAAGAGCTTAACTGCAAAATTCACAACAGATGTTAGATCCATCAATATAGATCAACCAATGCATTTCCTGATTCAATTCAAATTAATATTTAAACAATCCTCCTCACAAACCACAGACACACACTGAACTCCAGACAGTATTGGACTTGTTTTTCACAACATAACATAACATAACATAACATAACATAACATAACATAACATAACATAACATAACATAACATAACATAACAACAAAGTGCATTAATTTTCCTATTTCCCCATGTGCAGTTACATGTAAATAATCTTGAAATAACTTTTCCTTGCTATCCCTTTGCTGCTGTAATAATGTGAATTTCCCCACTGCGGGACTAATAAAGGATTATCTAATTTTATCTCTTTTAGGTTCTCAGATGTAAGTTGCCACTGAACTTAGAGTGTCACAAAATGTCATCAGCAGGTTGCAACAGAGATACAAAGAGACTGGAAAAGTCACTGAAAGGCATAGAAGTGGACATCTTTTGGCTGAATGATGATGAATGCTATACAACTCCAGGCTCATTTAAGTGAGATGATGTGTCACGTCAGCGTGGTCTGTGTGCTAGATGGCCTGCAAGGGTACCTGACTACATCACCAGGCACAGGCATCATTGTCTTGCATGGGCCAGGGTGCATATATGTTGGACAAGGGACCAGTGGGCCTCAATGGTGTTCACTGTTGAATTGAATTCATGCAGAGCAGAAATGATGGCCACCAACAATGCTGGAGATGTCAAGGAGAATTCTATGCATCACTTGTCACCTTGACGAGCCTTTGGTGTTAGTGGTGTTACAGTGTGGGAAGGTGAGACGAGTCAATACAGTCTGCCATACACTTTGTGAATGGTACAGTGACAAGCCCATACTATTTGAATAAAATCATTAATCCAGTCATTGTGCCTATGCATGAACAACACAGGCTTCATGGATGACAATTCTCCAGCTCCTCGAGGTGATATCATTTGGGAATTGGAGACTGGGGTTCCTCAAAAGGAATAGCCTGAACTTTCTCCAGACCTGAATCCCATAGAAAATCAATGGGATTAGCTGAATCACTGTGTAGAAGGTTGTAACTTTGTACCCCAGAACCTCAGTGACCTGAGGGCCACCCAGTCACCTTCCCCTCCACACCACAACAAATAAGTTGGCTGTCATTGGTCTTTTTGCAAGTTAGTCAGAGGGCCCCTTGCTGTTGCTGGTTCTTGGTCACATTAAGCAGTAAAAAGCACCAGACATATACTGAGTTGACTTGACAGAGATGAAGTGTTTTATTTGTAGTTGCATTTGGCAGACTAGCATATCTTAGCTAAATTGGATAGGTTAATGTTAATGTTTATAAAATAAGCCGATGTGTTGTGCAGCTGCATTTCCTATGAAAAACAAGTATTGAATTGAGTGAAAGAAACTGGATCAGGACTTCACCAGGGACTGTAATGGGAAATGGGAACTATGCGTCTATGCCAGCGTGGTGCTCTATTCCCCAGTGGAACAAGAACAACAATATGGAGGAGACTGGCCCTGTCACTTCATTTTAGCGCATCCAAGCTCACCAGCTGTGTACAGCTGTTTAATGGCCATAGGCTGTCACAAAGCATCTACACAATCATGGTTGCGAGAGGAATTTTTAATTGCAGGCAGACTTGTAGAATTTGCACTGTAATGCCAAAAGATGGGCACCAGGGGGCACCCATGCCACACTGCCCATTTTGGCAAAACCTTTCAGGCCTTGCCTTAGAGGCACTGAAGGGAGCTAGGAGAGAATGCTGAGCTTCACTTCAGTAGACTGAGACTGATCCATTGCACTGCTTCACTTATCATTGCTTGGGATATTTTTGCATCAATACATTTTAATTGCATCCACATACGTTTGTTAGCGACTGCACTTTCACTGACTCTGTGAATGCCACACTTACTTCTCCTGGTTGCATTTTGATGAAATATTTACATATCATTCTTAGTCACCTGAGGGCTTTCTGCTTAGGTTGTGATGAGGAACGGTCTGAGTAATCTTACTCATCATTAATTTATGTTTTTCTGTTTCTTATGCAGAAATTCGGAGGGAGCTCATTATTGGGCAGCTGCCGTAGTCGTCAGGACAGTGCCGTTACAGTAATGCAAGGCAAAGACCCCCTGTAACAAGTAAAGATGTGTTCTGAAAATGCTTATTGGTCTAGGCTTTTTAAAAAAAAGTACTTCTATGAAAAACACAATTATTTGGTATACAAATGTTGCCACTTTAGTTCAGCACTAGAGCTATGAGGATACATCCTATAAATCAGTATAAATCATGAAATTCAAATGTTGGAAAATCAACACCAACAATGGTCATATATGGTTTATCATATATATATATGTCATATATGCTTTTACAATATTAGCTATGTAACTCCTGTAAACACAATAGGACATTGATTCTTCACCAGATTATTCCTTTAATCTCCCTTTTGTGGGACATTCCAAGTGATAAGATGGTATATTTACTACACTTACATTACAGTCAAGGTACCAAAGGAAGTTAGGTTTGAATATTGTCAGATGTGAGGGAACGTATATGTTTTCAGGTTGCATGCTTCTCCTCGAGAAGAAGGAAGGAGAAAATGTAAATACGATAATAAGATCAGTAAGTAGTAAGAGCAACATATTGACATGACTGACATGACCTCTGCTAGGAAGACGTTCACCCAAACAAAGTAAAGTCAGTATGCTTCAGAATTTGACTGTTAGACATGTAAAGTTTTTAGTAATATAATACACTACCGCGTTCCTGTTCAAAGGTTTGAAATGCATTTGTGATAGCCTGCAGACAGCTGTACAGAGGTAATCATTTCAAAGCTATCGTTTCCAACTGTTGGCTTATCCACACAGTGTGGAATTATAAACCATTTTTAAACCAAATAGCACGGATGCAGCAGTGTGTTCTAAACACAATGCAGAATAGTTAATATTTTTTTTATTTGCTCTTACCCATGCACAAGCAGTGACATACTGCTCTTACTGTGTACATTAGCAGCCATGCGGCAGATGGGAAAGCAGATTTAATCAACATATTGTCAAACAAATATTTCAAAAAGAGCAGGAGAGCTCCCCACAGGACCATTTTTAACCATCTATTAAAGTTCTTGTCATTTTAAGTTCCCATAATTCCTCAACATCCCATAAACAGATGTTATTCAATGTTAACATTATTAGTCAAACGGTCCTGTTTGCCTGGTGTTTATGGAAAAAGAGGACAAAGACGGAGCCTGTTTGAACTTGCTGTCCTACATCCCTGCAAATACAACAACAGATAAAGAGTTATCTCTAATGCGTTAGGATGAATGAATCACTTGACAATGTGGATGAGAGAAGATGAAGGGGGAAAGGAAACTTTAGAACATCCCCCCCTTCCCAGCCTTTTGGTTAATATCTGAATATTAATGGCATTAATAAAACTTGCACATCAAATTCATATTAAACATACAGTGGCTTACAAAAAGCACAACATCAAGCATTTTGCGTTAAAAAAAGAAGTGAGATTGCATTTGGCAGCCTGATATGTTTATGACAAATGGAGAGCCGGGAGAGGATGTTCTGAATTTGTTCTGATGTTTGGTCGGAGCCGCATGACAAATTATACACACATGTAGAGTATGAAATTCCTGCAGTCAACAGCTGCCGTCATTGAATCAGATAAAACAGACAATGTCTGGGAAACATCACATGCCTCTGACCCTGTCTACATGATTGCACAAAGAGATGGAACACACACACACACACACACACACACACACACACATACACACACACACGCACACACGCACACACACACGCACACACACACTGTGTGCGAATACACACAGAAACTTGTTTTTATACAATGTCAGGGTCATAAATATGTCCTATATGTATTATACATAAACCTATCCCTGAACCTAGCCTTAAAGGGCCCATGTCCTATATTTTTCATCCACATTATTGAGGCCCAATTTTGTACAGTTTGATCAGGCTGAAATGTGTTTGTATATTTTGTGACATCATGACATCACAAAAACAATGAATTCAGAAACAATTTCACATATGAGTGGTATGGTTTGAACAATATTATATATATATATATATATCACACACTTTTATTAGGAAAAAAGGTTCATTTTCCAAAATATGGACCTTTAAAGCTCAGCAGCCAAAAAGAATGAAACATGTAGCACTTCACAGAACAAAATACAAAGACAATGTATGGACTTGATATGGAATTATTATTTTATTAGTCCTGACACTTGGGTTAACCCTGTTTTCCTCCAGTTTTCCTACAAAGTCTGGCTATTATGTCCTGAATATGTATGAAAACAAACACACCCACTGAAAACCACACACACACAGCACATGGCAGATCTGGGTTGATTGTCTGGGCCAAGTGATGCACATGATATGATATCCAGCTTCAGAGCTAAAAAAACTGAAGGGACACCCAACACAAGTTAATCACTGGCGACAACGTTTGGTACTCACAACCATGTTTAAAAGACTAAATTTGACATTTAAATCCACTGGGTGCTTCTTTATCTACAGGGAACGAGCACATCCATGGCATGTGCAGGACACTTGTAGTCTCGTAGAAGGGTGAGTTTCACTGTTTGGCCTAGATGTTTGTATGGTGAATGTGCATGTATAGGCCTATGCTGGGTATGAGCTGTTTTGTTGTTCTGTCTTTTGGTTCAGTGATTTGAAGAGAATATTGTATGTAGCTCATCCACTCCAGGCCATGATCTGTGTCAACAAGAGGCAGTGATAATGCTAATATAAGGCATAGTGAAAGCCTCTAGACTTACCCTGAACACCCCCTGCTGGACAGTTCTTGTCAAAACAATAACTCCAGTAATGTGTTCTGCAGCACTTGATTTCAACTGTGTAAAATCACCAGAGCAATAAGTGAGGATGGTCCTTTTCTAACCTATAGAGACTTCAGTAAGTTATGTGATAAATACAACAATTTTTTGACAAAAATAACAGAAAGGCATAGTTAGGAAAATTACAAAATTGTGAGAAGTTTAAGCAAAGAGAGAGAGTCTGCAAAGACAGTGGTGAATGTTATGCTGCCAGCAACATCACCCAGCATGACCAGTTTGGAAGGTGGGTCAAAGAAGGGGAGGCACTTCCTTGGAGGGACAGACAAACCTCTATGTGATATCCAACTGTACCCTGAATGCTGTTAGGAGAGAGATTAAATCATCAGGAGATGGATATAAGGATATAAGACCAGATTGTGTAGGCGGTTCCTGGATGATGAAAGCTTCAGTGCTCTTGATTGGCCTTCACAGACCTGAATCCAGCTGAGAACCACTGGGACTTTAGGTGTCAGTGTATCCGATGATGACAAGTTACACTACTGTCCAGGAGCTCACTCATGCCCTGATCCAGGTCTGGGATATCCTGCAGGACACCATCTGCCATCTTATCAGACTTTGCGGGGAGTGTATATAGGCATGTAGGCGGCCATACACAGTATTTTGTAACACTATAAAGTGCTGTATTGAAATTCATTGGAATTAGATGAGCCAATGAATTCAATGTTTTACTTTCATTTTTGGCATCATTTCAAGCCATATTTCAGCTAGAGGGTTATAAGTCCACCCCCCTCATTTTGGGCTGTAGAGCAGTAAAACTACATTCACCAGAGTGGTTACCCTCCATACAGTACTGTTGGAATGGCATTTGTGATTCAGACGTAATCATCCAGCATTAATACCTGACATCACCACTGTTCTCATGACTGCAAGCAATCAAATCCTCACAGAGCAGAGGTGGTTCCTGCAGCAATGACAAAGAAACTCTTGAATGCCTTTGTCAGCAATGGGTGCTCTTTTAGTAGATGCTGAATTGACTAATTAGAACGGTTTTCTGGATCATTTTGGACCTATAGTTGTGGTCAAAATCAAAAGCACAGTCTACATATTTTCAATAGAGTTTAAGTCAGGTCTTTGGAAAAGCCATTTAAAAATCTTAATGTTAGTCTGATTTATCCATTTCTCAGCCAACATTGATTTGTGTTTGGTGTAATTGATTCAGAGCTAGTCCTTCTTCTTCATTATAATATATACTTTGTGCAATGTACTGGTTCCACTGACAGCAGAACAGCCACATAGCATTATGCTGCCAGTCTTCTTGGGGCTGAGTGATTCACTTCAAACATACCCATATGTTAAATCTTTGTCTTATCTGACCACACGACTTTCTGCTGGAACACACTCTTTGTTCATGTAGTTTAGTATCAGAATAAGAATTACTTAATTAATCCCAGAGGGAAATTGCAATAGTTGAACTAGAAAGTGCTGATTTTTCAACATCCTCTTAGTCATCCTGATGGAAAAACTAACATGGGTTTTTCAGACGTTTCCTGGTCTGTGCCTTGGTAGTTCTTGGGTTGTTCCTGACAATCTGAACCAGACAAATTCCTGACAATTTTTGGGCCTTCTTTCTTTCAGGCATTGGTTATTGGTCCCTGTAAGTTGTACTTATGTAGAATTGTTTGAACTGATGATCATCGACCATATACAGTTGTTGAAACTCCAATGACTCCAAATGTTGCTGAATCTTACCTTCAACTCTTCGGACTTGCCAATTGTAAGGTGTGTTGTCCAATGAGAATAAAAAAAAAAAAAACATGATCATTAACCAGAAAAATGATGAGGTATTATTAGCACCACTGAGTGAAAATCAAAACCTTTTGTTGATTTCATGAAAAACACATCCCCAGCAAATCCTGAAAGCCCTGTTTTTTTATATATACATTATATATATATATATATTATAACATTGAGCCAACATTGAGTACATTTACATGCAGAATAATGTCATCTTTATCGTGACCTCTGCTGTTGCTGTTAACTGCCATTTCTTAATTACATTGTAATCCGAGTAAACAGCAACCCAAAAAGGCTTTACTGTCTTCTTATAGCATTTCTTCTGCTTTGTGGGACATTTTCCTTTTCAGAGTGCTAGGCAGCTGTTTAGAAGAACCCATGGCTGCTGTTTATTGGGACAAGGAGAGTCTGTATTTATACAGGGTATTTATAAAGCTTTGATATTTGCATCATCTGGCATCATTTTTTCACTCTGAAATTGTACAAAACCAAAATAATACATTTACATTTACATTTACATTTGCGGCATTTAGCAGACGCCCTTATTGCTCGTATTGCTTAAATAGTTTAAAAGTGTGTTTAGTTTTTATGGACAACTTATTTAAACATAATTATTATAGTCTTGTAAATGTGCCATGATTGAATTTCTTTCTGTTAAATGTATTTTAGAATGTCGAATATTGACAGTTAGACATAGTTCATCAGGCCAAAATAAAAAGGACAAAAACGCACCTAGGTGGAACTAATACCACCCATTGGAAATTGAAAATGTGACTGGTTAGTTCCTCTGTCTCTTCCTAATTATATTGGTGTTAAATCTGACAGCCTAAAGGCCTAGATGGCCCTGAGCTATCACAACTGTTGCATAAGCCTGTTCCTCTTTCTCTCCACTTTAATTAATACCAGAAAATATGTGCAGAACTACTGTCAGAAAATGATTTTGCAACATTTTTTTAAGCTTATTGGAAGATGGAAGATTGGAAGATGTGGCAGTAATGCTTTTTCAGACATGGTTTTGGCCAAAAATGGCAGAAAATATACATCTGTTTAATAATAGGTGAGGTGGCTTATTCCAACACAGGTCAGACCATTGGACCAGGATCAGATATTGCAAGTTTTCATGTTCCACGTGTTCCAGACTGCAAATGCCAGACTGTTTTATACCTTCTGAAAACACGTCTTACTGCTACGGATTGGGAATAATGTCCTTTTATGGAGCCTGATTGCATATAGCTCTTAAAATAAAGGATCTAATAGATTGATACCTGATTTTTAATAATATGCCTGGATCGGCCTCAGTCCAGATCTATTTGCTTGGTTCAGGACATGCTTAGTAATGGATTAAGGGATGTTTCTTTTTTTTTTTAGTAACATTACCATTTTGAATAGACTATATTGTCTCTCATGCTCTCTGTGAAAGAGCTCAAAGTAATTCCCTTTTCGAAATGACACTTCCAGGCCACTATGGTTTTGCCTGTTATTCCTGGTGTAACACAAATAGGGGTAGGCTATAGCAACTGAGATTTTAGCTGTTTGACTCTCTGTCAGCAAAAAGTTCTGCTGTATTTACCCTGAGTGTAAAGAGATGTAAATTAACTACTTTTTTGTGTGGCAAAATACAAATAACAAGCGAGGCCTAAACCACCCAGGAATAAGAGCCACACACACACATACACACGCTCTCTCTCACACACACGCTCACTTGTCAGCGCTGGAGCGCAGCTCATAATTGGACGGAGGTGTTGGGAGATAATGAAGCCGGATCCCACACCTGCCACACCGCCGGGATTTCTCTTGACTGGCCACTTATATCTTCCGCAGTCCCTCTGTCTTAAGGGCAAGGGTGTGAGTACCAAACTAATGGGGGGGATAAAAAAACAAGGTGCTGTTGGGGAAGTTCCCTCTAAGACCATCATACCCCCCACCCCCTCACAGACACACACCTTCCTTTAGCCTACAGGAGTCCCAAGATACCTTCTGGTGTCAAAAATTTCAGATGGAAACATGAAAAGTGCTGCTGCAGCGAATTTAGTTGGGGGTATCTTTGTAAGGCATACTCTGAAACAGTGCTGTCTTTGGTGACAGCAGCATGTGCAGGATGAATATGGTATGGATGAGGCTTTAGACGAGTACCTGGAGGAGGTTCCGCTACTTTGAGACAAAGGGGTTGGAGTAGCCCAGCTAACTGCTGCAAATGGAGAATACAGTTTAATCCACACTCCAGTGCTTATTGTAAAAACCTACATAGCTTTCAGTTGAAGTCAGTGTAAAAAGATTTTATTCCAAGTCATTGTGGAACAGTATTATTGGTCCATGTATAATGATCACAGTTTTGACACAAAGTAACAGCTGCCAGATTCAACTATCAGAAAGTGAAAAATCAGGGAACAGGGTTTTTTTTTTTTTTTTTTATATCACAGTGATGATATGCATATGTGGCTGTGCCTTATTAGTAAGATTCATTGAACAAAAACCCATTTACTATATTCTCATACTTCTGCAATCTGGACGTCATGAATAATAGAATCACCTAAGTGCAAAGTTGCAAATTAGAATCTCTGCTAAATAACATAATGTAAATGTAAATACTCCTGGCTAAGACTGTGGACGCCAAACATAATCAGGTCATTAAATGGCATTAGCTTTAATGAAAGCAGCAAAGTTCTTGTGTGTGCTTTGATCCTAGTACTTGGATCAGTGGTTATGGAGGATCGTCAAGATCAAATGGCCTTTCCATTTGAGGAGTTGGAAGAGATTGTGCAGACACTGCATCAGCCTCTGATAATCTCCCATTAAACAAATGAAGTCAATTACCAACCTGTGGGCTCTACTGTGAAATGGCCCTGTAGCACTCAGGCAACACACACACAACTTCTTCGCTCCTAAATACCTCCCTGTCTGCGCCGCCATTTATGAGGGGTCACTTACGTTGAGGCATGAATCAGTACAGACAAGACCACGTCGTTTGCTGTTTTAAAGACAAGTTGTCAAAGGTTACATTGATAGTAGGCAACTGCTGCATAGAAAACAGTAACTTGTGGCTCGTATTATATAGTTGTAAAAATACACCATTTATTGTTGTGGAAATGATATTTGGATAATTTTGTCTCTGTGATCTGTACAATTATAGTTCAGTTGTGATTCTTTAGGAAACATTAATGATGAAATATATATTCTAAACTTGATTATATTGGTACAATTCAGAATTACTTTGACTTTTACTTTGGATACAGCACAGAACCAAAACGGTATTGATACAGTTCCTAGAATTTTTGTACCAGTACCTAAAGGTAATTTTTCATTAAAACATTTTATTTACATAGAAATAAATATATTTATACAATACATTGTATTTTGCCTTAATGTACTGCAATTGTTTGAGATATATTTTATATACATGCCATTACATACATGCCAATATATTGAATGTATATGTTGAATATACAGAATGATGTCACTGAAGATGCCTGGCCATGCTTGATGAATTCCTACTGTCATTTAAAGATAGACCCATCAGGTTTTGTACTGTTGTGTTGTGTGCTAGTTCTGCTCATTGTACTAGACTAGTCGGGCTATAAGTCTCTCCTTCCCAAGAGTCTTAGTTAGTTGTAAACATTTTATGGCAGCTTTGGCTGAGTCTTATTGATATGGTTAAAAACAACAAAAAACATTGACAACCTGTATTCAATCGTAATCTAATGAAGCGTGGGTGAAACCTCAGAACCTGTCTTCAGTGTTTGTTTAAGAATGGATGATATACACATCGAGATGGGAAAGCAGTTTCTGTTCTGTCTTGCATTGGATTAGAAGTTACAACTGTTTGTGCACTGTTTGAATAAACAGTGCGTGAGAGTCCACAGTCTGCTGTCCAGACTGTGTGTTGTGCTTTGATTGGAGACTTTGATTGAGAATCAGTACTTGACAGTACTAGTGTAATTCAGTCCGTGCCCTTAAAAACACCATCTTTGGTACTTAGAATGTATATTCTAATGTACATGTAGGTTAGAACGTATAGAAATAACACAAAAATATTCTTATTTATTTTGACCAAAAAGCAGAACACAGCTGAATCTTATGGTAATTGATACTTATTACTCCCAATATTTCTAAATTGATATAGAATCATTATCTTTAGATCAATACACAATGCAGTCAGGTTTGGTCTTTGTTTCATAATTTAAAAAAAAATTACATTTATTAATCCAGTTGACTAAGTCAATAAGAAGCCCAGAAGATTTAGAAGATATATCCACAGGGAGAATCTACCTCAAGAAATGAAACCACAAACAATATTCCAGCTGCTTCCTGGTAGCTCAGACTGACCTGATTCACTGAAACCTATGAATATTACTTTGCAGCGAAGCCATAATGCACATTTTTTAATTCTCATGCTATGTACTTCGGTTCACTGAGCGATAATAGTAGTAGAGACCATGCTGGTCAAGCAGACTATGTTTCACCTGATTCATTGAGTTTGCTGTCTGAGAAGTGTGTGAAGCTAAAGAGGCCTATATGGAGTCCAACATATTGGGTAACCATAGATCCACCCTCTTGCTGTCCCCTCTGGTAATGCTGCTCTCTTTTACGTAGGTTTCCATTTGCTAATGCGTATCTGATTTCTTCTAATCGTGCTGATAAGCAGTGTTGCAATGCGTCTGGAAATAACAGACACCCGAAAGCTGGGCCTTATCAAGATGAATCTGTGCGCTATTACGACCCAGAGTTATCCATCACCATCCGTCACAGATCTGACTGCGAGAAACCGATTACACACTCCCGAATCTTTATGGAGATATTATATTGCTTTCATCTGCATTTTTTATAGAGTCTGATTTGAATCTCGCACAAGGCATTACATACATCTCCGGCTATCAAGCTGGGTATCTTTGGATTGCACTTCTATCCTCAAATGTGTTTTTTTTTCTCGGTCGGTATATTGCATACAATTCCACAGAGAGGATGATCACATTTCCTTTTGAGGAAAAAAAGGGAGGAAATCAGGGCTCGGTTCTTTTTAATACAATTTGCTCTCGGTCCGCAGACCAAAAAGGAGCTGTCAATCGGGCTGCCGTCGCTAATGAGTTGGCTGGTAAAATGGAGAGTTGGTGGGCCCAGCTGTCATCCAGTAGGTGATGGTTTTAAGACCAGGCACTGATACTTCATTAATTAACCTTCACATTCTATGTAGATCCGCTCATCAAGATGCAGTTAATTAAAGAAAGGTCATTCCAAGGGCTGCTACGATGTGGCATCATTACAATGAGAGAGACGGCAGCACTCAGAGAGAGAGAGAGAGAGAGAGAGAGAGAGAGAGAGAGATGGATGAGGAGAGAAGAGGGGGATGGTGTGTAGATGGCAGCTAAAGTGCCACAGCGATTGCTCTGAACTTTTACCTCAGTGCCAACTCCAGGCTCTTTGCAAACGCATTTGTTTTTATTTTTTCATTCTTCCTGTTTTTCCCCACTCTCTTCCTTTCTCTCGCAAAAAGCCTTAATGGACAGAGCAACTGTAAAATATTCATCACTGTCGATCGACAGCATCTATCTTTCATCTTGTCTTGTTTTTGCCCTCCTCTCTTTTCCCCCTTTGCCTGCTGCAGGCATGTCATCCTACTCAATTACCATGGTGAGAGTGACTCTTGCAGACCCCGCGTAGTGTCCACACACACACAAAAAAGCCATCTAAAGTAAATAAAAGGCCTGGAACCAGACAAGAAAGAACATCAAATAGTCATGTTTCATATCTGAAGAAGAGTCACTTTGAAGCAGTGACTTATTTATTCTTCAATCTGACTATCTGGGCCTCAGAGTCCCTCTGCGTGATATGCGAATAGCCGCTGTCCACTGTGAAAATTACACGTTCCTTTTTTCTGCTCTTCTCCTACACACACACACGCACGCACGCACGCACGCACGCACACACACACACACACACACACACACACACACACTATAAACATAACTATAATCTGTTTGTAATAAGAATTGTCTAAGCCAAGCCTACCTAACCCTAACCTGAAAAGTAAGCAGAAAAGTTTTGTTCTCAAACAGTTTTTTTAAGTAAAAATAAAAACTTTTTTTTAAGTCAGCACTGTTTACTCTAAAATCATAATTTTTCTTACAAGGTTTAGAAAATCAATAAGCCACTAGAGTCTGTGCTTTATAGTCATTTCATAACAGGCACATTGTTAGGTGGAGCAGTGTCTAGAATGTCCTTTCTTGTCAGCACAAAGGCAGCAAAAGTATGCACTTGCAGATGCTTTGAGAAATTTAATTTGGGATAAATTAAGAACTTCTATTTTGTTATTTTATTTGCAAGCACCATTTCCATGTTGTTGTGTTTTAAAATGTGTCACGATGCAATTCAAAACACAAGGTGGTAGGAATGCCATGGTGTCAGCACAAAAATGTAAAGATTTGTTTGTGAAGCACTTGCCAAGTGTTATCTTTTGTTTTTCCCTACTTAGACAGAGCCTAGATACAACACATGGTATGACAAAATTAGCAACAGTTTTGTAATTATTAAACATATAAATGTAATGTAATAAAATAAAATTTAATACATTTAACACAACAATTATTTTCTCAGTAAATGTAGTTTAGAGTAGGCTTTGTTATGGCTTTCAGTCATAAATCATTGTGTATTGTAATTTCAGCAATGTTTTATGTTTTTGTTCTATACTATTCTCATGGAATTAGAATATTATGAAAAAACTAAATTATGGTGACTCTGGATGCACTGACATCAGCCTCAGGCCACTCCTTGTGAAGTTCTCCCAAGTTCTTGCATTTACTTTGTTGACAGTCCTTTTCCTTTTTTTGACATCCCTGCAGCTTGTGCACCTTTTCCCACCACATTTCCCCAATGTTCCATTTATTTGATTAAATACAGTCTGAAAACAGCCAGCAGTGACCTTCTGTGGCGAACCCTCTGTGGAGGGTGTAGATGATCATCTTCTGGACAAATGTCAGTCTTCTGAGGCCGAGTGACACATGGTGTTTATACTGTTTGATTAGTAAACTCAAAGTAAATGTTCTAATTATTTGAGACAGTGGATTTCTGACATGAGCTGTAAGCTAAACTTATCAAAATTAATTAAAAAAAAAGGCTTTCAATATTTGACTTTACATCTAACGAAAAGAATAAATACAGTTTATCTTTTTGACTTAAATCATGAAAAAGTTATTTGCTTCACAAAATTTGAATTTGACCCAGTCAAGGGTCAGGCAGTAACACAGCAGAGTGCTCACCCCCTTCTTTTCAGAACAAAAAAAAGTAAAGATTGTCTGGTTGGTCTGGAAATATGTTGCTCCAGGTCATTAAAGGGGAGGAACCACAAACACCACTTACAGGAGTTTCTTGATTTCCTCTGTTATAGCGAAGTGCCCCCAGGTGGCCAATCATGGATCTGCATCTACAGTAGATGCACAATACACAAGACAGGTACATGTCAGGGCTTGGAACAGACAAAGAAACTTTCACTTTAGAAGTAGTTTTTCTTTTTGAATTACCATTGCCGATTATTTTTCTGCACTGCAAAGAATCTTTAGTAAAGATTTTTTTTAAATACAAAAGATGACAATTTAAATAACAATGTTTTTTCCTCGTTAAATGGTTATTCAAATCAAGGAAAACCTCTTGCAGGTGAGTTTTTTGTTGCACATAACTGTTAGTAAGCTTAGTTGTCCATGGCAGTGCATTAAAACATAATTCATTTATATGCAGAGGTAAGTGTGGAAGTAAGTACTTTACACATGCTTTGAACACAGCTTGAGTAATCAAATTTAAGACCAGATCTATCTGTTTTATGATTATTTTGATTTGAAATATGAAAGTTACAGTTTCTGCCTGCCTCTATATTATCCTTTTTTCATTTTTGCAATATTGGTAGCTTAGCTTAGGCCACATTAAAAATTCACTATTAAGTTTAATTGGAAACAAATGAAATATAGCCTGCACATTGTTTTGGACAGATTAACGCTCTTCAAGTCAAGCATGACAACAAAGTGAAACAACTACAATAAGAAGAGAGAAATGAAGCCATTACCTAGTTGTTTTTGGCCTTGCTTCGTTGCATGCTTGCAAAATATTTACAAAAAGCTTGTTTAACAGTGCAGTGGTTTCTGGTTTGACAATTGGATTTTACTTTTAAAATAACATGGTAGGCTTCATGGAAAATGAGCTCACTACAAAAGATGGCCAAAAAATTACTCACCTGTGATTGAAACGTATGTAATAGTTTAATACCTCCACAAGAACAGAAAAATAGCTGCAATTCAATTTGGCATGGACTGGATATTTTTCTGGAATTAGGTGACATTATTGTTCAGCTATTCTTGCATCAAAGAATTGCATAGTTCGGCCAGATACCAGATAGTCCTATAGATTTTCAAGAAAAGTAAAATCTGGGGATTTTTCATAAAAGTCCAGTGTGAATGCTCCTAAATTGTCATCATAGGAAACAGGGATAGGAATATTACTCATCTGTCAAATTATGAAAAATACAAAACTGCAAAAATTGTATTTTTCTGCAGCTCAGTGCAGTCACTGTGGGTCATCTCAACCAAACAACCCATTTCCATGTATTTACATTCTCAATACATCACAGAGCCGCCTCCAGCTTGAACCACACATTGTATGCAGTCCTCATTGGCTTCCTAATGCCTTTATTCACAAACTGTAAAACATCCTTGTCCATGAGTTTCATCTTTTGGCCACAATTCTGACAAGAATTTTCTGTAGCCTGGGATTTTTGCTACGACCTGTTGGACCATATGCTTCAATACACCTGCAGCTATTTCCTTCACAATTGCTTTTTGCCAACATTATCCACACATCAAACAAAATATGCACTATAGCACCTCTTCTCAATCTATGAATCTAGTTGCACAACCCACAGGTATTTATAGCATGATCATTCTCATGTAACACCATCTGTAGAAGCCTAACATACACAAATTGTTACAAAAGGATGATCCCCATGATGCAAGTTTTTTTTGAGGCTTTTTTTGTCCAGAGAGCTTTTGAGAACTTATCAATAACTTATCAATTTTTGGGGTGTTGGCTGGTTTCATATGGAATTGATATATTAAATTACAAGTATTGGAAACAGCATTTCAAGGCGACTTCTCAATCAATGACTCACTATTGATTTGTACATTTACATTTCGGCCTGTGGATTTGAGAAGCCAGTTTACTTTTAATGTTTTTTCTTCTGCATTTTGTTTTTCTAAAGTGATGATATCACTAAAGGCTTACCTTTTTATGCTACAACATTTCCCATAAGCCTAAAAGAGTTCCTTACATCTCATGGGAGAAAGGTTTGATTGGCACTTGAAGCTATCATGCAATCTAGCAATTATGACTTTGCAGACTAAGCAAAGTCAACAAACTGCTGAAATTGGCCGAAAGAGATTACTTTTAGAGAATTAATTTAGCCTTTGGGTGCCAGTTCATTGCTTTCATATCCAATGGAAATTTAGTCACGACATATTAAAATGTATGTCATACTTACTGGAAAGAAAAGACAATGTCAAAGTAGACATGTCCAGTGTAGTTATATGAAACTGAAAACAGGGCCAAGCTCTCAGTGTACAGAGTACAGTGCTAGCTCTCATTAGCTTTCCTTGTGCCAGGGTTAGAGTAGGACAGTGGTTGGAATAAAGTGCTGCGAATGTCTTCTTAAGCCACAATCAGCAAAGATATGTCATTTCAGTCAGAAAAATGCATGAGGCTTTTCTCTTTCTTGAATTGACATGAGTTGAAAATTGAAGCAGCCTGCTTTGCTCAAGGGCATCGAAATTGCAGTGAAAAGGACTGCACTCATTTCATTATGAAAGAAAGAAATTCTGTGATAAAAAGCATCTACTCCTTTTTTTTTTTCTAAAACCCAGCATGTCTGATTTTGCTGACCTGCCTGTACCTTTTTCTACTTAAGGATATTATCCATCTGCTTCTAAAGCAAAATTTAAACAAAAGACCTCCGTAGTCTTTATAATTTTGTTGAGAAATGCATCTGTTTCAGAAAAACACTGCCACGTGTTTAGGTTGCAGACTAGATTTGTGTACTCTCTCCGAGAAGTGCACACATGGAACAGTTCCACCTTGGGATTTGAGCAGATCCGGTGGACATTGCTAGCAAGAAACAAACACCCTTAGCTTTAGCTTAAATCACCTTTAGACAGTTCACTTTCCGATAACAATGTAGGTGACATTTTATACTTATTTGTAGCTCAAGAACAGTGTGATTAATAAGTAATGCTGATGTTCAGATAGTATTTTAGCCCAGATTCCATGCTTGTGAGGATCTGATTATGTATGAGATTGTAACAGTAGACAACATTCCTCTGAATGCTATGTTATGAGATAGAGATGTCCACCAGTTCCTGGATGCAATTCCCAGTCGAGTTTTGAGACTCTGGAGTGTGAGTCTGAGTCTTGTCACAAGTAGGGATTTTTAGTGTAGTCGTTACATTGTAAATAAGTAAACCCACGAAGCTTTCAATATAGGAAAAGATTCATTCTGAGGGGCAACACTAGACCCAGCAAATATGGCATTTAAAATAAAGGGACAGAACAACTAAAAATAGCAGTTTAGTGTGAAATTTTTGTAGCAGGAAAGCCAGCTGGTTACCTAAAATCAATCTCAAAAATCAAATTAAAATCAACTCAGGTTTTTAAGGAACATAATCTGTATCTTACTAAGGCTTTTCTGTAATCAGGTTAAATTACCATCTTTTTATTCCATTCGTTTTATAGGTGAAATGTTACCATAATGTTATTTGTTGTGCTGCCATGGGTATTGGGGAGCTGGCAACCCCTCAACTCCAGTACCTGGAAATCAATATTGGTACCCAACTGTACTTTATACAGACTGTAAGTGATGTTCTCTCAGTGTGTATCTGGTTAGTGCTGTAAAAATCTTTGCTTCTGTAAAAGGCTTGTTTGTTTTAAATATTTTATGGTAATTTTATGGTAATTCAGCAGGGCCTTCCCCTACTCACATTGGGTGGCCAAACACCCAACACAAACAGGTTTTCCCCTGCTCAGCAAAGCACCAGCTGAGGAGTCTCTTAAGAATGTTATCAAAAATCTACAAAAGTATGTTTGTTTCTACTACTTTCACTGCACAACTCATTAAAACAATATTTAAAAAATGGTACTTCAGTGAAGTTACACATTGTAACTTACATGACTTACAATGACAGATTGTGCCTTCTCTAAAAGACCTACTGGCCTACAGGCCTTTCCCTGTGCTTTCCAATGCACACGATAGCCAACCATCAAGTTATTTTGGCTCTTTCATTTGAACATCGCTTTATTGCATGTACCACTTTGTTCAGTCCTGCACATTACTTCTCTTAGTAGTATTATCTATAGTTTTGTGATGAATTTAAAATGAGCTGGCATATAAAACACACTGTCTGTTACACCTTAAATGTAACAGAAATCATAAGAAGCAGAGTGTAAGTGTGGTGCTCTGTTAAGGTGGATAATTTCTCCAACCATTATTAACCTTGACTGATCTTCACTTTTGTTCCTTTACTCGTCCTTACCATGTTTACCTTTGCTGCTGCTCTTTTGTTACTTTTCCTTTTCCAGTGAATGACCAGCTGAACAGGAATGTTGATTAAGTGCTTGTTATTTACCTTCCTCATAATTAATTATTCATCATAAGCTTATGGTAGTTCATAGCTTAGACTTTGAACACAAAACATGATTTGCCATAATCACTGTATTGGTATATATAAGGGGAAAATTGTGTAAATTAATTTTCTTTTTGATTAGCTGCTCCTTTAAGTTGCAAATGTAAACGCTTAAACTGACAGGACTTCTATGTTGATTAGTTAAAAGCAGATTATAGTTTTTCAAAGGGATTACCATTACTGTCAGGGCCATATCATTTAATGGAAAAAGCAAAGAGTTGATGGATTGAGGCCTACTGAGCTCCTGTCTTCTCTTCTGGCATAATGTTAAAGCCAGTGACACTCCATGACAAAGAGAAAGTGAGAGAAATAGGGAGGTATGAAAGTCGGGGAAAGGGTTTCTGTCCCCTCCCTCACTACAATAACTGCTGACCCTGGCCACGGTGCATTAGGGCAGGTGCGGCTGCTCTCCTGCGGGCGACTGGTTGGCTAGTTGCTAGGTGGAGAGGCATTAGGGCCGGGGTGATAATTTATCCGGGCCGTCATGTAGAGCATCTGACAGAGAGCTGCAGCACTTTATCAGCGGTGCGGTAAATCAGCCGAGTGGGGAGGCGAAGGGAGGGGGGGCAGACGGCAACATTGTTTGATCTCTTTCAGACACTCTAATAATCTGCTCCGCTCTGATTGATACCTTCACACAACAAAGCGCATTACACCAGCAAAAAAAAAAAAAAAAAAAAAAAAGCAGAGCTAGCTGGGGGTGTTTTTGTGTGTGTATGTGTGGTCATCAGCATTGTCAGGGCCATGAGAGGGAGTGAGAGAGGGAAGAAATGTGTCTTCCAAAGGCACATGGGGTCATTTGGAGCGTTTAAACGAATGGTGGCCTAACGGGCTCATAGAATGATCAGAGCATTGGAGGGTGAGGCAGAAGTGGGGGAGGAAGAAAATGCCTGGTGTCAGAATGACCCCTCCTGATACATGGGAAATAAAAGAAAACAACACAGGAGAAATGTAGGAAACAATAATGTGCTTTCTGTAGAGCAGCTTTAACACTGAAATTAAGGCTCATCTAAGAGAGATTTCACTGACCAATTCTCACAATAAATTGCACAGTAACCTATAGAAATATTCCTAGATCGCACAGCAACTTGCCATTAATATTAAAACATAGTTAATTATCCTGTTACCCCTGCTTGTGTTTGTAACATGAACTGCTGCTGTAGAAAATAAAACACATAGGCAGTATCACAGGGTCAGTATAGCATACAGACCTAATAAAATAACAAACTAGAAAACTTACTCTATCGATCATTGTATGATGTATTATCAGCAAGTAATCCAACTCCTTTCCAACTAAGTTAAGTCCCAGTTTAAATGTCAAAGGTGCTTCCAGTGCATGTTTACTGCTCTGTCCACATATACATGCTCAACCTGCATGCAGACTCCTACTGATCAGCAAGAGGGCAAGTGGAGGGGACTGATAATGTCACTTACCCAGATATTGGGTTATAAATGAAAGTGAGAAAGCAGGGGCTGTTTTTGTTAGCACAGTGTTCAAATTTCAGAATAAAAATTGATTTTTTTTTTTTACTATTTGGACAACTGTCAAGTATTTTGAACAGCATATTATTGTAAATATCCTTCTCATAATTAAAATTATAGCATTTCAGTTCAAAACACAGTCAACTTGATAGAAATATTTAAATTCTGATATAAATTTGAGGAGTCTGGGATCTCTTGGGATCTTAAAATAACAATACCAGGTAAGTCTGACTGTCTCCTATAAATACCTTTTTAATATTTTGTCAATTAAGTATGTCAATCAATGAACATATCCCACAAAATTAGCCTAGTGTTCTAAATCTGAACAGTGTTCTGATTGTGAACACACACACACACACACGCACACAAACTCTGCTGGAACTGTTCTTATCCCAGATGGGTTTATCCACTGACAAGTGGAAGAAGGGTTCACTCCACCTTTGGTACTCTGATTAAAACTGAGAGATTAGAGATCATGATCTGTTAAATATAACGAGGAAATGTAATGAGGTGAAATAAGAAAAGAGAAATCACTAATGATTAGTTCATAGGGTTTGGTTTAAAGATTCAGAACTTTAAGAGTTTAAGATTTGTTCTTTTAGGGGTTTTACTCACCTGAACTTGACTTTTAGTAGCCTGTGTACCAGTGCATCTAAAAAAGTAGAATACTGTGAAAATAGGTTTATGATAATTTAATAAAAAACAAAATAACTCATATTTATATTCATTACATTTAAAGTAATATTTGTCAAGCAGAAAAGGTTCTAATTTTGAGATTCTGGATTTCTGGTTTTCATGAGCTATAAGTGTCAGGAAAGCAAACTTAACAGACTGGTTGAGGAAGCGGAAGTACTGGCAGGGGTTTATTGCCTTACATACACGATTAACAGGATACAGGAAACTAAACAACACGATAATCAGGATACAGGTAACATAGCCAGATAACATAAAACCAGTATATTCCCAGAGGGAGAATATACACATGAGGAACATTAAACACAGCTGGGACAGGATTACAAAGGGGCAGTTACCAATCAGACACAGCTTGGAATGGGCGGAGCCAAGACCAAAACAAGACAGGTGCTAGAAGCATGTGGGAAACAAACCAGGACTGTATATGTGACAGTGAGCCACACTGATCAACAGTAAAACACACAAAAAAGGCTTGAAAAGTCACTCTACATATAATGAATATCAAATATGACATTCTATCTTTTTGAATAAAAATTGCAACCACAAATGAGCTCAAATAACTCATTTTTAATTATTATTAAAAAAAAGTATGTTAGAGTATGTTATGAGCATAAGAGGGTCAATGTTCTTGACTGCAGCTTAAGTCATTAATGTTGTGTAGTGTTTCCTTTTCTCTTTTGTCTACGTGTCACACCTTTTTTGCATCTTACCCTTGGAGTTGCTTCAATTAGATATACCCTCACTGACCTAGAGTATTTAGCCTCTCATAAAAAAATTGTAATCCCCAAAGGATACAATCTATCCCAGACATTTCACATCTTGTGTTTCCTTGTGAGGTTCTGGATATCAACTTTTCAAAACATAATTCATATGGAATATTTTACAGTTAGGATCAACAAAGCAAAGCAGTCAGCTGTAAGTAATTGCAAAAATTTACAGTATATTACTTCATTCAAGGGCTCCAGTTTCCAGCTTTACAATTAATTAATTAGTAATTTTTTAGTTCTTATTCATTTATTATATTGTTTTAGTTTTGTCTTCTGTTTTGACCTTTGTATGTCTAATCATGCATCCCCGTGTTCTGAAATGGAATTTAATAAAAAAACAAAAAAACAAAAAAAAAACATTTTAAGTCTCATGTGTGAGTCTGTCAACATTGGCCTCAAGTTCCCATTTCTGGTAACTTGATAATGCATCATCAGTCCTGCTTTCAGAGACTTTGTTAATGTTGGTCAAGGCCCATGTTTATCTAGCATATCACAATGCAGAACTGTAATTTGTCTCTCTCAGTAACTGAAAAATAGTTTATTTTCTAATATTTGCTGTGAAAGACTCTATTATAGACACATTTAAACAATAACTATTAACTAACCAACAGTTAAAGAACTTTATAAAAGGGGGCTATTTCAGACTATTTAATGAATATTATAATTTGCTCATGTGTATTTTGTATTTATAATAAAATCTCTCACATTTTATAGGTTTAAGGAACAAAAACATTCAAAATTTGATAAAACAATGTTCCAGTCTTTCTTCGTCCTTATGAATTTAAGGCTCTGTAGTTTACATTTGTATTGATTTGCTGTCCTGTAATCTGCTTACTTCAGAAAGCAGAATGGAGTGAAACACTATTTATTTCCGGATCCTTGTAAAGCTGCTTTGTGACAACTTCCTGTTGTAAACAGCGCTATATAAATAAAATTTGATTGATATTTAGAACTTTAATATGAATACTTCATAAAACATTTGTAAATTACCTTTAAGTGTTAAACAAATCTGTAGGGTAGTATGGACTGATATACTAATGGATGTTGTTATACCCACATTGCTGCTATTGTAAATTAGATTGCTTTATCTTGTGTGATGAGTCTAAATAAAGTAACTCATCAGAGCTGTTTTCTGAGGTGTCAGACTGAACTTTTCACCTTTCTGCTCTGTCCAGTTTTTTGACATGTGTTCATTGGGAAAATATATTCAGTGCTTCCAGATAAAGTTGATGTTAAAAAAAAATCTGCAAAGCTGCAAATAGACATACAACATAAGAAAAAACAAGTAAATCGTAGGTGATAGTTAAACAAGGTGAAGTTTTCTGTGTGTGTGTGTGTGTGTGTGTGTGTGTGTGTGTGTGTGCAAGCCCAAGCACGTGTGAGCTTCTGTGCATGTGAGCACGTTTGTGTTCGTTCACTGTCAGCGTCCCATCTAGAGGCCATAATGGATGCAATGTACCATGTGGTCATTGAGGTGTGTGTGTTCACCCCTCAGTGCTTCGGTGAAGTGAACAGCAGAGCAATAACGAGGAGTGCTCTAATGAGGGCCATTTTCACTGTACCCATCCACTACATCCAAACAGAAGGAGCAGCTTCTTTGGTTCATCCTTATGGTCAAAGCAAATTGGAACTGAACTCTTGAGAACAATGATAAGAGGTTTGATTTGGTTTAGCAGACTGCTTCTTTGGAACTGACCATTTCATTAAATTGATCATTAGCTCAATTGATCATCATGCACTTGTTTAACATTGATTAACAAGTTAATTTAATTCCATGGACAATAACATTTTGCTGAGGGAGTAAATCTGATGTGCTTTTACTCATTAATAGTGTCAGAATAATAAGTGTACGGCCAGGGCATTTTGAAAGAAAAGGTGATCCGTGTTGTGTAGTGTGCACCAACTGCTGATCAGAACCTTCAGTCAGTGTGTCATTTGTTCTCCCTGACATTTAATGGTGCTCATCTCTATCTCATTTGTTCTGTTCATCTTTTACTGACTGCCTTTGTTACTAATCACCACCTCTGTTTTTCAAAATGTCCTTCTAACTGGGTTTAGTCCTTATGGCTGTTTGTTCATAGACTCCCTGTATATGATCTTATCACCTCCTGTTTTGTTCTCCCCATGACTACAATTGGTCTTAAACATCACCTTAATTGTGACATTTGACAATGACTGGTTATACCCACCACTTTGTTATATCCCAAGAACCTCACTTTGCAGACAGTTACATGCTATATTCTAAGCTTCATATCTCATGTTCAGAGTAAGTTACTGACATGATACACATATAATAACACGCAAAGACTTAATATATGTAACTGCTCCATTTCATCAGTGTGTGATGAATTATCAGCAAGTAATCTGTCATGGAAACAGCTACAATTCACTAATTTCCATATGAATTAAATCCAAAAATTAAAAGATTAAATGCCAAGGAAGTATTTCACTGCATGCACGTGTTTTTAAAAAGTAGTTGCAAGTAAAATGTAGACCAAAACATGATCAAATTCATAGAAATATGTAAATTATGCTATTTGTTTGTTATTTCAAAGGAAGACACATTTGAGTAGCCTAGGATCTCCTGAAAATAACCATATCTGGCATGTGTGACTGTTTTCTATGAATACTGTTTTCTAAAGGCTTAGTTCAATAGGACAAAACCAATGCCATTCAGTGAATTTGAACTAAACTGATTATGATTGTGACATTTCAGAGATGAGTCAGTGGAATGGCTACCTTCATTATTTCGGAATACACTTAACTGGTGTCAGTGGTGAATGTATAAGACAAAAGATACTCAAGGGTGCTCAATATTGTACTTTAATTTCTTGAAAAGAGCTTTGCAGTGCCACATATGCACACTTCCTGTCCACTTTATTAGAAAGTACTTTGTACTTCCACTCACTGTCAGTGCCTAATAGTGACACCATCAGTGTCACTATTAGGTGGAGAGTAGTCCATCACTCCTACAATATCTAGCCAAGAGCAATTCTATGGTCAGAAACTGACCAGTGATGAAGGGTTAGAGGGTGGTTGACACAAATTGTGTGTGGAAAAAGATGGAGTACCATGTCTGATGTACCCAGTTCTGTGCTCAATTCTGATTTACAGCTCAGAGCTGAAATCTCATTTGTTTTAAAACCTCCCCTGATTCTATTGGTCCAAGTTTGACATGGTTGCCCACATCACTAAATGCAGCAGTCCTCCAGGGGCAGAGCATGAGAAAGTCACTTTTTAAGTACAATGGGTAGTTATAGTTAGTTTTGTTTTATTTAATTCTGTTATCATTTCAAGTGTATTGCCAGTGCAGGCCAGGTCTACATGTTTTATAATTCCTTTTTAAAAAACGTGTGAATTTTATTGGATGTCTTCAGTTAGGAATACAAACACATACATTGATTAAATGCATTGTGTAAAAGCATCAGTTCAGTGCATTTATCTGGGATTCATGAATCAGTTCAGCTGATTATTGTTTGCAAAGCACGCACCATGTTCACGGTGGTTGAAGCAAGGAAGAAGAACATGAAACTTGGGGTAGATTTCTGGGCTGCTTCAGCCATTTCGGGTGTTTGAAGCCAGATGCCACTTTGCCAAGTAAGGACAGAGCATAGAATTTGGAAGGGAAGGAGGAGCTGGGGTATTGGTGGAGTGCAAATCTTCAACAGGAGTCCTCCCATTTTTTTATTTCATATATTCCATATTTAAAATAAGTAAATATGACTCAGTAAATTCACTATTAGCATAATGTGTCTCCACTTTCAGGGTTGCATTAGATATCAACAGACACCTAAAATGTTTTAATGTATTCTGTTTAACCAAAACTTTTTTCTTTTCAGTTAGCTCTCAGTAAAGAATGTGCATTTTTGGATTTTGTAACCTGAAGTTTGATTTCATTGCAATATAGCTGTAACTGTGCAAAGGACATAAACTGGATTATACTATTCTGGTCCATATTCAGCTTGTGGGAGATTATAATGCCCTCATAATCACATTTGAATTCCATTTTATGATTAAGACACTCAGAGTACAATGGCTGACATACTAATTAGTGCCTTAAAATGTAAATAGAGATCTGTTTTGGTCAAGCCATGGTGTAGCTTGAGGCTTCATTACATGTTTCATCATTTCCTGAAGAACATTGAATCAAACTGAATCATCATGAGGCCACAAATGTACACTCCTGCCAGGTAACATGTTTGAGGGGGCCAAAAAAGGGTATCCATTCTTGCAATAGTTAGGAGGAGTGAGAGAAATTGGGAGCATCCAATGTGAGCCTGCCTCCTTGTCCATGCATCAACAGCAGCCTGGTGGGGACAGAGCGCAAGGAAAGGGTGTTATGTATTTCAGCCTTATTAAAGTTATAAATGAGGCACAGTGCATGTGTGTCAGTTCAGACTTATACACTGTGCCAGCGTAAATCCATTACACTATTTGGAGCATTTAAACAGGTGTGCAGCTTCTAGCCTGCATTTTTTTTTTCACCACACCTGTTTCCTATTTTAGTGCCACATTTCTGTTGTTAATTCATTGTAGCTTTTAGGTGCTTAATAACATAATGATTCTAGAGTATATTTGTTATTGTTGCGAAAGTTCAGATTAAGCAGTCTTATTTGGTGGTTAAATCAACAACAAATGCACAGAAATACTAGTAACTTCAGGTGATGATCGCTCAACACAGCTTGTTCTACTTTCACATCTGCAGAAAAGCCTGGTTGTGCTCCTTATACACACTCTCTTACCACATTTTCAAAAAGTATTTTGTACTTGTGCTCACTGATCTGGTTTTAGTAGCATGCTAGAGTGTGTGGCACTGCTATGGCTGAATCAGGAACATGTCAGTGTCACCGTTAGGTTGAAAGTAGTCCATCACTCCTACACTATTTAGCCAAGAGCGTTTCTGTGGTCAGAAACAAGGCTAGAGGATGGTTAACACAAATTGTTTGTGTGGGAAAAGATGGATCTGAGGATATGCACCTGATCTTCAATGTTCAATTCTGATTTATTGCTCAAATCTGATTTGGTTGTTCACTTAATCTTTACAGGTCACACTGCAGATGTATAGATGTATAGTTTTCCATCCAGCTTGCTCATCCAACAAACACAGATAGAACCCTTAATATAATGTCAAATTCCACTTGTTTGAAGGTCATAGAGTAGATAGCAAAATGGCACAGATAAACAAAGGTTAAACTTATAGTTTTTAATTGTGGAAGAACATAAAACGAAAAGATAAATCTTCCATTTATGTGCTCTAAAAAGGAACGCTAGCAAAGGTAACAAATTCAGTGCCAAAAAACAAATGTGCCAAATTATTCAACTTCTTGATTCTATATTTTTTCAAAGCACAGTAAATCTGAAGTAAAATATGACATTGATGATGTGCTTGTGATTTTATGTCATTTCAGACACTGCCATGCTAATTTGTTTACATTGTTTACACTTGACACAAACGTAACCGTAATAACAGGCATTTTGATGATGCTGCAGTATGGAGGCTGCTCCCCATTTATAACCAATATAGAATTGAATTGACAAAACCAGTATATGTCACATTGAAACTGTGAATAAGTGACATACACTGAACATACTGGATGTGTTACAAGGCAGTGTGTGAATATGTGAATATGTGAACGTTCACAAAAGGATGGTATGTTTGGTCAGTCCTTGAGATAAAACCAGCTCATATAAAAAGTGTATTTTTTAACAATTCAAACACTTAAATGAAGTGGTGAATATTACATCTGACCCCATTTCTACAACTAAATTATGAAATGCAAGTTATGAAATGATGTTATATTGGGATTTTCTACAGCAGATAGACCTCTTTATCACAAAAAAAAAAAAAACAAAAAAAAAAAAGAACTGCCTCTGGGCTCTTATTGGTCAAAGAGTAATATGAGCAGCCTTTTAGCCCTGCCTTCTTTCTCTGCACTCTTTTAGGGTTCTGCCTGCAGGTTGTTTTGACGTAATCATAAGTGGATGATACCCAAACAGTTTACTAGGCTTGACTGTTTTCCTGTATAGTGGCCGACAGTGGCAGCAGTTTAAATGACTGTTCTAAAAATATGTAGATGCATTGCTTAGTGTTGCTTAGTGGGCTGGCTATGGCTAGCATGGTGTAGCACTGGAAACATGCCTTGTCCAATAACACTACTACAACTTTAGAATGCTGGACAAAGATCCCACATTGTTGGTGCTAGAACTGTTTTTAAGTTAGGCTCCCCTGTCCATGACCTCATGTCATGTGACATTTCTTTTGCTATCCTAAGACTTTTCTGAGATTCCCTGGCAAGCAGACATAATTTATGTCATGAATCATAAACTAGTCAACAGTTATAAATTACAATCTGAATGTTCTTAATCATATTCGTATTGATTTGATTTGTATCAGATTTCAGTACCATATATCAGAAATAAAAATTCCTCATTCATTGTTTTCACTGATTATAAAATCACACAAAACCACGTGAATGATATAAAATATGAATAAAATAGCATGTTTTTCCACAGTAAGGTGAAGCTACAAGATAATAAAGTAGCAAAGGAGTGTGTATATACACTGGTTGATTTGTTTACATCTGATTTCACTGGTTGTTTGGAGATATATTGCCATGTGAATGCAGATGTGTCCAGTAAATTAATTAAGGTAAGTGTTTTTAATTTCCTGGCCTGTAAATATATACTGTGACATCTTATGCAAGGCCATTTGTCCAACACTGCTGCTCTGTGTCTAGCTGTGAAAAAGAGCACTGGAGCCTGCAACAGTAACTCCAATGATCTTCGTTCCCGCACTCTCCACTGCTACCTGACCTCCCCACATCACAGGCCCACAGGCTGCTGTAAATATTACCTTTCTTGTTATCTTTCAGACCTGTTTTTCCGGTAAAAGGGGGAACATGTAATTCAATACACTTCCTGGGCAATTTGCTTCGCGAGGACATTGTAGGTGACATGTTATATTGTATTTGTGGCTCAGGAGCAAACAGTCGGATTAATAAGTAATGCTGATGTTGAGATAGTATTTTAGCCCAGACTCCCTGATGGTGAGGATTTGATCATGGGTGAGATTAGAACAATATATCGCATCCCACTGGACCTGAAGTACTGCTGCTGTTTTGTGGATGACGAAATGGTGTGTCTATTATGAAACGTAAGGTGATGAATTGACAGAAACCCAGAAAGAACCCAAATTAACCACTCACTAATCAATTACTTGACCAACCAAGATATGCTTGGTGTCTGAAACTTGTTTCTTGTTTTCTTTGCACACCATGAGAAACTCCAAAACTGATGCAGTGAGTATGCCATTAACAGAAACTGTATGTAAGTCTATTTCAGATGCTCATCTTATCATAATTTGAGGCAAGGTTGTAATGATTTAAGCTATGGCCACGCCAGACTGCTGCCTTGCTATTTTCATTTCTTAGGTGAAGCAAAAGGGGGCAATCCTGAGGTAATCCAACTAACTTTAGCTAGTCTTTTCTTTTTTTTGCAACTGTGAGAGAAATAAAAGTGAAAATTTGTTGACTGAGCAGCAGTTCCTCCAATTTTCCCAAGAAATAAGAGACCACAACTCACAGTCTGGAGTTATATTGGCTCATACTACCGAAATTATGTATTGCCGTACCATTTAAGGTACAGTAAAAAAAGTTCTATTAATGCTAACTTCATTAAACCATATAGCCTGTTTTATCAATCCCTCTCTATCTTTTTTCTATCTGTTTCTCTATATACTCTTTCCCTGTCTTCTGTGTAAAATTAGCTTCTGATGTCAGAGTCATTATTTTTGATCAGATAATAAGGAAAAATTGTGTAGGCCTTATTTGTTTTTGGTAATTGTCAGGGTCATGTTTTGATCATTTCATATTTTTAGGTTTATCAGCTTTAGATCTCTAATCTTTAGATCCCTAATCTTTAGATCCCTAGATCTTGGGTACTCAGTGTCAATCCCTTTCATCCAGTCCTAGAATAGCCAGTGCTTATTTGTACATTAACTTTGTGTGTTATAGTATGTCATGGCTAATAGATTACATTCAGGATATAATTTCAAGAATATTCTTTTATATTGATTGACAAATTGGATGTCACTTGCTTCCATAGAAAAATATGACCATTTCTATGTTTGGTCATTAGGCCTTAAACCAAGTGGCCAAGAGCACTATATGATTTTCTACCCCTAGTTCAGATTTGTCCCACTCACTGAGCTTAACCATACCCCACATCCTCCATCTTGATCCTCAATCAGTTGTCAAGGGCAAATGGCACAAAATTGAGCATACATAGAGTGTGGATCTGTCAGGCTTTTTTATATGTTCCGTGGATCAAACAGAGGGTTGATCTGAGGGTTGGCAGGCTAACATGAAGCTTGATCTGAAAGACAGAGATCACAGCTGTCCTTCAAAAACCCATGGCGGCAATGCACAGGGGAGCGCGCACATCCATCTGCATCCACCGGCTCCCAGCGCTGATGAGAGGGCATTGTAAACATAATTATTGCAGCTAATGATAACGGCAGATAGATGATGAGTTTCTCTCCAGCTCATTTACCTTTGGCAGCCATAGCAGGTGTATTGAAGATTTTTCATTTTGCTCCAAATAATGCCGAAGTGCTATTTTTCTTGGGAGGCACGAGGCAAAAAGTTTCAGCATGGAATACCAATTAGCTTGGCCACCTACTCCTGTTGGATGATGCACATGAAACAACTTGTACAATTTCTGTAGACAGATTCTTTTGGAAGGTAGGCCATTAATCCAAAAATGAATTTAACAAGAATGGTCACTTGGCAAAATGCTGGTGTCCCCTGACACTTGGAAATCATGGGCCTGTTTCAGGGAATTTATAGTTTGTTTCATAAAAAGAAACAGAATGCTAACAAAATACATGCTTTCCTTTGCTGTTTCAGAAATGAGGAGTCAGTGACTCAGACTTGAGTCACACATTGAGTGACTAGTCAACATTCTGTGTACGTTGTTGTGCCTAAACACAGATTTTTCACCACTTTTTGAATAAAGCCTTATTCTTCCAGACTGAGGATGAAATATAATTATGGCTGGACACAATTTATTGTAAATATCAGAACATTGAGATATATTTTGTACAAGATATAACATATCATCATTTGCATTTGTTCTGCAGGTTACCATCTGACCATCTGTATATGATTTAATACCAAGTGGTCCTACGGTTGTTGTCATGGAAAACAAGCTGGATAATCTGTCTCTGGTAGACGTCACAAAAAATGAGAGCAGCGTGAATTTTCCTTTTGTGTCAAGCAAGATGTAGCATGATGTATGATTTAATTTGCTTTATGTGGCATTTCAATGATTGTGCTGAAACAATATATTGTGCAGACCTAGTGTGTGTTGTGCTGGTAAGAGTACTTAGACACATCAGTGTCACTGCTAGACTGAGGACAGTTCTCAGAAATATCCAGCCAATAAAACCCCATGGACAGCATCATGTGACCCCCGATGAAGGACTAGAGGATGACCAACACAAATCTTTTAAATTAATATTGTTACAAAGCTCATTCATGATCACACTTTCAATCAAAAAGTTAAACTGTCATATTTTATATTCAATACATTGACATTTCAAGCCTTTTTATTTTACTGTTGATCAGTTTGGCTTATACCTCATATACCCCAGAATAAGAATATCAGGAACATTTAATTCAAATTAAATAATTCAAAAAAGCTTGAAATATAGCACCTTAAATGTAATGAAAATAAAATACGGTGGTCCTGTGGGGTCCTGACCATTGAAAGGAGGTTAACTAAATATGTGGAGAAACAGATGGACTGCTGTTTGTCAAATCATCCTTTAACACATCAACATGGAAAAATGGAAACATAAGGTTTTTGCAATGTATAAGTGCACTATATACTGCATATATGTATTGTTTCAAATTGTAATATAGCTGCATGTCAACCACCCTCTGCGCCGTTCATCAGTGGTCAGTTTCTGACCCAAGGACCAATTATTATTTAGGTGGTGGACCATTGTCAGCACAGCAGTGACACTGACACGATAGTGGTATGGCAGTGTATGTGGCTCTGTTGTTGCCATATCAGGCACAATGGTGTTGCTAAGGAAATCATAAAATGGGATGTATACTATCACATTCATGTAGACAAATTAGTTTGAATGATTTTTGTAGATCATTAATCAGTGAAAAATAGTCACTTGGCAAAATGCACGGGGCTCCATATGCATGGAAATCAGGCCCCCATCTCAGAGCATCTACAGACTTAAATTCACTGGTCTGCAATAGAGGGAGAGACTGAGACATAGGAATTGCAATTTTTTTGACTGTAATGCCATATACCCAAGGCGCTGTATTATTTGTTACAGTGGCTGTGCTCTCTTGCACACTTTAATATCACGTTATTTGTTTCATCTCGTCCTTGAAATAAAATTCTTTGTTTTTGTTTTATGGGATTAACGGCGAGGTTGCGGAGTGTCTGGAGGTATCTGTTGTGTTTTGTTTTATTAGTGAATTATTTAGACTCTGGTAAAGCAGCCGACGGAGTGAGGGAGACAGACGGAGGATTGAGGCCTGCTGGCTTTCCCATTCTCTTCTTTCAATCACTTGCTTAATTTGGTTTGGTACTGTGGAACCGCAAACGGGCGAAAAGGAATTCGCTGTCGCTGTGTTTCTCGACGTGGCGGTGGAAGGGTGTGGTAAATGATTTCCCAGAAGGCAAAGCATGCTGAATTGGTACATAATGATAAAGAAATATCAAAACATTAGGGGTGAGGAGATTTGAAAATGGATTTGGAATGAAAAGGGAGAGGACGCAGAGCGGGGCCTAACTGGAGTGCTCTCACTCAGCATGGGTTTTTCATGTTTGACTGTCAGAATAGCACACGTTCAGACTTGCTGAACTTAAAGAAACAGCCACCTCTTTCACACTTATGATGACCTGCTATTATATTGTCATTTTATATTTTCAAATATTGCTGTAATGATTTACTTTATGTTTATGCAAAGTATATTCAATATGTATGATTTAATTTAATGTAATTAATTTATTTTATTCTTCATTTCTTCAAGCTGTTACCTGAGTATACACTGCATAAGAAAGTGCGACCTGAATGGGCTGTAGGTTCCACCTCATCTGAACAGCAGTGACAAGGACACTAGCAAAATGGAAAACACGGAAACAGTCAAGAAGAATAAGAGAGTAATTGTCACCAAAACCTGGAAAACCGTTTGCTATTTGGAGGTTGTCTTGATGTTGCCTCTCTGGTGCACCTGTTATCACTTTCATTTGCACCAAAGCAAATGCTTATGTATATATACATGCTTTGTATCCTGTTGTATGACTTCATGGTGTATAAGTTCATTATACGTAATGATTTATAACATCCACAAACCAGACAGGGATTTCAGATGAAAATTAGTCACTCGGATAAATATGGCACATGTACATGATAAATAAAAATGTTGATTGATGTGTACTGTCCATGTAATGTAATTTGCCAGTAACCAAGATAGTTACATGATCTGAGAAAGTTCTGCTAGACATTCAGGTGTTAAACTCAATTAGTCTAAAACACGTTTCAGAGCAAAAAATAAAGTGCCCTAATTCCTGTTCAAAAGGTCATGGCAATGAGTTATTAGGGAGTAAGCACCTGAAAGCCATTCCCCTGTTAGACTTGACAGAGAGGCTGTCATTTCTCCCTTTAAAAATAGTGTAAGGTAATAAATGAACATTTGTGAATGTGTTAGCTACCGGCAGTAACTGCTCCACAACTTCCACTCCCTCCTAAGAGGGATTAGTTTGGTGAAATATAATCCCTGATGTGAGACCCTCATGGAGGCATTTATTTGTTTGTTTGTTTGTTTTGTTTGTTTTTGGAAAGTTCAGCAAAAATGGGCACATCATGTTTTGGTCCTAATGTCCATTTTGTATTGTGATTCAGAAGAATGAGATGCAGGGAATGGGGGCACATTTCCATGCTTTAGCAGACTATTCCTGTGATTTGACTTGGATGGGCTGGGAACACCCACAACAGCTATGCTAGCAAAGATATGCATATTGATATAATGAAGTTATGTAAGATGCTGTCACAGATTTAGGTAAATCCTTCTTTGTACTTACATCTAAATATTTGACTTCCAGTTAATCTTACCCAGGTGCCCAGTTATATTCTATATTAACCCAGTGGCACATACTCTCACAGCTCTGTTGGGCATTATGTTTCTTGGCAAAATACAAACTGTATCTATAACTATGTCTCTTACTTCCATTTCACTTGTACTCCCAGTGGACCTTACCCAAGTGCCTAACTTTCCACTATGGACAGAATATGTGAATACTAGTATATTTCTGTATTGCATTACTTATTTCCATAAAATAATAATATCCACATTCATCTAAATCCACGTTTCTTTATCAGTTTTTATTTAGTTGTACTTCCTGCAGGTTTTACCCAGGTGCCTCGGCAGTAGATGTGGCTAGTCCGTAGACTGGAGGATCACTGTGACAGTTTCAGGTGGAGGAGTCTATTATTAGTTTACCTCTCCGCCATGGCATTTTATCACTGCTGAGTCTGATGGCCTCCCTACTTTAAAAAAGAGGAGAAGTCGTGCATCTCAATCCGCCCGTTCATATTTCATGGGGCTCAGTGTCATAAATAAAGGGAGCATGGCTGACCTGGGCTATTAGTTACACACCTAGCTGAAGCCAGTGGGTGCTTTGTCTTTGGTTGGGCAGCTCCACTATTCTCTATAGGTGGAGTCATTTGCAACAGGATAGAGATAAGCTGTATGTTCAAATGTTTGTGGACATACCTTCTAAGGAACGCTTTCAGCTTCTTTAAGTCGCAACAAATGCTGATACAGATGTGCAAATCCACCCACACCCACCTTCACACACACACACACACACACACACACACACACACACACACACACACACACACACACACACTCTCTTCTAGTCATAAGAGAAGCATTACCTATATGCATGACCCTATTCTTCTTGAGGAGAAGGTTGGGGTGCCGATCATCTGACATCTTGACTGAATGCATCTTGGCAAAATGCAATCAAATCCTCACAGCAATTTCACACAAATCCTGTGAAATACAGTAGAAAGCCTTTCCTGGACAGTAGCATTACTCAACAAAAAGCAGGATTAGCTCTTTTTTAATACCCTTGATTAAGAAATGATGAATGAGGTGTCCAAATACTTGTGTCCATGTAGTGCAGTGGTCGGCAACATGCGGCTCTTTCATTGCCCTCTTGTGGCTATTTACAGACCCACCTTTCAACAAAAGGGCCTGTCAGCTTGTTGGTTACTACTAAAGTCCCACCCTTCAACAAAAAAAGCCAACCAGCCTGCTGGTTACTGATAAATTCCAAGTGCAGTCGTCAGAACAAGCTGGAAAAAGCATCTCTTTGTGCTTTATTGAGGCAAATGCTACAAACTATTCACAGGGTTTTTATCCAATTTTCTCATTGATTTAAAAATGTTTTTGAGCTTCAGTTTCCAGTATCTTGGTATCTCTCCATTAGAAGAGAAGCCTGGGCTTCATCATTGTCAAGTGTTGCTATGGGACGACGAGTCTGTACACTATTCTTCAGTGGCTCTGAAGGTGGTTAAAATGGGACAAATGGGCTTTTCTTAAAATTTGGGTTGCAGACCCCTGATGTAGTGCATAAAAGGCAGAATGACACGCTGCAGAGGCAAACAAACATAGACATGATATTTACACTCACACAGGGCATATTCTTTGGTGTGGAAGGGAAATACCAAAGGAGAACAAAAGGTGAAAGTAATCCGACGTAAAGCTCTGCCAAGCAGTGGAAAATCTGCTGAACATGTGACATGAGACTAAGGTTTCAACCCAGTGTGTGTGTAGTCAGGGGGGTCAGATTGTAGGTCAGTGGCGACCAGAGCTGCCCAGACTGTCGGTTCCCCCGAACATATCTCACTACACAAACTGTGTAGTGCCCCCTCAACACACACACACACACACACACACACACACACACACACACACACAAACAAACACACACGCTCTCTCTCTCTCTCTCTCTCTCTCTCTCTCTCTCTCTCTCTCTCTCTCTCTCTCTATTCCCCTGAACTGATGGCTGGAGTAAACAGAGGCCTCTCACTCTCACCCCTCTGCCCTGGACTCCATCTGTCCTGTCAGACAGATAAGCCTAATGTGTTCAGCTTTGTTCTGTACTGTGGTTTTACTAGAGCCCCACAGGGCTTCATCCTTCCATGCAAAGTTTGCAAGAGCACAAGATGAGCACCATCATTAATGAATAAATCAATCTATCAAACTTTGTTTATGTAGCACTTTTCAGAACTTTGAGATTCAAAATGCTTTATAAAAATGTGTAAAGTAAGGAGAAAAAGATGCAAGCAATAAAAAATAAGAATAGATTTATATTATCTTTATAGCATTTAGTTGGTGCTCTTATCCGGGGCAAACTACAAGGTTACCTACAGTTAACTGGAAAGTGATGTTATCTTGCTAGAATTAATTTGAAGTATTATTATTTATTAAAATATTAATAAAATAGAATCAATTTTAAATAAAATTAAGCTAAACTGGAGTGTAATGACAAGAAACAAGCATCACCAAAGTTTTTTTATCCTGCTTTGTGAAACAACTGAGAGGGAAGAACAGGTGGATCTGAGGAACCTTCCTGCTTCATAACAAAAGCCTTTTGAGAGAATGTGCAAGACCATGTAAGACTGAGTAATTCCTTATAAATTAATACAATAATTTATAACATCAAGATGACTAACAGGTCCAATGCCTGATACACTACATGTCCAAATGTGGACATTCCTCCTAATGAATGCATTCAGGTACTTCAGTTTACTTGTCTAGTCCATGTAGAGAAGTAATACCAATAGCATAGGTCTCTCTGGAGCAGATAATCCTGAACCTATTGGCACACTGCCTAATACCAGGGGTGGACTATAGGGATATATAAGGCCCCCAGAACTGTTCTCTGGAATAATTATTGTCCATCCTACTTTTGGTTTGCACTGAGGAGTTGACTGACCGAAGCTCTTGTTGATGAGTGCAATGCAATCCTCACCACAATGCTCTAAAATGTAGTAGAAGACTTCCCTGGGCAGTGCCAACAGCTACACCAACAAAAAAAGGAAAAATTTGTTTTAATGATTTTGGAAGAGCCAATGAATGAGCAGGTGTCCCAATACATTAGTCCATATAAGCAACAGCTCAATCCACTACATACATGTTTTACTTAATACTGTTAAGGCTTTACCTACAGCAAATTTAATGAAGGCGAAGTGTGTGCCACCAACCATAGAGCTTAGGCCACTGTTTTCTGCTAAAAATGTGCTTTAAATGTGTAAATTGTTGTTTTTTTAATTACAGATCTTTAACTTAATTTACCTTGTGCACTGTTTTTGACATTTAAAGACCTTAAGGATCTTTCTACACATCTACCCAGATTTGATTCTGAATCTGAACTGTAGAGATAACCTCTAAATTCTTTTACTGGTGCAGACTGCTGCATTCAAACGTATTCATGGTTTAGAAAATCCTTATAACATTTTGAAACTAATTGTCCTAGAATGTGTTAATTATTATTTTTTACGTGTAAGCTTGTGCTTTTAACTGATATAGAATCTTATGATTCATTAAAAAAGACAACCGAAAGGGCCATCGCCTGCGATGATCCATCAACAACACCTTCTGCTTCAAAGTGCTGGGCCCGTCAGAAAGTTGAAATCTTCCCCATCAGGTTGACTGGTGACCACCTGAAAATCAGCGATTGACATTTCTACTCCGATCGTGTCTCATCCATTTTTTAATTGTGCTCATTCCCTCCTGGCCAGTCCCGGGGGGGCCGGAGGACTGACGCGGTGGCCACTGTCATCCGTCTGGGCTGACAGGAGGAGCAAGAGAGAAAGAGGTAGAAAAGGAACTGTCTCTTATACACATCTTGGTGATCATGTCGTCAGTGCTTGTCTTCCTAAGATGTGTATAAGAGACAGGAGAGAGAGAGAGAGAGAGAGAGAGAGAGAGAGAGAGAGAGAGAGAGAGAAAAAGAGAGAGAGAGTGGCACCACGCCACTTCCAACCCCAGTGCTGATGTGTCAGGCTTATCACACAGCCGAGCGCTCCTGAGGTGACATCCTCCACTGAATCAGTGACATTTCACGGACGGTGCAAATCTATCCGTCTTTGTCACCGGTCTTAACCCCTCCCCGTCGGCCTGCACACACGCGCTGTCCTGGTTTTTTGCATTCCAGGAGTTAGCATATTGATCACGGTGGAGCCAGTGGACTGTGGAAGGCATTTTTTAGGCTAAAGTGGGCATCTCCACTGTCTGGTCACTGTCACTTTCCGCTGAGCTGGGTTTTAATCCTGCGATGTGTGTGTGCGCACCCTGGGTGGCGAATGTCATTGGGTTTGATATTCGGTAGGGTGGGACTGTGGCTCCCCAGATACCAAAGTAACTGCTTTTTTCTTACCAATGCCAGTCTTACAGCTCTTTTGGTTGACATGATTTAAAATAGTTGTTTGGCAAACATGTATTTGCTATTTTTTTTGTTAGACATAATTCTACTAGTGTTCTTGGCTGTATATTTTTGTCCACGTTATTAGATAACAATGTATCATTCAGTGCCAGAAACCTTATAAGCGACTCTAAACACAGGAACAAGTGTGTAATGATTTAGGCATGCAGGTGTTAGGCACATGATGTTAATTTATAGGTAGATACTCCAATTACGTGTTAGCTACATTATTCTTGTAGCTCCAGTAAAAAAAATAAAGAAATGAACGTCAGGGACCAAACATGTCTTGGCTGATGAACTACATTGGGGCTAAGGGGGAAGTTGTGCAAATTAGATTTCCTTGCTGAACTACTGCTTTAATATTGATATAGATGACTGTAACTGGGATAATCACACATGGGTCAACAGCAAGAAACAGAGACCTCTTGCACTTTTACGGTTATACATATTCTTTCTGAGTTTGGTATCAGTGTGATTCTGTGTAATTCTCTGTTAGAATGTTAGAGTCTCACCACAATATTTGATGCGAGCATTTAAATGTTGCTTTAAAGGTTTAATTTTGTGGAATGAACAAAGAATACATTGAAAATAAGACTATGTGTGATTTAAGTAGGAAAATTTAATTATAAATTAAATTAGAGTTGTATTAGAGCCATGCTCTAACAGAACACACATCATGTGGTGAGCTACAGTTCAACATTGAACAGTACTGTAAATAAAAGGCTATTACAGAGTTTATATTCCAGCTCATGTTTACAGTTGGTTCCTGTTTACTTCCTGTTCAGAGGTTTACGTACATTCATCATAGACACAGAAGTCATGACCTGTTCTGGGCACAATAATTGTACAATCACAGATCTTTAATTGAAAAGAGCATGGTGCATTTGTCTCATCTGACCATAAAATCTTCCTCCAGAAGATTCTTTCTTTGTTTGCAAAGTGTAGTTGAGCTTGAAGGTGTTGATTGTGGAGCAGGGGCATCTTTCATACACAGCAGCGTCTTGTCCACAGTGACTTAAAACATTAACCTTGACAAGTTAAAAAGCATTCAGAAATTTTCAGTCCCACTGCATTAATAATCTTGATGTATTCATTTTTTTTGACCCTGTATGTATGTTTGACCCTGTTTTGATTTCAGAAACCCTTCACATTTTTATCTGTTGAACATTCATTTTGCACCAGAAAAAAGAACAGTTGAAAGAAATAGTTGAAAGACCAATATTGCCATGACCTTAATGTCCATGTTGAGCATATGCAAACCACAGCTGTACATTAAAAAGTACAAGTCACATCTTTATCATAGTCCATCTGTTATGCTCTTCAGAACCCATTGCATGGCTGATGCACATGAACAACGGTAACAGATTAAATCATTACAGGCTCTCAGTAGCTATCCAAAAAGGTTCAAACTTCCATTGAGGTTTAGATCTCCAGTGAATAAGTAATTAACTGAATATGGAGTGGATGCCGTGGATAGAGCTGTTGCCTCACAGCAAGAAGGACCTGGGTTCGATCCCTGGGTGGGGTGACCTGGGAAGTTTCTGTGTGGAGTTTGCATGTTCTCCCTGTGTTCGCATGGGTTTCCTCTGGGTACTCTGGTTTCCCCCACAGTTCAAAAACATGCATGATTGGTGACTCTTAGTGTGTGCATGTGTGCACCCTACGATGGATTAGCGCCCTGTCTAGGGTTGTTTCCTGCCCTTGCTCTCAGAGTTACCGGCTCACCCGTGACCCTATTCAGGAATAAGCGGTTCAGAAAATGGATGGAGATGTAAGATATTGTTATACTAGGCTACTCAAACATTCCTTCTTTCGAGTGACAGACATAGATATTTGTGTGAATTTAAAAATTTTTTGTTAAAAAATATACTTGAGCCTTCATCGTACTATGCAGAACATAAAATGAGAGAAGCAGGACTGAGGGAAGATGACAGGATTATCGGTTGGTGGAAGAAACGTTCAATATGTGAATGACACAACATAATGGGACCTAAAGGCCTTTATGAAAAAGGTTAAAGAACAGAGTTAAAAGATGGGACTTCAGCTCAATATGAAGAATACTATAGTCATGATGACAGGAAACCATGCCAGCTTGACCATCGATGGAGAAGAAATGGAGATGTTGGACAGCTTTGCCTACAGCACTCAAGGAATTCATGGATCCAGCACTCAAGGAATTCAACACACAGCAGGACAAGAATGAAGGAGCTTGAAGATCTTCAAATGTAAAGGTTTGTCTTTACTAACAAACATCACAATCATCCAGACACTGGTTTTCTCTGTGGAGAAATATAGATGCCTAGAACTTTGGTGTTGGCGAAGACTCCCTGGACAGCAAACAAAACAAACAAATCAAGCCTAACCTCTTGCTGGAAGTCCAGATGGTCAGGCTGAAGCTCTCTTACTTTGGACATGAGAACTGGTGTCTACTCATAACCAGTATGAGAATTGGTTATATATGACAAATCTATCTATAATCTATAAATAATTTTGTAATTGTATCTAGAGCCTCAAATCTATCTATTATTATATGGTACATGTTTGCACTGTGAAAGAAGTGGCTATTAATTGCCAACACAGGACATTCTGGAGGAACACTATCCATACAGTCACCAGGAGTCAAAATTGACTTGATGGCAATTAATAATAATAATAATAATAATAATAATAATAATAATAATAATAATATTAATAATAATATTAATAATAATAATAATAATAATAATAATAATAATATTAATAATAATAATAATAATAATAATAATAATAATAATAATAATAATAATGTTTTAATTATTAGATTGACCAAATTAGATTGTCAAAATACTTAATTGTTTTCCAAATAAAATAAAATTTAATGTTATGTATGTATCAGTATTATCCCTCCTCAGGACTTTTATTGTGAAATTTGAACACTGTGCTAGCTAAAACAGTCTCTGCTTTCTCACTTTCATTTATAACCCAATATCTGTGTAAGTGATGTTATCAGCCCCACCCCTCTGTCTGCATGCAGTGGACAGAGCAGTAAACATGCACTGGAAGGCTTCTCTGGCATTTAAACTGGGATTTAATTAAGTTAAATTAAGTCAAATGAGTGAATGATCATCACACAGTGTTGGGTACATCTTTTACTTTATGGTAAAAGTTTTACCAGTTTTACCAAACTTTTACTTTGATCCTGAGTTATGAAGCCTAGAATATGGCATGTAACAGCCCTTGAAGTGCAAACCTCAGGTCCTAAGAATTAAGTAAATCATATGCAATTTTTAGTTTTTTTAATACAGATTTAATATTTTACTATACGTCACTAAACACATAAAATTCTACATTAAATAGCTTTAGGTGGGCCCATTTTCCCCCTACCTTATTTGCTTAATGATATACAAGAAAAAGCTTGCTTTAGATCCCTTTCATTCAAGAGGTTTTGCCTACTTACAGTCACTTTAAAAATGTTGATGATGTTAAAAATGACTTCAGGCTGTCGGCCTGCTTAAATCTGTGCTGGTATTCTATTTTTTGTCATAGTACAACCTTGTTAGATGTACCTAACAGCAGTGATGAAGTGGTCTCAGCATCCTGCCTGGCGGTAAACATTCATTTTGTGTGGTAAATCTGTTTTCTGTTCGCCTTGATAGATATGGCACATCATTTGTTACAGTCAGATTAATTATATCTGATCATCTTAAAGTCTGCTTAATAATTTAAATGCAGTAATACCTCTGGAGTCTCTGTGACTTTTATTTCAGGTCTGCAGACCAGATATAGCTACTCTCTGTGGCTTCAAATGGAGGTGCACCATATTGATTAGTTATTCCGTTAATTAAAGTTGGTCTCAGGAGAGAGAGTCTGTTCCAAAATTAGAGCTGCCACACCAGAGGAAGGAGCACCAGGGATGGCAACATCTGTAGCGTGCAATGTTGGGGTTAACTCCCCTTGTGACTGTGTACTTACACTTCACCGGCAGATGTTACAGTGACACCATCACCATCACCACACACTCACACACACACACACACACACACCTATTGATGTTATATAGAATCATTAAACTGAATACTTAGTGAACTCAGTAATACTCAATAAACTGAGTTTCAGACTTTTTTAGGCTATTAAAAAAAATGTTGTATTCCATTGGAATAATATGCACATTTGTAATGATTAAAATCCAATCCTGTAAAAGAGCGTGGTTGGATTATTCGGTTTTCTAAATTTTTAGAATATCAGTAATATTGTTCATCACAATTATACATTGAAAAGTTTATTGTCTAAACTAAAATAGTTATTGTGGCCATCCTACATTCAGTTGCTCATTGGAAGGTTGTACATGCAAACGGTTAACAAGTAAATACAGCATTACAAAGGTGGCTCTTCAAGGGTTGTATAATAAAGGCAACACATTTCCTCTCTCTTATATGTTTCCCTTTAAAGAAACTTTTAAAATGATTCAATAAAGGATTCCACTGTTATAGTGAGTCATTTATTATCAACATATTTTATCATATTTTATCATATATTATTATTATTATTATTATTATTATTATTATTATTATTATTATTATTATTATTATTATTATCATATATTTTCTCTCTATTTGGATGCTGGTTATGTCTACCTCCTTTTTTATATCAGACCCATTTGCCATATATGAGCACTAGTTCTGTAGTAAGAGATCATAGTCCTTCAATTTCCTCTGAATTCAAAGTCCCTGCTTTCATTGTTTCATTCTGCTAGAGTTTGGAGCATTGCTGTAAGGATCTGATTGCATTCTGATGAGTATTAGTGAGGTCAGGATGTTGGATGATTCTCTATCCCAGTGTTCCTCAACTCTGGTCCTTTAGTCTCCCCTGCCCAGCAAGTTTTCTAACTTTCCACATTCCCAACACACCTGATTCAAATGATCAGCTCATTAACATGCCACTTTACAGTTGCAGGTTCTGTGTTAAAGCAGGAAATCCACAAAAACACATGGGGCCTGGGTGTCTCCAGGTCCAGGGTTGAGAATCATTCCTCTGGTCAATGCTTGGCATTAGGTATGCTGCCAATAGTTTCATGTTTATCTGCTTTAGGGAGTCTTATTCTATTGGCAGTGCTTCACTACAGGGACTAGACAAGCTGTGTGTGTGCATTTGCACATCAGTGTCAGCAATGGGTGCAACTTAAAGTAGCATTTGGACATGTATTTCTGTTTCCAACAGTACTGGAATGCAACGTAATCTATAGTAAACTTGAAAACAGCTTCATTAGTGATTAAAGTAGCAATATTTGACTTTGGCTGAAATTCATGAGGCAAATGAGAATAAAGTAATACATTTCTAAGACAGATTCACATTATTGAAATAAACAGAACCCAAAAGATTCCAATCACTGAAACAAACAGAATCTGTAGTGATTCAGTAAACTCAACTTTCTATCACTAGTCTAGTAAATAAACTTCTAAATAAAGCTTCTCCTGAGTGTATCTGTGGCTGTGGAGTTTGTCTGTTGAAAGGCCATGAATGAGAAGGCTGCAAATCGATAGGGACAGGGAGATGCGTCGTCTGGCAAATCCAGTGACGACTGACATGTTCTCGGTGTAATCTCCTGCATTGTGTTGCACGGGGGAGAGATTATCCTCCAGTGACGGGCTGCTAAAAAGGTTCGCCTCAGGATGGGGGGGCAAACGCCTCGCAAAAACCCACATTCTACCCCTCCTTCCCTGTCAAACTCCGGATTACGGCGGGAAATTATCCCCTCTGCTTCTCAATAAAGCCTTTTCTTATTCACAACTCCCCCCTCCTTCCCCACCCCTTTTCACGCGACATCCTTGAATTGGTGACACCGGATCCCTGCGCGGATTCGCCGCTAATTCTGACAGGTTGCTATAAGCGTGCGTGGGATTAGTGGGCCTGCTCTCTCTGTGGGCCTCTCTCACTGTATGCAGTGGTGCATTGTGGTTAGTTATCATCAGTGGAGGAACCAGCGAAAGGCTGCAGTATAACAAAAGCATAGAGAGAAATGCATTTGCATTCTGATCTGTGTCCTTGTGATCAGAGTGCTGTTGCTGTTTGGGGGGGGTGACTACATTTGATTTGTTTATGCCCTTTTTTTGCCCCATTCTCCTCCCACTCGTTTGATATCTGAGGCTGACAGGGTCCAGTGTAATGGAGCGGTAATGACTGGTGCTGATGAAGCGGTGGAAAAAAGCCCTAATCCGTCCAGCTGCTCACAGTGACAGAAAATTGAAACTTAACTCTCAGGCACAATTTACAAAGGCAAAACAAAAAGGCAACGGGAACGTGGGGGAGAGTGGCTCTTGTGAAAAGCACCCATGCTGGAAAATGTAATATGAAATACAGGGATGTTCACAGTGTTGATCACCCCATCAAAAACCTCAGATGCATGTTTTCAGTCTGGAATTTTTAACAGTACAATCACTCACGGTCTTGGTTTTTTGCATGCATAGTCCAAATGTTTGTGCACACCCCTTCTAATGAATGCATTCAACTACTTTAAATCTTAGAACCTGAGATACACAGCTTGCAGGCAAAATCATGCTGTTTTCTAGGCTTGATTTCTACAGACATGATGCACATATGATAACAATACAAGACTTTATCTAACCCTGTCCACCCTATCTAACCATGGTGGTCTCAGTATAATGTGATCAATTAAGAGAAAGTATTCCTGATTTTAAACATAAAATTCACTTGTTTCCATCTGAATTAAATCCTGGTTTAAATGCCACAGGAGCCTTCCAGTGCATGTACATGCTCAACCTACATGCAGACTCTGAAGGAAGTGAAGGGGTGGGTTTGATGATGTCACTGATCCAAATACTGGGTTAGAAAGAAAATGAGAAGGAAGGGGATGTTTGCTCTCTCTTTCCTCACAGTGTTCAAATTTCAGAATAAAAGTCATCAGAAGGGACAATACTAATAGATACATTAACAAAACAAACTTGACAATTTAATTTTATTATTATTTATTTATTTATTTATTTATTATTATTACTACTAGTAGTAGTATTAACTACTGTCAAATAACTGTCAGTGTTGTGAGCTGGACAGAAAAAGACTAGGGAGATAAATGCTGGGGATGAGAATTTAATGAAAATAAAGGATAACAAACCTTGGAGACTAACAAACAAAAACTGGGGTACTCTAACAAAAAGAACATTAACACTAAACAAACAAAGGAACAGCGTGAGAACAAACATACATACAAAGCAACAGAATCTCTACTGCAAAACAAGTCACAAAGGAAACAAAGTCTACAACAAACAAAGCAAGCTGTACTAATTTACTGGGACAGCAACAAAAAAAAAAAAAAAAAAAAAAAAAAAAAAAAAAAAAAAAAAAAGGACTGACAAAGAGAGACTGAGACAAAGGGTCTTAAATACAAGACAACATTGGACACACCTGGCCTGAACTCATTACAAAGGGGCAGGGTTACAAATGAGATACAGATGGGAATGGGCGGAGCAAAGGAGGAGACAGGATCAAAACAAATACAAACCATGTGCTAAGGAGCACATGGGGGGAACTGACAGTGGAAACAGGACAGATAAGTGACAGACAGGACACTGTCATTTACAAATAACTAATAATAATTGAATTTCAGCTCAAACAACACACAACAGGATTTCTGAGATGTAAAGTGTTTTTTTAGTCTTTATAACCAAAAAAAATTTTTTAGAATCTCTTATAAAATAACAATATCTGGTTTGTGTGCCTGTCTAGCCTAGGGTTCTAAAGGTTAAATTGCAGACATTGCTAAAACAAATGTGCAAATGTACACCCACAGCTTGCCTAGTCCCTTTAGAAAATTACTGTAAATAGAACAGGACTCTCTGGAGTAGATAAATGTTAACATACTGACACCATACCTAATGCCATTTGTGGGCTAGAGATGACAAAAAGCACTGAGCTGTGGAACAGTGGAACTGTGTTCTCTTGCTCCAACTAAAATGGGATGATTTGGGAACGTGGATGAGGTGGGCTAGTGATCCTACAACCCAATTATTTCAGTAACACTCCTGTGGCTGAATGAAATCAAATCCTTACTTCAGCAAAGGCAGGATAAAGTGTTTTAATACCTTTGATTTTTGAAGAAATGATAAATGAGCAGGTGTCCTAGTACTTTTCCTTATAGACTATGTAGGTCATGTCCATGACCCCTCATGTATCAGTCCATGTGCCATAAAACAGTAGTTGGTGGCACACTAGTTTGTATTCCAGTCCAAATATCTTTTCCTGTTAATATAGACAGTTTGTAGCTTAGCAGTGTGCTACAACCCATCCATACATGCCTAAATTATTGCTTCCAAATGTTTGTATGCATGTGCATAAGTACATACCTAGGTTGTAGCTATGGGGGGCCCTTGTGGGCTTAGGCCATTTCACTTGGAAACTAGACCTCCCAGATGTCTGACTGTCAAAAGAAAATCAAAGGCCTTGGGTGGACTTTTTGTACACCTTAAGCGAATTTGATTTCCGCTTTAGGTGACATCATTTACAATGGCAGTGTTTTCAATACTGCATGCTGCCATCCTTCTTTTAAACCAACCCTCCAATACGTCAATGAAACATGTTTTGTTTTAATTATTTTTATGCAGCATTAAACACAAAATTGACCTCTTTCATTTGACAAGAATGCACTTTAATGTGAACATTGACTTAAGAATTAAATAATAAATAATCCTTTCAAATATATTTCAAACTAAATTACTCAACTACTCAATTGCTCCTATTTTTCCATTTTCTGTACATCTTTTGGTCCAAAATTAAGTGAACAATAAAGATTTTGGTTGCTTGAGAGTTATTCCACAGCCAACCAATCATTACAGCCTTTATGACGTCTGATAATATCTACTGAAAGACAGAAAACAATGGTTTATGGAATACTGTTCTCCTACATTAGTTAATTAAAGTAGAATATCCCACTATAAAGGGTTTAGGGGTTGTTATAACCACCTGTAGACGGCAGAGTGTTGCTGGATTTAGAGCATGTACTAGGATGCCACCATTGGAAAAGGTTTGTGAAATTTCTTCCCTCCTAGTTATTCCACAATGAACTGTGTGTGTAATTACTTTACTCCATAAAGTTACAGTGTGGGTTGCCGAGTGCTGAGGTACATTGTGCACAAAGGTCACCAGCACTCAATAACTGCAGAATCCCAAACCTCCTCTGGCATCAACATCAGCACTGGCAAATTCATGCTATGGGTTTCCATAGCTGAGCATCTGTGTGCAAGCCTTGTGTCACCAATTGCATGGTCATTAATGGAGGGAGTGGTCTAAAGCACACCACCACTGGACTCTGGAGCAGTGGAAACATGCTCTGTGGAGTGATGAATCATGCTTCAGTACCTGGCAGCCTGATGAACATGTCTGGGTTTGGTGAATGCCAGAAGAACTTTTGTGTGACTGAATTGTTCCAGTGTAAAGTTTTGTTGGAGGAGGGATAATGCGGTGGGGTGCAGTGTTGGCCTTTGCCATAAATGCTCTTCTGGGCAATCTTGTCTTCACAGAAGAGTGGAAGCTGTTATAGCTGCCAAGGGGGTGGGCAACTCCATTATAATGCCTGATGTGAATTTAGAATAGTATGTCATAAAAGGTCCTGCAGGTGTAATGTGTAGGTGTCCCAATACTTTTGTCTATATAGTGTAAATTTGACTGTCAGTATTACAGTATATTTTCTGTCTTGGTCCTGTGTGTATGTGTGTGTGGTCATGAGTGCACACGCGTCAGTGCGGCCTCTCAGACACAGACGGCAGACAGTCACCTTCACCAAGTGCTCTCCTTCTGGAATGGAATGTCATTGTAAACCAAAGGCAGCAGAACGCGACACTGATGGAGTGTGTGTGTTACTGTATATCATTTTCATTACACTGCTCTGTCACTGTATGTGCGTATATGTGTGTGTATATCTGTATGTGTGTGTGTGTGTGTGTGTGTGTGTGTGTGTGTGTGTGTGTGTGTGTGAATGTTTGAGTGCTTGCATGTGTGAGCCTGTGCGTAATTTGCTGTCTGTTTGCATTTATATGGCACCGGGTGAGCTGTATAGATCACATGCTTGTCCAGAATCATTTCAGAAGACGGAGAGCATGCTAAGTTCAGAGAATATTTCAGCAAAAATTATAGGTGCACTAGCATGTGCTTCCACACATGAGACAACCAAATGCAACTTCTTAGACTTTTTTGGCAATATCATTGGACAGCTCAACACGCTTGGAGAACACAAGCTGCTAATTCTGTTACTTTACCTGTGTTGGCTTGCTGCATGTTGAGTGATGGGAAAGCGGCAGTTGTACCCCTTTTTTAGGTATGGAAGGCTCTGACAGAGGACAACAGTTAGACAGTTGCACCACCCATTGCATAAATTTTTACTGACACCTTTCACCATACCAAATGGCACCTGTTAACCATGGATATATGTGGCTTTCATAAAGAGTTGGTTGAATACACCAATATTAAATAATTTATTTGATTTTATACACCGCCTGGCCAAAAAAAAAATGTCACTCACACTAATATATCATTGGATCAAATTTAGCTTTGATTACGGCAGGCATTCACTGTGGCATTGTTTCTACAAGCTTCTGCAATGTCACAACATTTATTTCAGTTTTGTATTGATACAGAGTTTTTGACCACTGCGCAAAGTCTTCTGAAGCACGTCTCAGAGATTCTCAATGGGGTTCAGGTCTGGATTCTAATGCATGTGTGAAAATGATGTCTCATGCTCCCTGAACCACTGTTTCCCAATTTGAACCCGATGAATCCCGGGATTGTCATCTTGGAATATGCTCATGCCATCAGAGAAGAAATAAAATCAATTGATGGAAAAACCTGGTCATTCATTATATTCAGGTAGTCAGCTGACCTCATTCGTTAGGCAAATAACATTGCTTAACCGAGACCTGACCTGCAGCAACCCCAGATCATAGCAATGCCCTCACAGGCTTGCACGGATGGCACTAAGCAACCACCTCTCTTCTTATCCTGATGCACCATTCACTCTGGAACATCAAACCACATGACCTTCTTCCTTTGCTTTTGCAGGCAAGCCTCACTGTAGATTGGTTTTCTTAAGATTACACAGCTGTTGAGTCCCAAACCCTTGTGTTCCCTTCACATTGTGTGGAAATGCTCTTACTTTCACCATTAAACTTATTCCTTTTCTGCTGTTGTTTTTCTACAATTTGATTTCACCAAACATTTAAGTGATTACTGATCACAATCATTCAAGATTTTTTTCTGACCACATTCCTTCCTTGAAGATGATGTTTCCCCACTGTCCTTCCACTTTTTAATAATGCATGGGACAGTTCTTAACCTGATTTTAGAAGTTTTAGCAATTTCCTTAGATGTTTTTCTCTGCTTGATGCATGCCATTAATCTGACCCTTCTGAAAAAGATTAACATGTTTTTCACAACCACAGGAAATGTCTTTCAACATGGTTGTTTGACAAATGAGAAGCTACTCACTGCATCAGTTAGGGTTGCCAGCTGTAACATAATCACATAATCATCCATGCAGTAATCATCCAATGAGAGGCTCTTACCTTTTTGCTTAGTTAAATCCAGGTGGTAAACTTTTTTGCCCAGTGTTTTAATAATAATAATCTCTAAAAACAGTTGTTCCATCAAGCAGTTTTGGTAGCAGAAGAATATGGTTTAATAACTTAATGGTCTAAGTATATTTAATGAACAGCACCATGGTCCCAACCCCCCCCCCTCCTTTTTTATTCTTTTATTTCATTATTTTCAATTTCCACTCACTAGAAATGACTTCACACATCAGTGCTGCTGACACAATATATTTGGACAGTGAAACATCCTTGAAAACATTCTAAATCTGTTACATCAGCTAACACCTGCATTGGCTCGGATTCTGCTAAGTAATTGTAGTTCCATCGATTTATACTTATTTTCAGCATTAGCCCATTAAATTCCAGTATGGGAACTGTGCATTTCATAATAGTGTTCTGATTCTGAATAGAAAGTTTACTCCCATGATAGTCACCACCATGAAGGTATTCAAAACTAAAATGACCCTTTTAGTCCACCACCTTTCTCTGTTTGGTCAGTGGAGGAGGAAGACAAGGGGGGTCCAGTCAGAGAGCGGGCATGGTGAGTTAATAAAGCCAGGGCCAGTTCCTGAGTCTGCCCTTGGAGATCGCTTACATCAAAGCACCAATCAAAAACTGGTGCAGATATAATTTGTCATCAGGGATTTCCTGTAGGAGAATTATAGAGAAGATCCAGAGCCAATCGATACTATGGATTTTCACTGCAGTGGCTGATTGTCCAATTGCCGTGAAACATGTGGCGAGATAGAAGGGCGCGCCTGCCATTCTGAGGCGGACTGCCGACTCAGCATAAGGCCTTGTCAGATACTTATAGGAGCCGCCACGATAGAAAATTATCATGCTGCAGTGTCCAAGTCCTACTTAACCCGCTCTCTCTCTCGTCACGTGTGATTCATTGGATGCTGTCCACCAGCTCGCTGTGAAGAGATGTCACTTTGGGAGGGCTTTGGGGGAGAGACAGAAAGAGAGAGAGAGAGAAAAAGAGAATGAATGAGAGAGACAGACATGGAATACTATCCACCCTCCTCCCCCCAGATGTCTGACTGAATTAGTGAGGAGCTGTACCGAACTGGCTAAATCCCATACTAAACTGACCCCTACATTTAGCTCACTCTTCATAAACCCTATAATCTTTTACGCCAAGGCAGCCCAGTGCATGCGGGACGTGACATTTTATATATTTGTTTGGATGTGTCGGATGTAAGTAGCGGAAACGTTTCTCTTTCTCATGGATATTCTGCATTTTGCTGGCAACCAGTGATATTTAATTTCATATTTATGCTGATCCACCATCACTCTGTTAAAAGAGGTGAAAACATAATTTGAAATGTCACATACACATCAAATACGCAGTTTATTCTTTAATGAATCAAGCTTTAAAATGGATGCTTTGTTGTGAAGTTCAACCAGAGAGTTTCAGTGCAGTCCATCAAAAGTCAGGTCTTTGTTAAAAGTCTTAAAGGAGTAGTTTCTGTGTCTTGCAATACAATTTTAAATCTTAATTCTTCGTGGAGTGCGGTAGGAAAAGGAGCACAAGCAAAAGGGATGACAGCAGCCTTGAGAAGAAGTCAGGAAAAGTTGGTTCAAACCCTAGGGAGAGCTTCACATGGCGTGGACTGAGACTGAGGCTGCATCAAGATCCACCACACACAGACATCTCCAGAAAGGTCAAGCTACTCCTGGACCAAAGACAGCATCAGAAGCACGTAAGGAAGTGTTAGCAGCGTCAGACTGATGGAGCTCAGTCTTCCAAAGTCCTCTTTTCGGATGAAAGTAATTTTTGCATTTAAGTTAGAAATCAAGAGTCTTAAGAGTCTCAGCTCAAGCTCCTAGAGTCTGGAGGAAGAGTGGATGGGCACATAATCCAGGGAAGTCTAGGGTGAAGTTTCCCCAGTGATGATTTAGGGTGCCATGTTATCTGCTGGTGTTGGTCCACTGTGATTTATCAAGTCCAGAGTCGATGCAACATCTCTTAATCCCTGTGATGAACTAGAATTTATATACACACTAAGAAAATAAAATACAGATTTCTACTTGTCACTGAGACGGTACCCTTTGCACAGTACCTGTGTAAGTTATCTTCTGCAGCCATATTTTTGCACCAGTTAAGGTACTATTATGTACCAAAGTGCGATATTGTACCTTTGAGACAACATTTATATTAGATGTTTGTCATACACCCTTCCACCTCTCAGGACTCCATTTCCCAAGATCCCTCAGTCAGTCACCTAACTGATCATGTGACACTCAGATCACAGTCACCTGAGTACTGATTGTTCACACCTGGACTGGGATGTATTTAGGCCTAGCAGTCCCTGCACTCTCTGTCTAGCTTTGCCTGGCCACCTTATTCTCCTTCTGAGTGCTTCTCATATTAGTCCTTTCGTGTTTGACCCTATTTTCCTGTTTTTTGACTCTGCCCTTGCCTCGTCCTTCATTCTGACCTTCTGGTTTATGATCCTAGCCTGTTTGACCCTGTTTGTGATTTTGCTGACTACTTTACCATTAAATTGGTATTTTTATATCTGCGTCTGCTCCACTCTGTCCAGCCTTGACAATGTTCCTCTGAATACAAAACAATGATTGAATTGTTCCTCTGTTTTCAGTGGTACAATTTAGTGATTAGTAATATTGTATTACTAAGTTAACAGGTGCATTTAGGGTAAGCATTTCGTTCTTTATTAAGTTGAAAAAAAATTTATTGATTTCCTAAAGAAATTACCATTGTATTCATAGCAAAAAATTTATTATAAATTATATCACCAAATATAGAAGGAATTCTAAAAGGCTAAATTTAAAGGCAAAAATATGGTTTCGCATTTGACAAAAAAAAAATAAAAAAATTCTGCTTGTGTGTATGAGCTAAAGGTAAGGATTCATAAAGTAAAATTACAGCAGGCTTTAGCTACTGCTGTGAATAACTGTGAAGGGTTAAATACTAAAAACAGTGTCTCATAATTATGTTATGCCTGCAGAGTTTTCAATGTGTGTCCTTTACCAAACACCATGTAAATGTCCCTGCAAAACTACCTCCTTATACTTGTCCTGCAATCATGGTGAATGAGCATTGCTTGTTTTCAGTCCAGATTCTCCTCACTGCCACAAAAGCAGTCTCAAGCTCACAACCAAATATCTCATAGAAACGGTAATGATAATAATGATGATGATGGACTCAGTACATGCCATAGGCTAATGTACAGTAATAAACCTTAAACTGATGGGAACATTGACTACCTATTAAAAGAAATGGCTTTTGTGAATGTGTCAGACTGTAGATGTGTGTGCACAGTGCTTCTATTTTCCCAGACATGTTAATTAATTTAGTAACAAAATGAATTATTTGATTATATTAGCTCACTGAACAACATTCTCTTATACACTGTGTGAACAGAAGTATTGGGACATCTTCTTCTGAAATCAAAGGTATTAAAATGTGTTTGTTAGAGTAACTGTCCAGGGAAACCTTTCAATTAGAAGGTGTCCACAAATTTCTTTACATAAATTGTAAAAAATACAGGATCCTTGAAGTTCTTCAATTTGAAACTGTGGAGGAACCTCTTTGGGTGCTTCACATAACCTTTAATAAAAGGACAAAGGTGTCTTGAAGGTTCCTCGAAGGTTTCTTGAAGCACCTTAGGAGCTTCAAGAATTGAATTGCTTTATCTGCTAGAAACAGAGTTCTAAAATATTTGTCTTAGCTCATCAAAGTTATCTTAAATATATCTGTGCATAATTTGTTTTTGCATTCAGGAGCTGACCTGCAGTTTGCATTGCCTTCTCATTTAGCAGCTGGGAACATGTGTTCTGTTGTCTCATCTCCCTAACTTTCATCTTGAACTTTGGCGAAAAAAGTTATGTGATTGTTTCACAATCAAATGTATCTTCTCCTGCCTTTTCACCGTGATTTTTTTAATATGGCTTGACTCTGCCATGTTACAAATATATAGAGGGCTCCAACCACTGCTGCGGCTAATTCTGTATTCACAGATACTATTCTAGGCTGTTGTTTCTGGTGTCTGAGTGTGAAGGAAATATGATATGGAATGGGAGTGCATGGGATGCTTCATTTGAGTTTGGAGAGGATGTGATTGTGAATGGGATTATATAGAGGTTTTGTCAAGTTTTTTGTTTATTTTTTTCTCAAAAATGGCTTCGATTGGAAAGGAGGCTTTTTTTTCAAAGATGTTGCATCACGTGATTCCTTCTGATACTAAAAAATGGCTGTAGCAGTTTGCAAATTTCTTCAGTATTGTAACTGGTCTAATGAATTGCTAAATTACTTATTATTGATTACTAATCAATTGATTACTGATTACTAATTAATTGATTAAGCACATTTTTTTATTATGGATAAAATAGAAGCAAAACTAAATATGATTAAATAAAATTAAAATATACACAGGTTTAATAAGATTAAATAGAATAAACATATGCAACGATAGAAATCTACACTCACTGACCATTTTATCAGCTCCATTTTCCATACAGAAGTACTGTATGTCCTGTAGTCCATCTCTTTCCCTGCATACATTGTTAGTCTCCATAAAAACATTTTCTTCAATGATCAGGACCCAACAGGACCCCCACAGAACAGGTATTTTTGGTTGCTGGATCATTCAGGTGACACTGACATGGTGGTGGTGTGATAGTGTGTATTGCGCTGGCACAAGTGGATCAGACACAGCAGTGCTGCTGAAGTTCTTAAACACCTCAGTGTCACAGACTGACTCGGAATTGTCCATAAAAGAGCAATATCCAGCCAACAGCCTCCAGCAAACAGCATTCTGTGGCTGTTGATAAAGGATTAGAAACAGATGAGCTTTTGTCTCTGACTTTACACCTACAAGGTATATCAACAATGCAGGAGTGGACACTGAGGGGACACAGTTTTTAAAGACTCCAGCAGCACTAGTGTGTCTGATCCACTTGTACCACAAAATCACCACTATGTTAGTGTCACGGCAGTGCTGAAAATGATCCACCACCCACATAGTACCTGCACTGCGGTGGTCCTGTGGGGTCCTTGTTATTGATTAACAGGATGAAAGGCTAACAAAGTATGCAAAGAAACAGATGGACAATTGTCCGTAATTATACACATCTGGAAAGTCTTAATTACACACAATGCCTCATGATGACAAAGTGAGAAAAGTTTGTTTGAAATATTTTGTATTAAAAATAAAATAACAAAATATAATATCTGTAAATATTCACAGCCTTTGCTCAAAATTTTTTGAAGCACGTTTGGCAGCAATTACAGCCTCAAGTCTTTTTAAGTATGATGTTACATGCTTTTTGGGACGTTTCTTCAATTTGTCTTTGCTAAAACTCTCAAGCTCCAAAAATTAGATGGGGATGGTCAGTGCACAGCCATTTCCAGAGAAGTTCAAATGGGTTCAAGTTTGGGCTCTGGCTGGGCCACTCTTGTCTGAAAGCCACTATGTTTGTTATCTTAGCTGTGTGCATAGGGTCATTGTCCTGTTGGAAATGAAACCTTTGTCCCAGGTCCAGAGCATTCTGAGGCAGGTTATGATCAAGGATGTCTCTGTACATCGCTTCACTGTAGGAATGGTATTTGATAGGTGATGAGCAGTGCCTGATATCCTCCAGACATCAGGTGCTTGGCATTCAATCCAAAAACTAAGATATTTTTGTTCTTCATGGTCTGAGAGCCTTTTCAGTGCCTTTTGGCAAACTCCAGATGGGCTGTCATGTGCCTTTTACTGAGGAGGGGCTTCCATCTGGCCACTCTACCATACTGGTCTGATTGGTGGAATGCTGCAGAAATGGTTGTCCTTCTGGAAGGTTCTCCTCTCTCCATTTGGTTCTTGGTCACCTCCCTGTCTAAGGCCCTCCTACCATGATCACTCAGCTTGACCAGATGGGAAGCTCTACGAAAGTCTTGGTGGTTGCAAACCTTTTCTATTTATGGCTGATGGAGGCCACTGTTCTCGTTGGGACCTTCAATGAAGCAAAAACTTTTCTGTGTCAAAATACAATCCTGTCTCAGAGGTCTACAGAGACTTCATGGCTTGGTTTGTGTTTTGACATGCACTGTCTATGGGCCCTTATTTAATGAGGTGTGCGCCTTTCCAAATCATGTCTAATCAACTGAGTTTACCACAGGTTTACTCCAATCAAGCTGTAGAAACATCTGATGATCAGTGGAAACAAGATGCACCTGAGCCACAATTTTGACTGTCATGGCAAAGGCTGTGAATACCTATGTACATGTTATATTTTTGTGATTTATTTGTAAAAAAATTGTTAATTTTTGCAAGTTTTGCCATCCTGGTGTATGGTGTGTAGACATTTGAGAGACAAAGTATGTTAAGTGGAGCTAATAAAAAGGACAAAGAGTGCAGAAACAACAAGGTGCTTTTAATGCAGCCGGCTGGTGTTCACCATAACAACTGTAAGCCATGGCATTCAACCAGCATGAACCTTTTTGGCAATTTTTGCTACAGGAGCTCTTCTGTGACATCAGACCGAATAGGTCAGCCTTTACTCCTCACATGCATAAGTGAACCTTGTCTACCAATGACCCCGTTGCCGGATCACTGGCTGTCAATCCATGGACATTTATTTTTTATGTACTGAATACTATAAAGATATACCACACCCTACAGTACCTGCTGTTTTGAAGATGATGTGGCCCAGTCTTCAAGACATCACAGTTTGGCTCTTGTCTCATTTTCCTGCTTCCAACACATCAGCTTGAAGAACCTACTGTTCCCTTGCTGCCTAATGACAGGCACCACTTGAACCAATCAACCTAATTTCCTTTACTTTATGTCAGTCACACTGAAGAGTATTGATAAAAAGGAGACTTAAATTCAAAAAGCCAACATGTTAAGATATAGCAATCTTAACACTGGATTTTGAGAGTGTGATGTACTGTACTATCATTCTGAATAAGTAGTGTGATACTGTATTTCAGATTTCTAGATCATAAATGAAAATTCTTTTACTGTAACATCCTTAGAGGGAGATGTTAGGGCTGTAAATGGGTCATGCTTTGAACAGGCAAGACAGAGTAGTCTGCCTTTGAACATGTAATCTATAGAATCAGCTTTCCTTTTAAGGAGGCATCATGCCACTGTTCTCATAAAGGAGAGATTTCCTGATCTGCATCAGCCTGGCACATTGTAATGAGGAAGTCTACAGTTAAACCTCCCAGCCACACGAGAGACTAATATGACATCTAGGGGAGCTGATGATGCTTGAAACTTTAGTAGCATAAAAAGCAGTTGGATGGAGACATTAGTTTCATGGCTAGTGGGAGGCTGAAGTTGATGTCGTCGAGTGGATATGTCTCTGCTGTATGGGGAAGTTGAGGGGTGGGGGTGGGGGGCTTGACCCAAGCACACGAGCCTGATATTAATAGCAGAGATGATTCAAATATGCTTTGTTGCCGCAGCTCTGGACTCGTGATCTAATGTGTAGCCAGTGAGCTGTGTGCCTGTGAGCAGGCGACTGTGGTCAGATTCCTTGCCTTTATAGAGCTTTATTCTTTCAATGTGTGGGTTTTCAAAGGCATGCCTCCCTCACAAGCTGGGGATCTGATGCACCGCGTGAGCTTGCAGAATGAACACAAAAAGCACTGTCCGTAATGATGGACATCCTCGTTTGTGCTGTCTGCTGCAGAAGCTTCTTTTTGGCATTTTAGGTTGTTTGTTTGTTTGTTTGTTTGTTTGAATATGTTTTCATTTTTGTTTGAATAAAATGCTTACAATGACGTCTGTGCATTGTGCACTGAATATTTTTGCTTTACAAATAGAATGAAAGAACACAAGCACATTCCTACATTTTATTGCCTATTGCCTAATTTTAGACTAAAATGAAATTAACAGAAATAAGTAAGAAACATTAAACAGTATATATTCAATATTTTCAGATTATTTTGGTTTAAATGTCTTTTTTTTGTAAAATCAGTGGTTGTTTATTGAACTGTGACAAGTAAAAAAATTGATATCACCATTGGTTACATGCTTATTTGAATGCTTAGATGGTAGTTTTTGGTTCTCTGGTTCTTGATGTAGGTATTTTATGTAGGTCACTAGAGCTTCATAATATACAGTATGTTGCTTTCTACTTCATGAGGAATATTTTATGATTCATCAGTCCTGTAACTAAAGATATTATCAAAATGAAGGCCAAATCATGTTCAGTTTAGTCCTAAAGGTAGGGAGGGCAACATGGTGATGCATACTGAGTGGTGCAACGGTCTAACTGTCTAAGACTTTTTCCTAACCTTATGAGATAAATTGTTCCTCCCTCGCTCCCCAACACTCAGCAAGAGGTTTGTTAGCTGATGTATCAGAATGGGCAGTTATTGTTTTCCTCAAACAATAATTGTCCAGTCACATTTTGTGATCAGCAGTTTTAGGGAAAAGATGCAGTTAACAGACTTCTCATGTCCTGGAGGAGGTCTGCACCAGCCTTTCTCCTTTTCAGCATTGGTAAGATTGTGTGAGGGAGAGAGATGTAGCTTCATTTCAGAAAAATCTGGGTGAAAAACTAGGAAGAAGTGTGTAGATAAAAATAGGATGTAGATTTTGTTTGATGTATGATGTACAATTTCTGCTGATGCTGATGCTGATACAGAAATATAAAAAAATGTAAAATATGGGATCTATATCTGCCATTATAATGAAGAAATTATGTGTTAGTTAAAAGTCCAGCAAAATGAACATTTTGCTCTTCTGTACTACAATAGGTACATTAATCAAGTGTTGATTTCCAATTTGAGTGAAATATAAACATCTGCCTGCAAACTTTGAAAGAGATGAAAACAGAGTAGGGCTCAAGTCAGCAGTGACAGCAGGAAAGACAGCTAACTTCATAACTGTTAGCAAAAAACGTGGTGGACAGTTTAGGCCTACTTGGATCAATTATTAACAACAAAGGAAACAGCAGTCAAGTAATACAACTCTGACTGGCACTTGGCAGAACAAGGTTGACAGAACTTGAAAAGGCCTTCAAATGTAATGATTGGTTTCTGGAAGCAAAGATCAGAACTGTCCGGTCTGTGATTTTTTTCTGTGTCTGTTTTGGGTGTGAAAACAGGACAAGAAAATATTGATGATTTAAAAGCTTTTATGGATTCAGAAACATGCAGCCTATATCCTGGATAAACAAATGTCCACATTGAATTGGTGGTATTTAGTGTCAATTCAGTGTTAATTTCATAATTATAAATATTATCTAATTTTATTCTTTTTTATTTTATTAATTATATATTTAGTTTATAATGGCAAAGACTCAGTGAGCTGAGTGAGCTCCAAAAAAGGCAGTAAGCCTGATATGTGCTACTCAAATATTGACCTGAATTCAACACAATTCAATTAAATATATACTTTTTGTAAGAATGCAATGATACATGACCTTTTGCTTTACATTTTATTTCATTTCAAATTAACTACAGATTGCTTTTTAGGATCTTTCAGTACATTTTATTTTGTAGTTTCATTATTCTTGAAACTACAAAATAATATAATATTTTATCCTTTTTATGTTGGCGGCCTGTAGAGAAGACAAGGAGGCGGATGTACACGCAGGGTAGGCCCCTCCCCAACACACAACACCAGGGCGCGTAAGCCAACCCTCCACGGAACTGGCAAAGGAGAGGGACCGAACAAACAAGAATACAAGAAACAAGACTAGAAATTGATAACGGGGAACAGAGAACATGACTGGAGACTGGACACAAGTATCACAAGACATGATGGGAGACCAGACCTGGGAAACATGGGACACATAAGACAGGACAGTGGACTGGACAGGAGAAACGCTAAACAAGACTGGAGGATGGACCTGGGAAACAGGAGACACGACTCTAGACATGACAGGGGACTGGGCGTGAGACATGACAGGACAGAGTAACAAAATCAGAATCAACACACTGACTGGGACAGACACATAAATGGTGATGAGGATGGGGACCGCAAAACCAGACATGGGAGCAGGGACAGGAACAGAACGTAAAGGAGGCAGACATACTTGCTGGGTAGAATTTATAAACAAAACAAACAACAACAGGATACAAGTTAAACTCACAGCACGCTGACATGAAACAAAAAGCAACAAGGACAGACTGAGACAGGATACACTGACACAGACTGGAAACACTTGGGGATGACTATACATGGGCAGGGCTATACACGAGACACATGCAATAAGCACTAAAGATGGGGCGGAGCAAGGGTGGAGGCGAGACCAAATCAGAACAGACACACATGCCAAAAAGCATGTGGGTAAACCAAACAAAACAGAATGATGACAGGAAGGGACACATAGGGGAGCCAAACAGGACAGAAGGCTGACATATGTGCTTATAATGCCATTGTAATGTTTTTGTATTAACTGAAGTGCATTTTCTGCATTACTTGTAAGCAAATCTTAGGAATCTAAATACACCATGTATCCAAATATCTAAAGCCCTTCTTGGACCCATTGCTCCCAGCTTGTCTATAGTCCCTGTATAAAAATATTGCGAATGTGAACATGATCTCTGCAGTAAATAATAATGTGGCAAACATGAACATGACTCCCTCCCAGCACTGAGCTGTGGTAAAGTAGATGTGTGTTCTCTGGAGTGATGCTGCTCTGTCCAATGTGGGATGAATTGGGGAGTTGGGGATGAGGTAGGGTGGTGTTCATCCAACTTCCTGACCTCACTAATGCTTTTATCATGGAATGCAATCAGATCCTCACAGCCTGCTCTAAAATATTGTGGAAAGTCTTCCCTGGACAGTAGAGACAGGATACACTCTTTTTGATATAAGAATGATGCAGAATGGAGAATCAGAATGAGTCACATTAATCAGTGTCCACTTCTAACGGAAGTAGCATCTAATATGTAGTACAGTTCAGCCAATTTTCAGCCAATAATGAATGTCACCCTATTGAATGGGTGCTGCAATAGACCTAATGTTTTTTCCCCAATCACTGCAACTTTGCTTGATATAAAACTAAGTTTTAAAAAAGCTTTTCATCTGTACTGGTTATTGTAATATCTGCCTATTTAGCTCAATACTCATGTTACACAACTATTATTAATATATCACGTCACTCTTCCATAGCGGCCTTTAGCGGGGCTTTTCTTTCTTTTTACTAACATACTGCAGGGCACCATCCAGTATGTTCATGACCTTATGCATTGTCATATAATAATAAACATTACATGAAATAATAATGTGTTAAAATCTGAATTTTTAAGCAGTCTCTTTGTCTGTTGCACTGTTAGCAATAAGCCAATGAAAATATTACACTGTTTAACATTAAAGCAATAAAGCCACGAGAGGCTGTGCATTACTGCGATGGAGTGCCTAAAAACTCCCCGTGATAAAATTCCAGTAATGCACAGTTTCGAGTGGCTTATTGCTTTTATAAAACAGGGGTCATATCTAATAAAATACACCAATGTTCAATTCATTAATGTATTTATTTCTGCCACACACTGTAGTTTGTTAGCAGCAAGCACTGTTGCTAGGCAACATGAGGGCAAAGGTTTAACTTTAATAATGTAGCATTACCTCTTAATGAAACAAACATTGATTCGGTTGAAATGAGTAGGTTTTTTTTTTTTCGTCCTTTTTTAAGCAACTTTTACTCTAATGAAGATGCTAATTTAGCATTCTATAGCTGTTTATTTCTCTCCTGATATCACGCCATTCAGGGACAATTGTAAAATGTGAATCTTTGGTTACATATGTGAATAATGCATTATTATATTTATAATATCCATTCCTACACTAGTCAATGTGGATTTTGGTAGCTATCTGACTAAGCAGTCTAATCTGAAAAGTTAGACATTATTACATTATTTGGATGAAACACGAATTATTAGGATTCCTGTTTATATTAATCATTTCTATATATAGTACTTCACTTGAAATAACATTCATTCCTTTGCTGGTGGGCAAGACAAGTTTGGCTCTGATAACATTTTGTGTAACTGTGTGAACAAGTTTGGGTCTGGTTGGGTTTATAATGGGTCCATTCATATGGAATTCAGATATTATGAGGTGATCATAGGCGTCAATATGGCTTC
>CM067518.1:7549770-7602270 GCA_034509495.1 Acestrorhynchus altus | reverse complement strand
CACTCTTCCCATTTCACTCAATTCACTCCTCTCCATCTGTCTAACCCACTCTTACCTCCTCCTCTCTCATCCCCCCACGCCTCCATCAACTCTCCCTTTCCTACTGGCCTTCTCCTCCCGCTTTCTCTCTCTCTCTCTCTGTCTCTCTCTCTCTCTCTCTCTCTCTCTCTCTCTCTCTCTCTCTCTCTCTTGTTCTTGCTCTCCCTCACTTTCCTTTTCCCTCTCTCCCATCTCCCTCTCCCTCTCTCTCTATCCCTCTCTCTCTCTCTCTCTCTCTCTTCTGCCCTGGGGCCACGTGACGGCCCTGCATGATTATTGGCGCAATCACTCATGTAACAGTCTGCCCAGCTTTTCCGTGGGGCCGCCCGTATTTGTCACTGTCACTTCCCCAAGTGCTCCGCCATTGTCTTGGAAATTGTATGTGTAAGGCAAGAGATGCCTGTGACCCACTTCGACAAGGGAGCCGCCGATGTGAGGGCGCTCATCACCGTACAGAAAAAAAAGGCTGAAAGAGGGGGGTACGGAAAGAGAGGGGGGAAAAAAACAGCAGTTTGATGTGTCCTATTATGTGCCTCAGCTAGAGCCATAAATAATTGTGACAAGTTTTTTGTTACGCGTGAAAGTCCTTGACTCTGCCTCCTGTTCCAGCGCCTCCTCTCTGGCACAGAGACGCTGCCAACCCCCCAATCCCCCCCATACACACACACACACACACAGACACACACACACACACACACACACACACACACACACACAGACACACACACACACACACACCCCAGATGATAGATGGCACAGCGCAGCAAATGACAACGGGATAGATTTTTAGTTTGTGCTTTGGAAGGGATCAGTAATGGTGCTTTGCTGTACAAAGCAATAAACGGGAAGGACGAGTGAGAGAAAGCGAGAGAGAGGAGACTGCAAGATAGAAGAAGGGAGGGAAGATTTATCATTGCAGTGTGTTGGGGGGGGGTGATGATCATTGACATGAGAATTACAGAATTCCTAAATATGTATGTTTTTGCGTTTTAGTGAATGTTTTTGTATTGAAGTGGACAGCAGAGAATAAATTGGCAATTTTCTTTGCCAGGAAAAAATGCAGTAAGACTCTCCTGGCTGACCAATAGCAGCTATGTCACTTTCTTCTGCAGTTTATCACAACAAAATCCATTCAGAGTTTTTATTGATCATTTAGGTGTTACATAAATATTTCAGATTTGCTAAACCACAAATATCACAATATTATTTGCCACTTATTCCATATCTAGGTGCATCACACTTACATCTCATCTTAGTGGCTTGTGACATGTCAAAGACAAATCTGTTGAAGGCAACTTTGAATATTCATCAACGTAATTACAATATGCATACATATGCATTGAACTTTACATAATGAAAATGGACAGCGGTGAAATCGCACCCCCCAACCCTCATTACAAATGGATGTGACTTTTACCTGGTTAGCTGTGTGGTAATGAAGTGCCATCCACTCGTCTATTGCCATGTGATGGATCTGTGGGCTTGGCTAAAATACCTACTGTAGATCCTCATTGCCAATTAGACGACTGATAGATGGCATTATCAGTCATGTTAATGAGGACGGAGTGACACATGTGTCCGATGTGGTCCCGAAACCTCTGGGTCGACAATTCCGTACTCCACCTGCCCATTTTAAAAGCACATGCGTGCCATTTGGTAGAATGCACAGTATGGATATAATACAGAGTGTATGAGTGAATGTGTGTGCATATACATACAAACTATAGATATACCTAAGATGCTAATAATTTTATTGCTATATATACTCACTGAATGATAGTCTTTATATGTACTACTACACTTTCAGGTTCTCTAATTAGCAGAAGTGCAAATCATAAAATCATGCTGATACAGGTTAGCGACTTAAGATAGTGTTTGTATCAACCATCAGAATGAGGAAAATGTTATCTCATTTTCAGCATTTCAGTGTTAAATATTACTATAATCACTGATCTGCTGGGATTTTTACCACCACAGTCCCTCTCAGAAATGTGAAAAAATGAAAAGTTGCCAGAGGATGGCTAGACTGGGTCCAGCTGACAGAAAGGCCACAGTACCTCATATTACCACTCTGCAATTGTAGGGAGCAGAAACGTATCTCAACTCAGTGTCCAACTTTGAGCGTGATAGGCAACAACAACAGACGACCATGTTGGGTTCCACTTCTGTCAGCTAAGATCAGAAAGCTAATGCTGCACTGAGCCCAGGTTCACCATAACTGAAGAGCTGGAGACTGGAAAAATGTGGTCTGGTTTCAGGAATCCTGATATTTACTTAGGCACACAGAGGTCAGACTTTGGCACTAACAGCTTGAATCCATGGAACCTCCTGTGTGTCAATCAATTATTCTCTCATAGACCATTTCATAAAAAAAAAACTATTAAGATTATTCAGGAGATGTTCAGAATTAAATGCGTAAAATAATAACAGGTGTGACTTAGTTTATGACTCAGATGTAGGCAAATCAGCATCTGAGACTAAGACAATGGCTGTGTCCTAAACTGCACACAACCATTCTGCAGTGGTGCTTGAATATTTGTGAAACTTCTAGAATTTTTCTATATTTCTGTCTAAAACTTCATCTGATTTTCACACAAATCCTAGTAGTAAATAGGGAGAGTCAAAAGAAACAAAAATCTAACATTTCTTATAACATAATTTATTTATTTATTGAGGAAAACAATCCAAAAATACGTATCATACATAGCAAACATATATGAGCCTTTATGATTAGCAATTTGAAGGTGAAATTAGAGTCAGATACTTTCAATCAATGAGGTGACAGTCACATGCTTGCAGGGTCTCTTTAACAGGAATCTCTCAAAGTCTGATCTTCATTATAGAGATTTCTGAGGAGCTAAGAAGAAGAGTTGTTGATGCTCACCAGCCTGGAAAAGGTTACAATACCATCCACAATCCACTTCAGACAGATTGTGTGCAAATGGAGGAAATTCAAGACAATTATTACCCTCCTCACGGGTGGTCGACCAACAAAGGCCACACCAAGAGCAAGGCATGTAATAGTCTCAGAGGGAACAAAAGCAGGGTTGCAAGGAGAAAGCGACTGCTCTCCAAAAAACACTGCTGCCCATTTGTAGTTTTCTTGATGATCACATGGACAAGCAAAGAGTCTGTATTGGTAGTTTCATGGTTGGAGCATGTTTTGCTGCACGTGGGCCAGAACCGCTTGCCATCATTGGTAGAACATTGAATTCTGAATTATATCAGCAAATTCTAAATGTCAGGGAGCTGAAAAAGAATCTGCATCTTCCAGCAAAACAAAAAGACAACTAAGCACACAAGTTGTTCAACCAAAAACGGTTAAAAAAGAATAAAGTTAATGTTTTGGAACAGCCATGTAAAAATCCTGACCTGAATTCAACTGAAAAGTTGTGGAAGGATATGAAGGAGGCCGTTCATGGGAGGAAACCCATGAAGCATGTTTTGCTGCACATGGGCCAGAACCGCTTGCCGTCATTGATAGAACATTGAATTCTGAATTATATCAGCAAATTCTAAAGGAAAAATTCAGGACATCTATATATATAAATCTAAATGTTCACAGATTTTTTAGCACAACTGTATATAGTGTGAGATAAAAGCTATTTTGGTATGCTTTCAAGAAGACTAAAGGTATCTTCCCATAACTTATAAATGAGCAGTCACCAGTCACTGGATGAAAAGCTCAGCAGTCACAACAAAATATTGTCTGTTTACAGATTTCAACAAAAAGAGTGAATCAGCTTGCTGCTTTTTACCTGGCAGCATTGAAAAGATGCCCCAGGTGAACAGAAGTCACTATAATGGCTAAGCATTTCTCCCAAGTGGCCAATATTGGGAAACTGTTTAGACTGGTGTATAATGGGTGCCCTTATGCTAATTTATGTGATAATAGATGTTGAAATTATAAAGGCATGGCCAGAGAATTTTGTTCTTTCTTAGCATAAAATGAGGAAAGCATAACTGAAGTCTAAACAAGCACACACAGGTATTCAATGAGCGAATGTGGGGCAAAGTTGCATTGATTCATACAGGCATGGCTATATTTCAGTAGTGTTGTAGAAACTGGGTTTGCTGGGAAAGCATGTTGAACTATTGTGCGGGGGCCACCAACCTGCTCCTGGAGATTCAATCCTGACCCACCCAACCGGATCCATCTAATTACTGACTTCAGATCTGATTGGATATATGGAGTGTGTTAGATATGGGTTGGAGATGAAACCTGCAGAAAGGTAGCTTTCTACAAATAGGATTGGTTACCCCTGATCTAGTGGACTTAAAGCTGAATGTTGCGTCATGTTCAAAGGTGAATTTTCCAGTCCCACCATGCAGTTAGTATTATCTGAGAAGAAATGTTTAAGCTCATGATGAAGTCTACCTTTATTATTAAACCAATGTAGTTGATTGAGTGTGTTATCAAAGTTGGGGGAAGACGCCAATGGACAAGTGACCAAAGCAGATGACTTGGCTAATTATCTGACACATTCCAATACATCTATCCCATAATTCAGAATGATTTAATTGGGTTACAATAATTGTAATTGAAAGTACAGTATATTTGCATACTTCAGTTGAATGTACTGGTACTAGCACAAACATCATGATATGCTTAGTATAGGCATATATTGCTGCTGTCCAATGAAAACCATGTATCTCCATTTTTGTCCATTTTTAGTTTTCTTTATGGTTTGAACTTTATAGCTGTTGTGTTCACCGTGTTATAATAATTTTGGATGAATGGATCACTAAAAATACTCTAAAATCACATTTAATTACTCTTATTTGAAATTATCTTCCATTAAAAGTTAGCATTTCCTTTCTTCTGTAAAGTCACCATTTTTTCATTGGACAGTCACAATATGATTTACAGTGCCATTTTGCTCAGGTCCTTGGTTTTGAATGCAGCCTTTGTGGCTTCCTGGGACATAGCATGCTTAATTTTAATTTTAAAGCATTTGGAAGCACATGTTTTGTGCATTATTAAAGTATTTAGTGCATTTCATTCATCTGCCCACACTGATTGGACAAAATTGCAAGCCCTGTTATAAAGACCAGAATATAAAGACCAGTCTGCCATATTCTGAATAAAATTTGATTGGAAATGTTTGTCAGCTGGATAAAATGAATACTTCCAATTAAAGCCCACCAGCATTGAGCTGTGGAGCAGAGAAACTGTTTTCTTTGGAGTGATGGCACTCCATCCATAACTTCTGGAATGAATTGGGGAGTTGAGGGTAAGGTGGGGTAGTGATCATCCAACATCCTGACCTCACTAATGCTCTTGATGTAACCAAATCCTCACAGCAATGGTGCCAAAGTCAACAGAAAGTCTTACTTAGACAATATAGAAAGTTAGTCCAGCAAAAGCAGGATAAACTATTTCTAATGCCCTTGATTGTAGGATTAAGAATGGACGTGATCCTGATAAATTTGCTTTAATTGTACTTCTGTTCATAAATTATATTTTTCTTTGAGTGAATTACAAACTCACCAGAATATAATAAATTTGGATTTAATGCTGGCAATGAAGACTGTTTGAGGTTCTCACTCTGTTCAGTTACAGTGTGAAATTATATGAAATATAGACACCCTTGCAGGGCTCTAGATGTATGTATATTTGTCACTTGGTGTGACTAAGTAGCCTTGATAGAAATGTAACAGAGCAAAGTCAAAGTGGAAAGTTGCCACTTACAGTGCATTACTTTTTTGTACATTTTGTTATATTACAGCCTTATTCCAAACTGGATTCAATTCATTTCCCCCTCAAAACTCTATACACAAAACCCCACAATGACAAAGTGAGAAATGTTTGTTCGAAACAAAGTTATTCTCAGCCTTTGCACCTATTTTTGGGAAGTTTCTCTCATTTTTTTCTTGCAGATCCTCTTAAGCTCCATCAGATTGGATGGGGAGCATTGGTGCACAGGAGCATTCTGGACCTCAGACTGGGATGAAGAGTTACAACAGGACAACAGTGGGAAAGCAAAAGCCCAGACTTGAACATCTCTGGAGACATTTAACAATAGTGGCTGGGTCACTCAATGACAATCACAGAGTTGTTCCAAAGCCACTCCTTTGTTATCTCGGCTATGTGCTTAGGTTCGTTGTCCTGTTGGAAGATAAACCTTCATCCCAGGTTGAGGTCCAGAGCACATTGGAGCAGGTTATCATCAAGGATGTCGATGCAGTCATCTTTTTCTTTACCCTCCCAGTTCCTGCTACAGAAAATAAATCCCCAAAGAATGATGCTGCCACCACCCTGCTTGACTGCCAAACACTTCAAGTCTTTGGCATTGATGACAAAGACTTCATTCTTTGTTTCATCAGGCCAGATAATTTTGTTTTTCATTGTCTGAGATTGCTTTAGATGGATTATCAAGCCTTTTACTCAGGAGTAGCTTCCATCTGGCCACTCTACCATACAGACTTAATTGGTGGAGTGCTCCAGAAATGGTTGTCCTATTGGAAGGTCATCCTCTCTCCACAGAACAATATTGGAGCTCTGTCAAAGTGACCATTGGGTTCTTGGTCACCTCCCTGGCTAAGGCTACCACAATCACTCAGTTTGGCCAGGCAGCCAGCTCTAGGAAGAGTCCTGGTGGATCCAAACTTTATCCATTTATGGATGATGGAGACCACTGTGCTCACTGGGACCTTCAATGCAGCAGAATGTTTTCTGTACTCTTCTTCAGATCTGTCTCTTAATACAATCCTATCTTGGAATTTTAAAGACAATTCCTTAGAAGTCCATGGCTTGGTTTGTGCTCTGGCATGCACTGTCTACTATGGAACCTTATATAAGCAGGTGTGTGCCTTTTCCAATCATGTCCAATCAACTGAATTTACCACAAGTTTACTCCAATCAAGCTGTAGAAACATCTGAAGGATGATCAGTGGAAAGAAGATGCCTGAGCTTAATTTTGAGTGTCATGTCAAAGGCTGTGAACATGTACATGTTGTATGTTACTAGATTTGCAAAAATGTCAAACACATTTTTCTCAATTTGTTATTGTGGGGTATTGTGAGGAGAATTCTGATGGAAAAAAATTAATTCAATCTATCTTGGAACAAGGTTGTGACTTAACAAAATACGCAAGAAGTGAATTGCTGTGAATACTTTCTGGATGCACTGAATATAAAGTTGGGACTTTACAACTATTCATTATCATGGATCTGATGAATGTGTATAAGGGTGTTTGGGGGCATATATTTATTTGTTTGTCCACAAAAGGATGGAAAAACATGACATTATGACTTTATCAGTAAATCGCTTAAATGTTTTTGTTGAATGCAGTTTCTCATAAAAAAAGTGAATGATTATGAAAAATGAAAAATGCACCAACTTCTCAAACCTTTGAGAGATACATCGCTGTAAAGAGTGATGTTGATGGACATGGTAGAGTAATATTACATGAGTTACATAGTGCAGTTACCAGCATCCAGACTGGCAACAACTGAGACACTATTCTCCTTGTTCCAAATCAATGGAGCATCATAATGCTTGAAGCTGTTGTTTTAAGGTAAAAATGTCACATCACGTTGATTTAAAAAACAAAATATAGTGTAATATTAAGAAATACATATATTTGGAAAACACTCACATTCTCTGTTTGTCTGTTATGTACTGTTTTGTTTGGGTGGCTATGAGCTCAGTGCAAATATCCAACAAAGATGAATTGAAAACTATGAATATGTGTTTGTGTTAGTTATGCCAGGTTGACAAAGACAATCATCCTTCTGCAAAATAAGAGAATAACAGAGCAGTTAAAGTAAAAAAAAAAGTACAGAAAAATGAATTGTGGCTTGGTTCAACTGAATCTGATCAAAGTATTTCTATTGTTTTTTTACTACTTAGTGGAATTCTTTTGTATCCATTGTGTGCTCTGAACTGCTGTGGCTCTAGCATACAGTGTCGTTGTAATTGGCATTTCCTGTGCAAACCCAGCAACACCCAGCCGCTTCCTCCAGTGGACATCCTAATTAAACAAACTCGCACGAGCATTACAGCCAAGGTGATAATTTATGATATTGCCTCAGATAGTTAAAGTTGGCTTCCGTAAAAATCCATCATGTACATCACCGGACATTACCGCCCTAATTAAACACCCAAATGCCTGCAGATATCATAAAATTACAAGGAAAAAGGGGAGAAAGAAATTACACCCACCCTTAATAAAGCACTACATCTGCAAGGGGGCATTATGAGTGGAGGAGATGTGGGGGAAAAAAGTTATCCCTGTACAAATGTGTGTGTAATTTATCTATTTTAGGCCAAATATTTCTTACAACGTGAAACTGATTAATTATTTGAAATATACTGATTACAACTAGCACAGAAAGTGGCATTAAAATAATGACTCCTGAGCCTGCTGCAAGTTTGTACATTTAGTACTGCACAACCATTAGGAATAATCTGTCCAATTAAAGGTTGTGTAATTAATTAAGTGCACGTTCTGTGAAACGGCAAGAAGGGAGAATTTATCAAGCTGCTGAAATATGACCTATCTTGTCCAAAAGACTAATATGTTTAAACAAAAGATGAAAATTGATGACAACATTATTTGTAACAAAATGCTCACTGTGCAACTATGATGCATTTGTACTCGCTTTCAGCATCTTAGCATTGTCCTTACAGAATTTGTGATGTATTACCCCAGGCAGGCTGGCAATAACTTTAGATGAAGGGCGGGCTGCCTGTCTGGGGACTGTGGGATCCGGCTGTATATCCTACCTGATATCTGGGCTATGAAGTGCTTAAACGTTGTCCACAACAGCTTGAATTAGTGAGAGCAGTTGAGGTATGAAATCAGCTTTCAGATTGCTGCTGTCTGACATACAGATTTCCCCCCTTTCTTTCTTATTCTTTTTTTCCCCCCATGTTTTACTGCCTCAACCTAAATTAGAGCAGTTTTCCCAGAGGCTTTAAGGCAACGGCAGCATGTTAACATGTTAATCTGTTAGAGTAGTTATGTTTGCACAAAATGCTTTGACTGATTTTGCTCTTCTGTACTCTATGGTAATCAAGTTTACGAGTGGACTCGTGTACTTTTAGCTTACTTTTATACGCATATATGGTGTGTATTTTAAAATAAAGAAACAAAGCTAGTGTAACTTTGGCTAGTCTTCTCATATTATCTCAATTGAGTGAACTGACAAGTATAGATGTAAGATATATATATATATTTGAGGAAAAGGAAAGTCGTTGTTATCCCCCCAGGATGCTACCCCTATCGCATATGATATTCCCATCACTAAGATGGTGAAGACAAGCACATGCCTCCTCCGATACATGCGAAGCCAGCCACCTCATATACTATCCATGTGGCATGCAAAAGTTGGGCATTCCTGGTCTAAAGTCCTGTTACAGTAAATAGCTCATTTCTAAAAGGCATGAAGGTAAAGATCATACATTTCTGCACTGTCCATATTTAGTTTAACTTCCTTTGGCAGGTTTCACAGCTTGTAATGCTTTTTGTAGCCATGTCTTTCCAGATCTATCTCTACAGTCAAGGCAACCCATCAACTTATCCCAAGTATTTGATGGAGCACCTGAATGGAGGTGGGGGGAAGGATGGATATTGTTCTATCCCACACATTGCATTGACAGTACAGGGACTAGATAAGCTGTGAGTGTGCATTTGCACACCTGTGTCAGGAATTGGTGCAGTTTAAAGCTGAATGCATCTAGTGCATTATTTGAGCCTTGTTCTGTTTTGTAGGTGTCAGTTATGTCACGTTTCAGTGTGCTACACAGCTGCTAGAGGAGCTGATTGTTGAAACAAATTTTTGAGACTAAGAGTATAAAGTTATGAAATTTGCAAGACCAGGCCTTTCCTAACTATGACTGTGAACCAGCCATAGCCATACAAAGCTAATTAAAGTCAGAGACCTTGATAAAAGGTATCTGAAATGTTAAAAGAATGTTTAACTTCATGTCTTTTGGAAATCGGTTTATCCTCTAAGAATGCACATTATGACCACTTCTTTGTTTCTACATTCACTGTCCATTTCATCAGCTCCTCTTAGGAGCACTTTGTAGTTCTATAATTCTACAGGAGCACTTTGTAGTTCTATAATTACAGACTGTGGTCCATCTGTTTCTCTGCTTGCTTTGCTCACCTCCTTTCATCCTGATCTTCAATGTGCAGGACCCCACAGGACCACAGAGACAGAAGCTCATCTGTTTCTGCACAGTTTGTGTTGGTCATCTTCTAGTCCTTCATCAGTGCTCAAAGGACGCAGCCCACAGGACGCTGTTGGCTGAATATTTCTAATTGTTGGACTATTGTCAGTCCAGCAGTGACACTGTGGGCTTTAAACACTCCAGCAGCACTGCTTTGTCTGATCCACTCGTACCAGCACAAAACAAACTAAAACACCACCACATCTTTGTCGCTGTACTACTGAGAACCCACCATTCACATATCACCTGCTCTGTGGTGGTCCTCTAGGGTACTGATCATTGAAGATCCGTGTGAGTTTAACAAAGTATGCAGTACACCCCTGTGTGGTTATTGGAACTGATAAAATGGACAGTGAATGTAGAAACATAGAGGTAGTCATGATTTTATGATATGCCCAGACAGTTGACACTGTACTTTTCTCCCTCAAATTTATTTTTAATGTATTTTTCACAATAATTTCCTACATACACACAAACATTGTATGGACTGAACCTATCCTTTTGACAGAATGTTTTTTATTTGTTAGTAAATATGTTGTTAGTAATATTGTAAATATTGTAAATATGTACAATTTGTAAATATAACATACATAAGCATATATTACACTGTACATAAATTATACTGTGTGCAATATGATGGGCATTTGTGGACAGTGATGTCTGTGAATACTGTTGGGTTTCAAAAAGGTGAACTTGGCATAAGTCTGATAGCTCTACAGAAGCAGTGCAGGAAAACCCCCTGGTGCAAACCTGTGATCTTTCTTCCACAGTGTCAGTGCCAGAATCCCAGTGTGTGCTGGCCTGGCTGTGTGTGTGGGCATGTGGGTGTGCGGAGGTGTGTGTTGATGGAGAGGCAGGCATGGGGTGTATGTGGGTGTGTTGGCATGAGCGTGGGGGCATCATGGTGTGGGTGTGGGTGTGTATGTGTGTGTGGGTGTATGTTTGTATAAATGCATGAGGCGTTGCCGCATGTATATGTTCTTGCTACACATGAAAAAGTGATGCATTGTGTTTACTTGATCCAAATGTGAGCCAGTTCCACACACATTCAATCAAACACAGATCAAAACCAGTACTGCAAGTAATAGCAAAGAAAAGTTGTATTGATCTTCCATACATGTTTGAGTTGCGCATGTTCAATTTCTTTTTTTTTTTCTGTGTGTGTTGGCAGGCATGTCTCCCTTTGTGTTATTTAACTTACTCGTATAAAATCATTCATGTGTATGTATGTGATTCAGCCCTGCTCGCTCATTAGAGTTTTGCCGCACTGTCTCCCTGAGCCAGTATCCCATATGGCCATGAAGAGCACCACGGAGAGCTGGCCAGAACAGAGCGCTGTCCCATTCCAACACAGGAACACATGTCGGTCAGTGCTCCCAACAGGATGCAGCTCGAAGGACATATTGCGCCGAGCCGCACTGCAAAAGCAGAGAGGCCTCATAAATCAGTAGCACAATCCTGACATGCCACCCACACTATTCACGTTAAACAGACATACCATTGTTCCGCTGCAGATTTCCAAGCATTGACGTGCCCTCGTTCTTCACTGAGCTGAGCAATGAACTTGTAATATTAGCTTCTGCTGTAGAGGGATCTGTGCCGCATATCAGAAGAAATCTGAAGAGAAAATATTAACTTCCACCATCTGCACATAAATACGCTGCCAGTTGAGTATGTCAGCCTCTCTGTATGGTTTCTGTGACAAGAAGATGACCTTTTACGATTTTACATTTTTATTACTCTTTAGATAGTAAGGAAAGTGAGAGTGGGATAAACAATGAATATGTTATGTCAAACTTTCTAACACCGACAACACTGATTAACCATCCTCATGACTTTCATTGCAATTTTAAATAGTAAAAACACTAATGGGTAACTCAGCTAATGATAACAACCTCGCCTCTGTAAACACACTCCCAAAAATATCATAAACCACTCAACACAGACTTTATAAAACATCAATGTTTATGCATTACATTTTAATGAAAGTTCACCTTTTTTAAAAATAAATAAATAAATTATGACATAATCATGCCGTGTCAGAGATGAGATGTTTTTTAGAAGTATTAATCTAGTCAAATCAAATCAAATCAAATCAAAATTTATTTTTATAGCGCTCTTCACAACTGAAGTTGTCACAGAGCAGCTTCACAGAAATAAAATAAATAATTAAATAAATAAATAAATAAGAAAGGTTAAAACAGAGACAAAGTATGAATGACAGATCCCCTGGTGAGCAAGCCACATGGCGACAGTGGCAAGGAAAAACTCCCTCAACTGGAGGAAGAAACCTTGGGAGGAACCAGGCTCATAAGGGGGGGACCCATCCTCCTCTGGTGAAACTACTTATACATAGTTTGGGGACACTGGACCCCTACAACTCTGTTCTATTACTCGGGTATTGAAGTAATGTTAATCCTCTGGTGGACATAATATTAACAGTAGATTTCTACAGTTGGTGATGGTGGGTGAGCAGCTAGTCCATGGCAGTGTGGGAAACTAGTCCAGGTCCAGTAGGTGGAAGGTGGAGAGCCAATAAGGTGGAGAGCCAAGCTAGTATCTCCTGTTGTAAAATAAACAAGCATCAGCTTGCCAGTTTAGTAATTTCACTTTTACAACCCAAGATCCAAACCCTGCCGTCTAGGCTTTATATCTCAGGATCAGAGTAACCTACAGACTTGATATAAAAATCATAGCACACTATTTGGTCGGCTCATCACCATGTGATGTAAAATACCAAGAGCCTGACCCCTGCTCTGTCCACATGCACATGCCCAACCTGCATTGAGACTCCAACTGATCAGTGAGAGTGGACGGGGCTAAAGACATCACATATATTGGGTTACAGAGGAAAACAAGAAGGGATGGGGTTGTTTGCTTTCTTTTTTTGCTCACACCGTGTTCAAATTTCCGAATAATAATGAAATATCATTGCATTTTCAGCTCAAAAATACATTGTGTGTTACATTTCCAACATGATTCCTGAGATATAAAGTGTTTTAAGTCTTATTAGCACAAATTGTAGGCACAAGTACATTTTTTATCAACATACGGAACAATTCCTACAAATATTTAAATTCTCTTAATTTCCTAAATTCTCCTTTTACATCTCAAATGAAGACATGAGTAGCCTTTGATCTCCTGAAAATAGCAATATCTGGCATCTGTGACTGTCTCCCACAAAATTGGCCAAGGGTTCTAAAGATTCATCTAAAGGGAATAAACCCAGTGTTGGAAAGGGAATGTCCTATGCAAAGAGCTTTGCAGTGTTTGGTGATAAACACTTGCCATATACACTTAAAAACGCACTGGGATTTCTAATGCTTTTTGTGACACTGTGGGTGGTGGACCTTTTGATCTGATTATGAGGGTTTTTTTTTTCATATGGTACAGTTTATTGTTTACTGGCAAGCCTAAAGCTTGAAGGCCCACCTTGGTAAACTCATTCTAAAAAGTAATTAATTAACAATATTCTTACACAATATATTTTCAAGGATGAAAGCAGCAGTACTGGATGAAGTGGATGTATGAATGTCTGATGCACCCCCAAAAGTGCAGTTCTTGACATACAAACTAACAGCCTCCATTTTATTTTCATAGATGTGTAGCCTTATTAAAAACTGACGTTCAGTCAGTTTGATGGTTAACTCCTTCCTTCAAGATTCCTCATCACAGGGTGAGAATCAAGTATGTCAGCCTACTCGCTGTCATCTACTGTCAAAACATGCCATGGCTTGTCACAACGGTGCACAGACTCAGTGACAGGCCATATCAAGTGCAGAGTTATTGTATTAAGCCCACCACAACAGCCACACCTGTAGGCTTTGCTCCTGTAAACGTTCTCTCAGCAAGGTGTTCAATGTACTTTAGTGGAGTTCTTAGCATTCAGAGAGGTCTGTGTGAGAGATCTATGTATGTCTGCGATTCCTGTTTGAAAAGCCCTCTTGGCCTTTTGGTTGTAGGGGAACGGACGAGAACACACTCGTAGCATTCCCACTATCCCCCAATACCTCTCCTCCCCCCAAACTGCCATCAGAAAGAGCTAGCATGACAGCTCTTAGTCCAGAGAGAGGGAGAGAGCGAGCAAGAGAGAAGGAAGGAGAGAAAAAGAGAGAGGGCGGCATAAATCCTTTGTCCTATATAAAAAGAAATACTATCCATGTCAAGGAAAGGTGGGATGCCCTAAAATGAATGATAACAGACTCATTAAAAATAACGGCCGCCTAAATGATAAATGACCTGCCTCCCGAGAAGAGCAGCGCGAGGCGGCCTCTACAAATTAAGACCGCAGCGCTCTGTTAAAGGTGTTATTTCCCCTGCCCCTCCACCACCAAAATATCAAGCAGCCACGCCATTATTTCCCCTTTATTACCACCCTTCCACAAAGCCCATGGAGATTTAAGGGTAGCCCCTACATTATCAGCCTCTGTTATTTTGTTAATTATCCTGATCCCTGATTTATGTGGCATTGAGGCTTAATTAAAAAGTGGAATTACATCAAATTGTATGGCTTTTATATGGGAGTGTGCTTCGTTTCTGAGTAACGTGTTTATGGAAAGGAGTATTAATTCACTTGTAGAGGTAATAAGAATTACCCTAGTGGGCCGACCACACCATATGGATCAAAACAAAAAGGCATGTGGAACAAGAGTTTAAATGTTCATTTTGTACATGTACATAAGTAGCAGACAGAGCAAGCAAATAAATATGTGAGAATTAAATGGGGCTGCTTCTGAGGGAAAGCGTATGGTTACAATTGCAACCAACATACAATGTCTGATGCTGTCGTAACAAAGCCACACTTTTGAAGAAAGTCGTCTCTTATCTAATGTGTATATTGATCCGCCCTTGTTTAGTACTGTATATGAGAAGAATGTTGACCCTTTAAACTCCATCAGTTACATAAAACCAACTTGGGTATGATGGTACAGTGCATTATGCTGGAATATCTCATCATTGTCACCATCAGCCTGCACAGTTATTGGTTAACAACTTGGGTCAATGGCATCTGAGGATCTGGGCCACATACAAACCCTACCTTCAGCCTGAAAAATTGGTGCCATGATTGGTTCCATGAGTTGCCAGTCCAGTTAGCAACCTCACAAGCCCAGGTGAGGTATTCTCTGGTGTGGTGGTGGGTCTTCACTGCATGCATGGATCTGAAACTTTAAAAAAGCTTCCAAAAATAGCTTCACTGTGAATGTTTACCTGCTGGGTGTGAATAGGTCTCACCTTGATAGTCAGTGGAGGATCAGATGGGTATGTGTGCCTAGCTGAGGAACGGCAGGGCAGATAGCACAACATTCGTTTCAGACTCCTGAACTGATAGATGTCAAATCTAGAAGAGGAGTGTTGGTCTCTCTCTCTCTCTCTCTCTCTCTCTCTCTCTCTCTCTCTCTCTCCCTCCTATCTTTATTCGTAGGCCAAAGCAAAGCATAGAGTCCAGTTTTGTCACAGATTTGTAAAGAGGATTTTTGGAGAATGGCATGGAAGGATTCAAACTAAGCTCGCTTTATTTGGTTATGTTTCACAACAATAATTTTGCTTAAACTGACGAACAAACCTCACAACAGTGATACATGTCACAATAAGAGGTTTGATGATGCTGAGACAGTAGTGTGTTTTTCTTCCCATTAAAACTATAACAGGTGCTCGAAAGCCACATTTTCTATGGTCCAATGCCTATGTTACCTATTTAGACCAATTTAATGGCTGTTTTCAAGTGAGTGTGACTTTCGACTTCCGTATTTGTCATTGAGAGTTCAATGCATTGTTCATGTGATTCAGTTGTGCAATTTCCCTTTCTCTGAAGATCCTCATCAAACAAAGAAGCCTATTCCAAAATTAAACATGATTAAATGATTTTTAAAGATTGCAGTTTTGCCTATCACTATAAATATTATGATTTCTGGCATCAGATCATTTAATATAATTTTCTATCCTTATGTATTTGCCTCTATAGCATTTCTTTGAATGCTTAAATGGCTTTTTTTCTGGTGACATCACTTTTTAAACAGAAGGAACAGAACTTGTATAATGAATAGTGCAAAAATCTTTTTTAGCCTTAGGCTTCATAGTACTTTTCAGTGCTATACAGAATCCTTTTACTTGTGTTTTATATCTTACCACCAATCTAAATTTACTTAAATTATCTTAATATAATAATTTGGCCATTGCACAAAATAAATGTATAGCTGTGTAACATAATTATACATTTGGCATCTGGCAGGTTGTGTTATTCAGAGATACATAATACACAGATATAAGGATCACCACTAAGGACTCACCACTTACCTGGCTGGATGTTTCAAACCCCAGTTTTTCAAAGGAAAGGCAGTGTTGTCATCCACTATGCTATAAAAACAGTAAAAGCACGACATCATAATTAAATCTATTTGAGATTATTCAACCATGTGACTTGGTTTGAAGCAGATGTTTAATGTTTAGCCTTGTACAGTGGCTTTTCACTCATATTACTTGTTAGCTACATTAACCTCATAGATGCAATGTAAAATTAAGAAGCAAAGTCTCAACACCGAACATAACTTGTCTGATAGATCATGTTTGGAATAAGGAGAAAATGTAATTATTGGCTCCATAAGTAAAGCAATTATTCTTCAATGTGTCAAGTGTGGGCCCTAGTAGTTTACAGGACTAATTTGTATCATTCGAATGGCCTTGTAGTGAATTTCTTCTAAACCTTGCATTGAACAAAAGTGTTGAAGTAGAGTAGGTAGGTCTACCGTGTCCTTCAAAGCCAGCACTTTGTCCCAGCCTGCAGATATAGGCAAGAGTAGATAGAGAGAAATCTCCTAAAGTAGGTCAGTCCTCTCTCTCTCCTGGGTCAAACACGCCTCCGTATCTAGGCTGTGTTGCAGAAGACATGATAATGTCAGTTGTGACAATGTGGTGCTGCTGCACACTGGAGCTGTGCTAATATGGAGCAGCGGGGTCCACACAGCCCGAGTTCAGGAGCACTACCCGCAACTGCAGGATAGCACAGGGATTAGGGGTGTATAACACAACCTGTCAGAGCCAGAGGCCAGTGAGCTCTGTCGTGTCACACAAAAGCTGGGCTTAACAGACTCTATGGATTTCTTGCACACACATACACGTGTAGTTATTGTGAGAATCCATGAGATTTTGTTTGGGGTTGGTAGTGCCACATTGCAGCAATTTCAAATTGAATCAAGTTCTATGAATCACTTGTACATAAATAATATTATACATTTAAACACAGTTATTGCAAAAAAGAAAAACAAAATACTGCAAATTAAATACAAAATGGTGTTAATTAGGGGTGGGCAATATAACAATATTTTATCGTATTGTGAGAATTTTGTTATTGTGATACAGTTCTCTATATTGTGAATATCATCAGTGCTTAAAGAACACTGACCTACCATATGTTTCATTACAGGAATTGTAATTAGTCCTGTTTAATTGGATGAAGTGGAGCATATTTTGAATAAAAATCACTGTACTCTGGGAGAGTACTGCATGACAGTTTATAAGAATCTGCTGAAATTAATTCACATAATTTCCTCATTTGTGTGTCAGAATATTTTGATAAATATCATGAAAATGTCTTTAAATGTTGTGGTATGTTTACCACATCACCCACCCATAGTACTAAACTAATTATATATATATGATTAAACTAATTATATATATGATTAAACTAATTATATATATTAATGGAGTGATATACATAATTCACATACATAGTTGAGCCAAGCAAATAGTTTCTTAATTCAATAAAGCAAAAAAAAAAATTACATATATGTTATCACGTAAATGCTTAAACCTGGGAAGACACCTTATTTCTGTTTTCTGTGGACATTCATTATATTTATTTTACAAAATCAGCAGAACATGTCATTTGCCTAAACAGTTATATAATTGGTTAGAGTTACATACATAGATTAACTCAAGTGATAAACCTCCCTCTTGATACAGTAAAGCCAACAGTGCTGACAATCAATCAGTGGTCATCCTGGACCCTCAAACAGAAAAAAGTGATCGATTTCACCATTAAAAAAACTTTGCTGTCTAGAAGAGAATTTGCTTTCCTTTAGGTTTGTGTAGAAAAAAAACTTCATTTCTGTTTATGTTGGACAGTTTTATAGTATAGTGTAAGACAAAGTGCTGAAAACGATTTAGTGCAGTACATAGGTCTTAAACTAATACAGCCTAATGCAAAGGTTTGGACATGCTGGTCAAATTACATCTGTTTTTGATTAAACAAATAAGTTTCCATCCTCTACAGAGAATATGCTTCTGCACATTCAAGCATAATTACTGTTACTGTAAGTATCCTAATTTACCATATTGTTGAACAAGGTTTATTCAAGTAAATACTTTTAATGAAGAAATGTTTCATTTAAAGTTCTGAATACTAGTAATACAAGTTTCATATTACCACTTTGTCACTTTTGTAGATGTACTCTTTCTACAGGTATATATTTGACCTCCATTTTTGTTGTATTTCACTTTTTGACATTGTAAATCTGGCAGTTGTCCTTCGCATTTCATATAAATTGTGGTTGTTAAGTGAATAACTTGTCAGGTTTTAAATAAAACCCTATCAATAGACATCAGTGGTCCATTAACAGGACAGTAATTTTTCTAGTGACATGATACAGCAGTAAACAATTTAGTTGTCATGAACCTTCCAATTATGGGCCAACCAATCAGATTTATGAACCACAACTTATAATAACATACTTTTGTCCTTCAGTTTCTGTTTCTGTTCGCAAGATTTGTGCTGAATTCAGGCTGAAATTCTACAGACATGTTTTCAGATAAAATCAGTGTTTATTATTAATCATTATTAATCATTATTACAATCATTATTACAACATGCTACACATATACTACAAACAAAGAAAGCTGTGCTGATATCGCACCCAAGTGCAATTTTTTTTACATGTGAAGTGGAGCAGACTTCAGGTTAGCTGTAAGTTCCCATCTCCAGTTATCTCCACTGTGGAATGTAAAGTACAAATACAGACAGTGTCTCGTGGGAAGTGCGGTGCGGTAAATTTTGCATAAGTCTAACACACACTGTGCGCACACACACGTTTTTAAGTAAGAGGCCTTCTGTCATCGCTCACTGTTTCCCAGGTGGACACCCACTCTGTCTGTCCTGAACTGAGCTGATAAGTCACCTTGCAGCTATGCAGCCACTTCATATAACAACCATTCTTCATTAACCAAGCGTGTCATTGCTATCACTGACCGCAGCCCAAGCTGACATTTACTGATCTTGTGTGCTGATGTTTCGCTGCATCTACACCTCTAAAACATTTCCAGATAGTAATATGGAGCTCTGTTGACTGCAGGAACCACTACGTATGTGACATCATTTAGATATGAGAGTACTAGAGCCCACCTGAAATCTTACCAGTGACTAAATTTTTAAAGAAAGTAACAAAATAATCTAAAATACAATGTGTTTCATCTGAACACAATAAATAAATAAATAAATAAATAAATAAATAAATAAATAAATAAATAAATAAATAAATAAATAAATAAATAACCTGGTTCAGTCCTGGTTGATTTAATCATAATCATCTATGTTAGTCACTCTTCTGAGTGCAGAATAAACTACAATGCTTTCCATGTTGCCATAGGAGCTTGCAGAGCAAAATGTTATCTTTACAGATGCATTTTTAATTATGTTGCAGTAAGATAGATGTTCAGGACCAACTTTGAAATAAAAGGCTAGTAAGAGGCCAATCCATACATTTTTAATGGAAGGACGATCAGCATATTAATCCCCAAATCAGTTCTGATCCTTAGTTTTATGATTTATGAACAGTTAACAGGCATGGGCTATCACAGCTTCCACAGTGAGAAGCTTCTAAAAAGGTAACAAATAGTAGAGTGTCTGCCGTGTGGAATTATTTTACAGTGGAGCAGGAAAACCTAATGTGATACATGTAGTTCTGACTGTGTTTAAGCCACTCTTCTGTACAATGTTGCCTATGTCTTGTCTTCCTTTGTCTATCCATTTGGCTAACACCTAGCATCTAGTGCAATGACAATGATATATATATATATATATATATATATTTCATTATATCCATTTTCTAAATATTCTCCCACCTTGATTTTAACCATGAATTAGTAATTTTCTGTCTTGAGTGGTTAACCATGCATACTATAGAAAACAAAATCATTAATTAATGAATCATTAATAATCATTAATTAATTCACATCAGTAATTGACAAACAACAACAGATATCAGATCAGATGGCTTCCACTACACACACAAACACACACACACACACACACACACACACACACACACACACACACACACACACACACACACACACACACACACACACACACAGGGAACTTGGAGTTGAATGGTTAGTGATATCAGTCAGACTGGAGTATAAGATTTTAAATGCAATCCCGAGCATTAAGCCTAGTCCTGGACTATATTTTCCTTTCTATGAAGGATCTTCATTCAGAATGTCTTTAGTCCAGGATTAAACAAAATCGCTGTCTAGAAACCTAACCCTATAAAGTTTAAAATAGTCACTGAAATGTTGCCAAATGTCCCAAATGTCTCATAAATGGTTATATTTACTGTTTAACTGTATATACTGTAATATGAACTGTTTCTTAAAAATAATGTGGTTTTACGTCATTATTTAACAATATACTGTAAATATTGTTATTTTTACAGTGGTTCTGAGAATGAGTATTGTAGTTGTCACTGGAAAGCACCAGTCCTACTTATACCATATTAATGTAATTCTAAATGTTGTGTTAGACGCCAAAACCCTGACCATTTAGAGATTAATGTCAGAAGTGTATATTTGTTTGACTATGGAAAACAGATGTGGAATTTGGAAGTTCAGAGCAATATCAGTGCGTTTCAGTTAGGTCTGTGGCTGAAACTAATAACATAAACGTTGGAGGATTTTATCAGGCAACGTCATTATATTGCGTATCATGCAAGTAGCACTGTGTTTATATTGTCTCACAACTCCAGTACCTCAGGGTCCCAATAAAACCATCCTATCAGAGGCCATCAGACCGGGTGTCATTCTGATTTATGTACATGAGTCAAGCCTCTTGTTTTGCTGACAGCGAGATCGCAAACAATGTGCCCAGTTTCAGCAGCTTGCCAGCTAGAATTACGAGAGTAATGAAGTTGAAAGTGCTCAAAAGACTGTCAAGCTTGCATCTTTAGAAGCAAATAGATAATCCAAGATAGTTAATTCCTCAGTAGATCCGGGATCCTGATTAAACCTTGAACTCTTCTCAAATTCCACAGATTATTTAAATCTGTGTCTGGAAAACTGGACCATTACACTCTCATGCAGGGTACACTCCATTAAAATAATGTTGCTAATTACTGGTTGTTTCTAGGTCACTGTTTTAAATAAGAACATTTACCCCAGGTTGGCATTGATGGTAAAACAGTGAAACATTAGGTACTGTATATGGAGGTACAAGATACAATGAATGCAGGGAAAGATAATTGAGGTTTATAGACTTAATTTCAGCACTTGTACTGCTTGATTATATGTATCCGAGCTGTGATAGGACTTCATTGAAATTTACAACAAGTGATCTTCTACCATATGGACTCACCAAATGGAGATCACAGACTGGCAAAAGCAATCAGCTTTTTAATTAACAGAATTAACAGTGCGATGTTAAACTATAATGACAGCAATAAAAACACTTGATGTGACAATGGCAGCACCGAGAAAACCATTCATAACTGTTATTTTCCTTCCGTGGTGAGGGTGACAATAGATTTGAGCAGACGCCGTGCCCACAACACTCAACGCCGAGTCGCTAGCTGATATTGACATTGTTCGGAGGGGCAATAAAACTAGGACCAAGACATTTTGTTTACACTGATGTTAGCAGGCTTTGTTCTGCTCTGGCGCTTTGATGTAATCTTTGTCATTGTATAATCGGGCTTTTGTGGACTTGCTCATCAACTCTTTCACTGATCGTGCTTCTGCCTTCTCCATAATTATAGACATGTTCATTGTTCTTAGTGACAGACGGAAAGAGACTGGCAAATAACTAATGGAGTTTACTAATGCACTTCTACACGTACTAAGAAAAGACAAAGTAGCATTACTCTGTACACACACAGTGTATACACACATTACATGTAAAGTCATTTGAAAATATTAGAACACCCCTTAAATACCACTGATGTTTTTAAACATATTTAAAAATGTGGACATTTGATGTTCAGCTGTACACATACAACTAAAGAAATGCATTTTTTTATTTAACTATCCTTCAATATTGTTAAAACAAAGATCAAATGTCCACATGTTAAAATAGCTTAGTCATTATAGTGTTAAAGTGTTCAAGGGGTGTCCTAACATTTTCACAGGACAGTATACTGGATACTTATTGATTGTATATGCATTATGTATATGCAAAACATTATGAACACTTTACACATTCCCCCTCATTGCACCACCATGTTTAAGATATGGTGAGTTAAAACAGCTGTGTTTACAACTTTATAACTTGCTTGCAAAAACTGCTTGAAATCTGCACTTACATTTACATTTACGTTTATGACGTTTAGCAGACGCTCTTATTCAGAGCGACTTACAAATGTGCTTTGCTGTTCACTCAGAATATCCTTAGCTAGAAGACAAGGCTAGAATCTAGAGATTCCTCACACTTAGATCCTGTTGAAACAAAGTCTTTATGGAGTTAAATACTCCTGAAACAGATGAGTCTTCAGTCTGCGTTTGAAGACAGTGAGGGACTCAGCTGTTCGGACCCCCAGGGGAAGTTCGTTCCACCATTTTGGTGCCAGAACAGAAAAGAGTCTGGGTGCATGTTTTCCTTGCATTCTGAGGGATGGTGGGTCAATCCAAGCTGTACTTGAAGCTCGAAGGGCTCTTGGCACAGCTCGAGTTTTGACCATTGCCATCATGTATGGAGGGGCTTTTTTGGCTTTGTAGGTCAGCATCAAGGTTTTGAATCTGATGCAGGCAGCTACAGGGAGCCAATAAAGGGAACGCAGCAGAGGAGTTACGTGACTGAATTTAGGAACATTGAAGACGAGCTGCACTTCTTAGACATCACCATGTGCTGAATATCTTCTCTGGTGATCCTTCGCTAGGCCTCTAGTGCAGTAATCTCGAGTGTTTGCATGTTTTGGCCCATTGTTCCTTATTTTTTTCTACAGCATATGGAACACATGCATTAATTTACTTGATTAAAATGGGTGACTGCCTTAGCCATTCTGTACGGGTAGTATGGTAGTCTGTTTTACAGGTACAAATGCATGAGGTACAGTCGTGTTGCTGTTGATGTTTGTATACATCAGTGTCAGTGAGTGTGGCCCACCACCCATCCTAGAAACCGAGAACTAACAAAGAGCTAGAGGGCAGCTTACAGTCTAACTGCTGTAACCAGTAGAAGGTGGCTGTTTCTAACAAAGAGCAACACAGCCCTATATATCTGTATAATCAGCTAGACACCTATATAATCATTTTTCATCCATGTATATAGTTTCTATTCATTTTCTTCATTTTCGTTTTTGATAACCCTATTGTTCTCCTTTCATGCTCATCGGCCAGCTGCTAACGTCCGCCACTGAAAATCACTGCCAGGCTCACAATGCAAGGTTACCCAATCCCCTCCCTTCTTACGTGTCATTAATCAATTAAGACCCGACAGCCTGATTGGCTGTGAGAAGTCATTGAAAGCTGACAGCAGTACATTGACCCTGCCACGCACTTCCACACACACGCTTTCACTTGTACACACACCCATATGCGCACAAAGGGTGATAAACCACGGTTGCTGACCGCCGCAGTGCACAAAAGAAAGTCAAATTATGAGAAATAATGAAAAGGCATCAATACGAATTCAGCAGAGACTCGTTCCATTCTGTTTTCGACAGCGCTTTTCAGTCTGTAATTTTCTGTAAATGTTAACATGGCCAAGCCTGCCTATTGATTCTATTATTTTTGACCTTGCATTAGTGTCGGCTAATCTCGCATGCCATAAAATTTCATTTCGTTGGGAGAAACACCCGTGGACCCTGAGGGTGAGTTAGACACAGGGTTTGTGGCCCCCCAGGGAACCGTAAGTGCACACGCGGGTAAACAAACTATAGAGCTGATGCTTCTTACGTGAGTGAGCAGCACTGGAAGTTACATTTCTCCTTAAAGCGTTATTTCTTTCCCTTTGCGGAGTGATATGTCGTGTGAACACGGCATCTCATTGAAAGATAAATGCCTGCATCCTCTGAACGGATATTGTTTTTTTACCCCCCGCTCTCCACTCAGCAGTGAAGGTGAGGAGAGCAGTTATTCAGAGGCCTTCCACAGCTGCTGTGTATGATTTAGCATGCTTCTTTTCTGGGGTCAGGCAGGAGAAGGTGCCACATTTTGCCTACGACTCACAATAAATGGAGAAAGCTATTTTTGCGTGTTAGATTACATTAGGTCTGAGGGGGTCATAGCTAATGTGAAAGCAAGGAGGGAAACTGATCTCTTGTTCGAGCTCATGTGCACTTTAAGGGTGATGTTAAATCATTTCGCAGGGTGTACACATGCATATGTGTTTTTCTTTCAGATTTTAAAATATTATTTCATAATAACAAGAGTTGGGTAGAAATGGAGTACATGTAACAGTGTTGCAAAAACAGGTAACTGTATTTTATAAAGTTTCAGAAGCCTGTAAACATATTGCAGATCATTTATAAAATTTTTGAGAATTCTGCTGAAAAATCAAGTTTATTTTATTTATTTATTTATTTATTTATTTGCATTTATGATTTATTTCTTAAATGGTGCAAGAATATCAGTGTGTGTCATTTATTATATCTGTCTGAAATAATAATTCTTTTTTTTTTAAAGAAAAGGCTAAGGGAATGTCTACAAATTGCACAGTTGTGTTTCTGAAAAACTGCTGACCGCTGAAGTAAATAATGGCAGAAACGTTTTTGGTAACGTAAATGACCCGAGCAAAAGAAATTAAAAGGATTCAGACTATGTGGCAGACCTGGAGGTTGTTTGTTGTTTCTTGTTGGCCTGATTACTGATTGGATGCAGCCGCTTAAGAACGACTTTCACAACAGCTTCTATAAACTCAACCCTGGCTCAGTGAGAGGCCTACAGACACAGAGACTTGATTAGACTAGAGAAACTGGGAATCTAGTCAGGGCTTGTTGTAGCTTAGGGAGTTGTTTACTTCATGTTTGTGGACTATCTGTGTGTTACCATGTGTGAATAAATACACATTAGGTGACATCGAGCCTTTGTCTGTGTATCTCTGAGACAGAGGTTGGCCAGTCAAGTGACCTCTGAGATCACAACAAGATTTTACAATAATAAAAGACAATAAATACAGCGAGTAGGAAACTGAGTTTAATGTGATGGTCTGTGTATTGAGCTGGAGAAGTGGCTACCAGCTGTTCAGTGTGAGTGTTATTGTGATGTTGAAAATAGCGACTAGTTAAAGAATTTTAATTTGTTGGAAGGAAATGCTAACATTAAAACTTATTAAACACAATGTTCACACGACATTTCATGATTTTGTTACATAACATACTAATCTAAACTGTACTATACTAATCTTTGGTTCCTGTTGCGAAAAACAACACACTTTTCAGTTTTTTTACCAGTGGAAATGCACTGAACGGTTCGAAATTACGTTTGCAAACCAGAATGGAACCTGCTCCACGTTGGTGGAAAAGGCCTATGGGTGGGTGGGGTGGCAGTGCTAGCCAGTGAGGGTGGCAGTTAAAGAGGGTGGCATTTAATGTCCTTCTCCAGGCGTGTTCATCTGTCCATTGAGTTTGCAGTTGGAAAAGAAGTCGTGGATGTTATGTGGTAGTTCATGTTTTTCAGAAGAAGCACATGGGGGCCTTCACCCTACCAGCACTGATTGAACTGTGTGATAGAGTGCGTCCTATCTAGCCTGGGGTATAATATAAATAAAATGTAATAGAATTCTTGAAACCCTGTTTAAAGAATATAGCTAATGTTATACTTGTTCAGGTAATGTTTTTCCATGGATGTCTTGCCCTTGATTATTTCAAAATTACCAATGAAGAATAGAGTTTCTATTAACTGTCAAAATTTGATTGTCAAATTGGTAAAAGGTGTTCTATCAGAAGACTCCTGAAGCAATTGAAGGATATAAAAACATATTTAATCTTGACTCAGTTTAACAATGTCATAGAAAAGTATTTGAAGTAAAAGTCTTTGTTGTAGGCCCTGACATTGGTTTAAGTCTTGGAGCATTAGGACCCTTGCACATCCTACCATACTCGAAAGGCAGGGTGGAGCTTTCGGGTCCAGTTACCAACGTGAATGACAAATTCAATGGCTTATCATGCAGAATATCCTGCAGTGGACTGATGTAGGAGCTTTTATGGTGCCCTATATTCCCTATAAAATGCCGATGAGAATTATGCAAATACATAGTCTGTACATTCTTACTTGGGAAATGTAGCTCCAGGTTTTACTCCAGGCTTTTATAAAAAAATCGTTGGCAGATGTTGCATCATAAGAGATTTCACACTTTTATCTGTTCACATTTAATGAAATACATAAATATTTGTAAATAAATATTTTTAGTGTATATTTCATTCATTAAAAGGTGTTATACTGAAATGTATATGTCCCTTTTTCCACAAATTTCATGCACATGTACAACACCTACAGAGTGCAGTTATAAATAGACACACTCTTATATGAGAGGGTAGCAAAGCAGAGCCAAGGAAGGAGATGTGTCAAAGGGTCATTGACCTTGTCTGAATTTCTTTTCAGTGTAGAAGTAGATTCAGTTTGAGTCAGAAATGATTCCATGAGCACCTTAATTAGGCCATTAATCTTTGAATTTGCATTCCATTTTTCATTTGTGCTTTCTGAGGTGAGAAAACAGAGAACAAAGATGTGGGTGACCTCCTTACTAATCTTGATTCCCACTGTTGAATTCTGCAGTCATTTGTGAAACTAAACAGGATCACACTCTGGAATCAATATGATTTTTCCTGGGAAATTCCAAGGGAATTAAACCTTTTGACATGCTAAAGGCCTTACCTCATGAACTTCTGCAGTTATTGCATTGTGTCACCATTTATGAGAATGTATTTGATGGATGCAGACAGACCAACCTAGAACTATTCTGTGGTTGATCAACTTGGGTTTAAGGTAACATTTTTGGGTTGAACTTGTATGAGCAATAAACAATAATACATTCTGGAAAAGTTCAAATCAAGAAAGCATCTTTGTATGTCAAAATGTCCCAGCAGTCAAAAGCACCAGGTTTCAAGTTTTGTACATTCTCAAATACAGAAACTTCTGGTTTCCATAAGCACATGTTGGTTTAAATCCCATTTCTGATAACTGTTTCCAAATGAGAGCAAGGGTAATACATTTGCATCTGATTTTTGTCAAGTAATGTTAGATCTGGGGATCTTTCTGTGTGCAAGAAGTTTGGATTTAACCACATATGGTCAATGGAAAAATCATAATCCAGAAAGTTGCAAGGCAAAAAAAGTCTGCTTATGTGTCAGAATGGCCGAGCGGTCTAAGGCACCAGACTCAAGGTCCTACACCTTCTCAAACTAAGAGGCTTCTGGTCTCCATATGGAGGCGTGGGTTCAAATCCCACTTCTGACAAACTTATTGAAATGCAAAATCGTTTGTTTAATTTCTATTTCTACTGTTCATTTATATTGTCAGAATCATGGTAGTTATAATAATTCTAGATAATATAGTGTCAGTTTAAACCTCATAGAATCCCTATTTAGTTTGTCAGTAATCTGTCATTCATTCATTCTTTCAAGGTGACCTCAAAAGATATCAACTCTGTTTTATTACAGTCCATTTTCAGATCTGTCAACTACCCAAACCTGAAAACCTTAAAAAAATATTCTAAACACATTCTAAAACCACATTTTCCTCAATGGTTAGTTGATGCAAACTAAACACAAATAACACACTATTCTCAACATTAACATACTATAGGTGTAAACTACACACACACACACACACACACACACACACACACACACACACACACACACACACACACACACACACACACACACACACACACTAATTAATTAATCAATTAATATAAAACCAACAGAGTAGTTTGGTGGGTTCCTTTCAGTGCAGCTGTCAGTTGACTACCTGTGCAGTGTCTCAAACTGCACACTCTAAGATATTTATCTTCTTGCACAGCTGTACATCGGGGCCTCCCACTCCTTTTTTCTCACCTTATTAGAGCCAGTCTGTGCTACTCTCAGAAGTGAGTAATTAACAGCATGGTAAGATATTTTCAGTTTCTTTGCAGTATCTCCCACTCAGTAGCCTTCCTTTTACACAACAATAGACTGATGGGTCTGTAAAGAAAGTTTTTGGACATTTGTTGAACATGTTGAGCCAGTAAGCAAGCCAACAACTGCTGATGTTTCAGATACTAAACTAACCTGGAATATGGTGCTCCCTTTATATGCACCCTTATCAGTATAATGTTTACCAACTGTGCAACAACATTAAAAAAGTTTTTATTAACATTTAGCCTAATAACATTCTGAACTTGGATTGGCAACCATACCAGGAGATTGAGGCAGAGGAGAGGAGGGAAACTAACAAATAATGCCAAACGTTTGAGCAGTAAAGTACATAACTGTAATAATGTAATAACTGCTTTGTAGTGTTTATACCATTACAGACTTTTTGTGTTGTCTGACAGCAGTGTTTGGTTTAGATCCAGCAACACTGCTCTCTGATCCATTCATACCAGCACAACACACCATCACTATGTCAGTGTTACTGCAGTGCTGAGAATGACCCTCTACCCACATAATACCTGCTCTGTCGAGGTCCTGTGGGGTCCTAATCATTAAAAAATGGGGGGAAAGAGGCTGACAAAGTATTCAAAAACAGATGGACTTCAGTCTATAATTATAAAACTGTAAAGTATTCCTGCATGGTCACTGGAGCTGATGAATTAGACAGAAACAATGAGGTGGTCATAATGATATGTATGTTGTCAATTCTTTATATATATATATATATATATATATATATATATATATATATATATATATATATATATATATATATATATATATATATATATATATAAAGAAGCAAACTTCAAACATGTCTTTGTTTGATCAAGAGAAAATAGTATAAATTTGATTTGGTCTGAACAATTGCTTCAGCTCTCCCCGCCTTGCAGAAATGCTGAAATTTTAACTGTATCTGTTGTAGCTGGAAGCAAAAAATCTGCTGCGTCCCACGCGGGGAGGGTTGAGATGCTCACTATTCTCCATCACTGGATCTGTGTTTTTCGGCATGTCACTTTGTTTAATAATCTCCTAACAATCCTTCAACTCGGCTGCGCATTGCGGAAGCTTCAAAGCATGAAAACAGCTGGCTTTGAGCAGCCCAACTGTCAGGGTCTCCTTCGCTGTCCATGATGGAAATATCAAACCAGTGAGCCGGAAGTGGACATCTCAATCAGAAGCCTCTTCGCCATCACCACCACTACCACCACCGCTGCAGCACACCCTTCACTTCTGCACATAATTCATGTGCGCTGGGCTCTTTCTGCACACTGCTCACTCTGTTTCCTCCCTTTCGAAGCATGTTGTGTAACCTTGTTGTGAGGCAGGGGGACAGAGCACAGATAAGAGCTATTTGTGCAGACACTGAGATGGGGATAGAAAGATTTTAAGGGGTTTTTACACTCTTTTTTTCCTCTGCAATGGAACGTTTCATTATTGAAGCAGCAATAGGCAGAAGCTTTGCCATCCCCAGTGGCCTAACAAACATACCAGCAGATATCTTTAACTGCACTAAAATGCTGCACATGAACAGCATTACAGTGAAGCACAAGGGCTAAATATTTCAGCTTTGTAATGGAAGCATTAAGGATTTGACATTTAATTCTGGAAGTGCTCTATTCGATGCGTGCGGCACAAAAAAGAGACTTGCTCCATTGCTCAAATCATTCGCCCATTCCAGGATGGACCAATCGGTTTAATACGGAGCCCTCATATGCTTATAAATTGTGTACATCAGGAGGTTATATGTACCTCTGCGGCATTTTTCTCATATTGCAAACAGTAGATAAATGAATGAAACAGAGGAATGGAATTGCAAGGCTCAGTGAAAAGCATTCTCTCTGCCGTGAGAGAAGAATGGAGTGACTGACATCCATTTAGTTGATTTGCCGTTGGCAATGAGAAAATGCTTTTGAAATGAAGAGCATCTGTCCAATCCCTTTCAAAATGTTCCTGCATCTTGGCATGCTAGATTCCTGCTTAGTGTAGCATGGCAGTGCAGCCACAGTTCTACTACTCAAATGTGAAAGCTATGGTTTTCAGTTACTGACGAGGGTATTGTCATATTTGATCAAATAGCATGTGCTGCTTGTTTTATAGAATGTTATCTTGAAGTTGCATAAATGGTCTAAATTTGGTCAAACACAAAGGGGAATAAAATCGAGCCGAAATCCATAGACATTGTTTTGCCTTGTTTTCTGTATCTTGATTTTTGTTAAGTAACTCTGACATCAGGCCCTCCTCCTGAAGTGCGCCTACAGGTTATTTTTTCTGTGATCGTAAAGCCAGAGCTGTCAAAGCAACATACTTTGTCATTTGAAACTCTGTGATTTACACACCTCTTTAAAAGACACACAGACAGATTTGATCTTTGGCCCAAAATGTGAGGAGAATCCCGAGTCCAGACATGTCCCTTCATCACAAATCAAAGATTGATTCCAGTCAAAGAATGTTTACCTTCTCATTTCCACATCAACCATCGAAACCACTGATAAAAGCGGCATCACGGAATCTGGAGCGCATCCAGATGGAGCCCGCCACCATCCACACGGGGGCTACAAGGTGTCTCTATGGGAGGGCCGGCGCAATAAATAAATGAGCACATGAGTTGGTCCCTGACAAGTGAGGGACATGGTGTAGCAGGCAGATTTTTGATAGTGATCTAATTCATCTGGCAGCTGTGGATGTTGATTAAATCAGAACGTCAGCCACTTGACAAGACGAGACACAAGCCGACGTGGAGCCTGTTGGAACAGCATGCGTGGCAAGCTGAGCTCAGCGCTCAGAGAGATGGCCAGGGAGATTTGCAACATGGCATGGCCTCGTCGCATACCACATGCCACACTGGGCCTCTATCACTGCATTTCCGGTACACGTCCGTGGAGGAATCTACCATGGCACTCATCTTCTGTCCTCTCTTGTTTCTCTTACAGAACAGTGACATCTGGCCTCTGAGAGCTTCCTGTTCAACATTATGTCTACACATAAAGCGCTCGTGCTATACTTATTCAAGGGCAAAAATTTTGAATAAAATGTCATTTTATGAAAGTCTGTCTCTCAATGTAATCTCAAACAAATGTAATCTTTTTGTCTCTTTTGTTTAATTTGGTTCTTCTTTTAGGAAAAAAAAACTGTTTTGGTCAAATGTATATTTCAGGTAATGTTCACATCAACTATAAGAATGAAGAACAAAAGTGATTTTGGCATAATTGTTGGCAGTAAGGCTGTTTTGAGTATTTCTGTAATTGTAGAACTCTAGAATTTACTCAGAATTCTGTACAGTAGTACAAGGAAAAACATCCAGTGATCCAGTTCAGAGGACAGAAACACTTTGTTTGTGAAGAAATCTGTGAAGAATGGCTCAGATAACCAATCTGCACAACTGTAGTGAGCAGGAAAGAATCTCAGACTGAACAACACATCAAACCTTGAGATGGACGGACTACAATTTTGTCAGAACAGAGGCTTTTCAACTGGAAGTCGGGAAATGTAGCCTGACCTGATGATTCTCAGTTTCTGATGAGGCACACAGATGGTGGGGTCAGAATTTCATGAACGGTATGAATCCATGGATCCGATCTGTGTGGACACAATTTATTTTAATGGTGACTCCCAGCATGATAATGCACCATGTTTCAAAATGGTTATATGATAATGGGTCCAGTGTTCTTTAGTGGTCTTCCCAGTCCAGGACTTTGAATCAAATAGAACACCATTAGGATGTGGTAAAACAGGAAAGTTAGAGCATGAAGGTGTACCTAAAAATTTGCACAAATTTCTTAATTCAGCCATGCCAAATAAAATATACCTCATTATTATTATATACATTTTATGGATTCCATACCACAAAGAATGGAAGCTATTTGCATAGCATTAGGAAGATCTACCCAGAAGGGAAATATTTCTAGTAATACGTTGATAAAGTAGTACTTTCTAACTTCTTATTCTAAAAAGCACATTTTTTGGTGTGTGCATTAAATGGAGCAGCAATTGTCAGCATGCTGTGAATTGTACAATGTTGCATCTTTTCATTTCTTGACTAGACCTGAATTCCTTGTCATTCATCGCATAGCTGTGACCCATACGTTTGTTCAATGGACTGCCAGATATTGCCAGAATTTGGTAAACAGGTCATTCAAGCCATCGGTACCAGCTCTCTTACTGTGCAGACAAGGCACAGAAACTGTGGCTGCTCATTCAGCTGACTGCTACACTGGATAAACTGATATATCCCACATGCAGCATGTTTGCTTCACAGGTCACCTGGGTTATTTTTATGCAAACTTCATTGCATTTGTAGTATGTGTTTGAACATGTATAGCCTTGCATCTGTGCATTTGCAGCATTTGTGTAATGTGTTTACATTTTTGGATCAGCGACAGTAGCCCTGTGTTTTAATCCTGGTTTTAACATGAATTCATTCAATAAACCTCTCTATTTGGTTTGGAGGAACCCTTGCTTCATTAGCTAATGTAAAATCACCAACATTAGCCTTAGAAATTGCACAAATACTTTGTATGAACCATAGCAATAAAATAAACATCTTAAATGCTAAATATTTAAAAACCATAACATTTTATTTGCTTTGGTTTTATAATCCGGTTTCTGATGCAATTTCATTTACTATGCCTATTTACTAGTTAGCAGGCTGAAAACTACACAGCTAGAAACAAAACACCAACAAAAAACAAGGCCTTTGACAAGGAGCAAGCACTTTCTGCATGTTTTTTTTTTAAAGCTAACATTCTAGAAGCCTTAACAAAAACAACAATGTGCAGCACATTAGTGCATTTAAAAGGTCACGTTGCTGAAGACCAAAGAACAAAAGAACAAAACAAAGAATTTAGTTAGTAAGCCATTATTTTACAAAGTCTTTCAAAATCTTGAAAAAAAAAACTGCAAGGCCAAAAGCAAAGGTTTTCTCCCCCTCTACCTAAAGTGCTTCACTCAGGTACTTCTGCTCTTAACAACAGAGCTTTCAGGCCTTTTCCTTTGTGACTAACCAAATATCTGTTTATTAACTAACAGAAGTACAAATAGCAATGTCTTCTGAACGTACCATATTTCTGGAGCATGTCCACTGACATTTCTATACTGTTGTCCATCCTCTTGTACCCGATTGTTTGTCCTCTGGAGTGATGACATCACGCCTTCCCAAGAGCTTTCTAACTGGCTTCCACTGCTCAGCAGTAGATGGTGTGTACATGAACATGGCTGTGTGCCCCATCCCTCTGTCAAACAGAACAACGCTGCAGTACTGGAAGCAGTGAAGCTTCGCAAGTGCGCATCGAGAACACAATTGCAGAGATATACCCCTGTAATTATATGGCGAACAAAGCCTCTCTTTGGAAAGGCAACACAAAGGAGTATCAATGGCAGATCAGACAAGAGGGAGCAGAGCGAGAAGACTTGAGGTGGAGGCCTCATTCAATAGGCCTGTGCACAAAGACATAGCGGAACGAAATAACAATCAGGTTCTAGCACTGCTGTTGGGCTGAATCATGCACGTTACCCAATGACTGAATCGTGCCAGTGTAGCATTTTTAATGCCATGTTTAAATTTGACATACCTTCGATTTCAAACTTAAAATTCAATTTTTTTATATATATTTGTGTCATTTTATGTAGAATAATATTTAATGGATACAGATGTTGGGGTAAAGGTGGTGGTTTGGTGGTGGTCATAATAGTACTTGTAGCAGATAACTAGGGTCCATGTAAATTTTTGCATTTCTACATGAATGGATCACAGCAAAAAATAAGATGAGAAAATAAGTCATAGCCCTAACAAGCTTCTTAAGGCCTGAGAACTTGGTAAAAGTTATCTCTTATTAAAAAAAGAGCTCAAACTTATTAACTTTTTTAATTTTGTTGTCAATAAAATTGCACAAAACAAAAATAATGCAGTCATCATTCATAAAATAAGATTAAAAATAAGAATATTTCACATCTAACTTCCCCCATGTTGGAGATCAGCTCATATTCACTCACATTCTCTTAGCAGTGACATATAGTTTGAACAAGAGACCTTAGATTTTGTATGTCACTGTAAATATCTATACAGGCCAAGCAGCTCAGGACTAGAACCATTCATTTGCTTTCCATCTCAACTCTCTGTTCACCTTCCTCTCTACGTGTCCCGGGCCCCCGGCAGAGGTCAGGGTAGCATGTACCGAGCCGCTGTGCTAATCTTCTTTGTCACTCATAAAATTTACACTACATCTCCCTGTTGGAGACCTGTCATTTTCCTACTGCCTTTAGCTGTCACCACACACGGGTAATTACTCTGAGGGTTTGAACAGGCCCTTGATTATTTATAGGCTTGGATGTCTGAGGAAAAAAATAAAAACTTATATGCTGCTTTGAATTATTTCACATTGGTAATAATACAAGAAAACGAGGGCTTTTCTCCTCCCCAAAAGTTCCAGATGATCATGAGCACATATGAAGGGTCTCACTCTATCCGCAGTAATTATCAGAAAAATTTCTCTTCTCGCAGTTTGAAGGAAACAGACAGCATACATAATTTCATAGTTGACTGGATAGGCTGAAAAAGTGCAAGCTTTCTTCCTTTGGCCGAGAATGCTGAAGAAATATGCCATATATGTGTGTATGTCAGGGACACCTTAAGGAACATACTGTTAACTGTAATATGTATAAACAGGGGTTTTATAAGCAAGTACATTTCTGTATTTGATCAGTCAAAACTCAGGTCAGTAAATAAAATATATCAGACACAATAAATGGTAAAATATTCACCTGAATGCCATACAAAATTTTAAGTATATAAAATCTTGCATAATCCGTGGACTGCTGTTTATCCTCTACACATTTACTGACACTTTTAACAAATTCAGTAATTCAACAAATTCAATTAATGCAAAACAGTCATATTTAAAAACTCTAATTCTAATGTTGACTTATGTAGAGGAGCTGATTTAATGAAAATACTGACATGGACTTGGTTATTATTTCCAAGGCCGTAGTTCTACCAGTAAGCTTTATATATTTACATTATTAAATATATTTAAAATATTAAACTGTTGTATGGATAAGCCATAACATTAATACAACCTCCTTCTTTCTACACTCACAGTTCATAAGCTCTATTTATCATCCATCTGCATCTGTTTCTCTGCATACTTTGTTAGCCCCTTGTTGTCCAATAATCAGGATACCACAGGACCCCATACAGAGAAGGTATTATTTGGGTGGTGGGTCATTCTCTGACATGTTAAGAATGTGTTAGTGTTGATTTTGCACTGGTAGGATTTGGATCAGACACAGCAGTGCTGCAGCAGTTCTTAAACATCTCAGTGTCAGTGCTGGATTAAGATGCTCCACCAAACACAAATATGCAGCCAGTGGTATCCTGTGGGCAGGATCCTATAAACAGGGATTAAGGACCATGGGAATGACCAACCACCAAAATAATACCTGCTCTGCAGTGGTCCTGTGGAGTTTTGATCAGACATACAAAGTGCTCCTGTATTGGAGTTAATGTTAAACTTGATATATACCCAAATATTCGTGGACACCCCTTCAAATTAAATAAAAAATTTAACACACACACACACACACACACACACACACACACACAGCTTATGTAGTACCTGTAGGGAAGTATTTCCAATAGTATAGGACTGTCTGGAGCAGATAAAAACCATGTCTAATGCTAGGTGTGAGCTAGAGAGGTGTAAAGCCCCCAGTATTGAGCTGTGGAACAGTGCAACTGTGTAATCTGGAATGGTGGTGCTCCATCCAATACTGCCAATTTTGGGATGAGTTGGTTTATGGGGGATGAGGTGTGGTGGTGATCATCCAGCATCCTGATCTCAGTAATGTTCTTTTTGCTGAATGCAAATCCTCACAGCTTCAGTGCTCCAAAAGCTAGTTGAAGGCCTTCTATGGATGGTGGAGACAGACTCCAACAAAAGCAGGACTATTACAGTCTGCTGACATTCAGTGGCATTGAATGACTGTAGCAGAACCCCTTGTAGCTTTGTAGTGTTCTCTGTGTAAAAAAGTAACAGGTCAGGATCTTTGAAGAAATAATTCAGAGTTATTAATGAATGCATTAGGCCTTTATTATAGTTTTGATTTACAATTCCTGCATGACTATGGCATGACGCCCCCACATCAAGTGTCTCACAAAGATGCAAAGCTTTCTTTCAACCAAACTGTGAACATGGATTATTCTGTTCTTCTAGCAGAAGCTGGCTTTGCTCTCATCACATCAATTGATCGCCCCCTCTCACAGTCCTGCCTGTGACTGCCCTAGTCACTGTGCTGCTTTGTCCACCTTTGTAACGATTTCTAGACCTGTCAGTCACGCAGCTGCTCACACAATTACCCCCATCATCAAAAGTTTGAGAAAGCTATGCACCCTCCATTGAGGCTGAAGGTCAAGGCAGGAGGCCTTGGATTCCAGGCACTTCCATTCACTGCCAGACAAGTTGCTAGTGACTGGAACTCACACCATCAGATGTAATTTGTTGTATTCGTCTAGACATCCAAAGGTACAAATAAGAACAGCTTGTGACATGTAAGGGTAATGGTGATGGAACTGGTGCCTTTGTAAAAAGAATGGAAACACATGCAAAATTTTCTTGCAATTTTCCCAAATAATGTTTTCAGATTGTATTATTAACACTTCATTAGCTGTCTTGTACAAATCTGTAAATGCACTAATATGTATAAATAGGTGTTGCATACAGTAGCCATCTTTGTTTATGTAGATATTTTATGAACATACTACATTTCTCAACATACAAATGCTTACACATCATCTATCATTAGCATATTCAATTTATGTATATAGTACAAGGACATATGACTTTTTTTAAACGTACACCTGTGCCTGAACTATTGTTCCTGCATTCTGCAGACCTAACATCAGAACGAATTGCAGTGCAATGATGTACAATACAGCACCATACCATTATCTGAATTTGTGATGGCTCATCTGTACAATGCTTATCCTTATCCCGGCCAACAGATGGCCTTGTACATGTATCAGTGGTGCGACAAAAGCTATCTCCTTTGGATAGGACTGGAAATAAATGAACCATGTGAAAAGATATACCCTCACACCCACACCATGGAGCCATTAAACTCTCTTTACCTCCGTCGCACTCTCTCTGCTGCGGAGACAAAATTATGGTGAGGTGACAAATGATTGAATATTAGCTTTTTTGTGTACAACAAAATGTGACAAGGGTCAAGAATACACAGTCTATGGAAACATAACCTTTGAAGCATGGAGTGTAGGGAAATCATACAATAGGTTGAGGTGCCAGGAATCTCCAGAGAGACTAATGTACTGAAAGGAAAACATTCATTACATATCTATCAGCTTGATGGTGGAACCTTGCAGGACACTGAGATTTGCTCTTTTGTGAATTGTAGCACAATTTTCATATCCGTGGTGGTTCATCTGAAGGAATTTGAGATTGTAATTTAACACTTAGATCAAACTGAGGGGCTAGGTGAAGTACCTTTTTCTTCCCAGAACCTGCAGTGACTTAAGAAATGGTTATGAATTTGCAATTAGCCTCATCCTTGCAACTTCTTGAGGTTTGAGACAGTGTCATGGGCCCCACTAAAGGGCATGTGTGTGTGAAACCGTGAATTTCTTGCGACAGCCCCTGATACCCAAGGAGCTATATTTAGGGAGGATAACTAGTACTGCGTGGTGTAATCTGACATTTGGACCACGAGGGAGTCCTACTGCATTGCTCGCAAATGACAGTGTCACTGTTGGTTTGCGTCCCCAGCGGAATAGGTTAAAGAGAACAAAACATGTTTTTGCAGTGGAGCGCTGGCCCGGCAAGACAGATCTAATAAAACTCTATTTGATTGCAGGGGTATGATCTGACTGGGGCTGTCACTGGTGAGTGAGCCCCCTGAGTCCAGCCATAGAGTGAGAGAGCGAGAGAAGGAGAGAGAGTGTGCAGAATGGTCTGGAGAAGGACAAAACACTGAGCGCTCAGAGCCACTGCCGAGTAGGCAGGGACAGCAGGCTGCTTGACTGACCTGCTCTTGATGGCTGTTGAAGACGACATGGCACTTCCCTGCTGCACTGCTACTTCCCCTACTAGCCTCAGTGGAGCCTCGGCCTGTCTTGTACACAGTGAAATGCTCCTCTGACCTTACTCTGACAGGGAGAGAAGAAACTATTTAGCCTTGCTGAGAGTTCACTTATCTGGAGGAGCATGATATTCATGATTCATGTGGAAAAAATATAAATTCCTAAATTATTCTTGGCTTGGACATACAGTTTTAGGAAAAATCTTTAATTGGTGTTGAGCATTTACATTATGTAGGGGTTTCTAATGGTTCTTCACATTTACACATCTTGTAGCAAAATGAAAGAACAATTCACAAAAGGTTTTTATTTTTCCAAAAGAAAAACTTGTTTTTGTAGTCTCAAGCACTTGACCACAGTTGTATTATCTTTTTTTTCTCAGCATGGCCAACTGCTCCGAGTGATTGTCATGTCCTGTCTAGAACAACAACCGTGATGACTGCGTAACCCCTGGGAGGCCATTCATTAGCCTGTCAAACATGGGTCTCTTCACTTGCAGGGTATCTCCCTTTGGTCTCAGGTGCGCACCTAGTCGCACTCGCAACCAAGGTGATCAAACCTGCGTCAGCCCACACCTGCCAGCTCCCCCAGGAGAACATGGAGAGGTTGAACAACAAAAGCCAGGGGAGCACACCAAGGGAGTTCCACTGGCAGCGCCTTCAATCATGTAATCTCAACGCCTCAGGAAAATATCAGAAACCCAGGGAGCCAAGGGCGTGCTCAACAGCCTTTGAGCTTGACTCTCTCACCCACACTGATCAAAGAGCAGACAAATGTTGCCCAGTACTTTTCTTTTTCTGAGCTTGGGGAGAGTAATTCAGAGTTTGACAGTAAATCACCTCATAGCAACAACTCTACCATTTTATTCTCCTTTCTCACGACTGTTTATCTGTCTGTCAGTGATTACTCGTGGAGATCTCCAACCTGCCTCCCAGAGATAACATTAAAAAGAAGAAGAAACCCTACAGACATTTTCATGCCGAGTAATTCATATGCAGGGGGCTAAAATGCATTACACCAGGCTGAAATAAGCCTGCTGAAAGTTTAGGGATTTGTAACTAGCACATTTTGCACTTTATTCAGTGTTTGAATTATTTCTCATGGGTGAACATAATGGCGATATAAATCTCTCTGTGTGTGCAATTACTAAGACTGGCATGGTCTATTCCCCACCGGGTGATCGCCTGCGAACAGTGACATATTACCGGCCAGCCAGCTATGGTCATTAAGACCTGATATGGGATTTATGGCCAGTCTTTAAACATGAGATGGTATTATAGAGATTTGAATACAGGCAAAATGGCGCAAAGGATTCTGTCCTCGTGCGATGTAATGAAGTGTGATAGAGAGGCACAGGGATGAAGGGTTATTTTTGGCCCAGATCAATTTAACAATGAGCGGAATGAGTCAATTGCTCGCCTAACTGTCACTCCTGTGTCTGAGTGTCATCATGGCCCGCTTATAATGGTGCAAGGCAACTGTAAGCAGCCAGGCGCAAGATGGCGGGTCTCGTCACATTGTTTTGACACATGAGATGTCCAAAACTCCACTGTAATTGACATACCTTTCAAATGGCCCCAAGGTTTGACATATTTAAAATAATGTAACAATGAAATAGCCCATTATACAAGATGGCTGCTTTAACTAGCTGTGCCTTAAATAGATGTTGTTAGGGAGGAAATCATTTTAGCTGCTCTTAGGAAGTATTAGCTTCACTCATTACCATAGCGAGTGTCAATCTCCATATCACACATTCGGTCTTATTAGGCCTGTGGTAAACATGATGGAATCATTGCATAAGTTGGGCTCTATGTGATTTGACTTTGTTCTAAGCAGTGAATGTAAGTAAATATGGGAATTACTGCGACAAACAAAGACAGCCACATAATGAGTGTCACTGAGTTTAACCTTTAGATAAGATGGTAGGTTTCTCTTTTATGAGGAAGCTTTGGCAGGAAAGACCAAAAAAGCAGCCCATACAGTCTAATATTTCCCAACATTTCCTTCTTTTTTTTATGAACATGTGGGGCTTCATGTGTTTTGGGGGTTCATTTAAAACTATTAAATGGGTCATGGCATTATTTTTCTTATTCAAATAAAAAGTCGAAAATAAAGGCATTGCCCTGCTCCCTCTATATCTGAATAAATGATACTCATTTTTTCTGATCATTTTTTTCAGCGCTAGTCTTGGAATAAGAAAAAAATAATGAAGTAAAACGTTTATTGCACCTTTAAATTGCACTTAAAACCCTGAGTGACAGTCTGCTAAAGTAACATTTGTGAATCTCCCCCGACGGAACGAGCTTGGTTAGCATCATGCTAATTTCTGATGGCAATTAGGCCTGCGTTCCCAAATGCACCAGTGAGTGAGACTAAGGAGCTTAAGCAGGAGATGTGTTCATCGGCAAGTGAGAAATAGAGCCTTTGCCTCATCACATTAGTGCCAGTCCCTTAAAGTGACTGTTTATCATGAGGTAGTGCTCAAGGTTTTAATGAGCTCACTGCCTGTACTAGTATAATTCCAATTAGTTCCCTCTTTTCATACAATGACGTGATTACCACATGAAGCCTCCATTGTTTTGCATTCAGCACTGAGAGCAAAGCCTTTGCTGTTTCAATCTGTTTCCCCCAGCCAGACACCTGACAGAAGCATTACACCGTCTTCTGCATAATGGTAACTACTGGCTCATTAATACAGGGGAGGCATTTCAATTCTGCCAGCTTCACACCTTATAATAGATGTGATCAGGAACTTATGTTCAATCCACAGCTGCTGACAACATGATGAGAAGCGCATTGCTGAGAATTAAAACAATGTTTTTACCTTACTGTATATGGGGCACGTTGGGCTGTCTGTATTTTTTTATTTGGTGTCAGTGATTTACAGGCATATAAGGCCTCTTCTATTTATAAATGTAACTGCAACTGTGTCCCTTACAGCTATTTGTTTGCAGAGGTTTGTAAGAAGTATTCATATGATAGAATATGGAAAGAATTTGTTATTACTATGAAACTGTAAATTGATCATAAAACAATGGTAGGTACAGTGCCATGTGGTCGCATGGACAGATACTTCTGTCTCTGCTTAGGAACTCTGCAACTCCTTCAGGGTAACCTCTGCTCTCCTCTCTGAGAGTCTGACCTTGGGAGGTGGCTCAGTTTTTTCCATTTGACAATAATGGATTTGACGTTGTTCCAGGGGATCATCAGGGATTTTGATATTTTTTTTAGAACCCATCCCTATCTTGGAGATCTCCTTGGTCTTCATTGGTGTTGTTTGGCTAGTGGACTTCAGGCTTCAGGTAGGCTACAGGAGGGTCCCTTTAAAGGCCGTATATACACAAGGAAAACCTTGCAAGTTTCATGGCAAGCATTATCCTGCTGAAAAACACTAGTTGGAAGCCTTGCCATGACAGGCAACACATGTAGCTGCATGATGTCCTTCACATATAACTGAGCTGTTACTGTCCCTCATATCAATACCAGGGGTGACCGGCTGTCATATGCAATGACTCCCCAGAATATCACACAAGCCAATGGGACAGTGTGACACTCCACAGCAAAGGCAGGATTGAAGTGCTTGGCACATGGCATCCATAATCAAATCTGATCACTGCAAGGCAATGTTGGCTTGGTCAGAATGGCAATTTGGTGAAATGACCATCCTGCTTCTCTTAGCCTAAAAATGTGCCCCCTTTTAAAGTCTGTCAACTGGGCAAAATGCCTTCGAGTGCATTGTAGAGGCATGTCTAGCAGTCAACAATAACACACCCAGATATTTTTACAGCAGATCTGTCTCGGTGTGTTATTTTCTGTCAATGATTGTATTAACCATTCAGATTCAGCTGCCATTGATTGTAGTATGCCAAATAAATCTCCACAGTGGCATAGAAATCCTATTGCCAGCACATTGCAATTGGCAATGTAATAGTAGAGGCAGAAGTATCAGCATTCAAGAATTAACATTCACAATGGTGTAGACCTCTTGCACAGGCTATGGTGTAGACTCTGCATTGACTCAATGCAGAAGCATAAATCGGCCAAGGAACAAGCATTCAGGTCTGTACTGTTCACACCTGCACTTGCCCCAGAAAAATGCAAAAAAGACTGGCTACTCAGATTTTTCTTTCTTTCTTTGATCTCAGTAGATTAATTCCTGACATTTTTAAAGCACTGAATTCTCAAATGCAGTGCTCATATAATAGTCATCTCTGTTTAATTGTTGACACCATCTCAGACACATAAGGAACAGATGCCTTTTCTATTTTCCAATAGCTATTCGTGCCATTAATTACTATTTCTATAGTGTCTGTGTCCTGAACTGCTGCTATGGAAAGTAAAACACATGAACTGTAGTTTGCTTTAAACGTCAGATACAGTATCTTTACTCTAATTTAGAAGAGCAGCTTACCAATCTAAACAGTGAACACACTCCCTCAGACAGAATCCACATCCTACTCTGCCTGTTGTGTAGTGATATAGATCATAGAACTGCTGACAAAGCACATTTGCCATGACTAACGTAGATGTGTGTGTAGTACTACAGTGCATCCAGAAAGTATTCACAGTGCTTCACATTTTGTACATTTAGATGTTTTATTCCAAAATTGATTCAATTCATTTTTCCCTCAAATAAATCTACACACAATACACCCCAAAATTACAAAGTGACAAAAGTTTGTTTAAAATCAAATTACGAATTTATTAAAAATTAAACAAAAATAGTACATGTATAGACCATAAGTGTTCACAATATCTAGTAGATGGACCTTTGGCAGCAGTTACAGTACATTATGATGCTATAAGCTTGGCATACATGTTTTTGGGAAGTTTCTCAGATCCTTTTTGCAGAACCATCAGATTGGATGGGGAGCATCAGTGTACAGCCATTTTTAGATATCTCCAGTGATGTTCAATTGGGTTCAAGTCTGGGCTCTGGCAGGGCCACTCAAAGACATTCAGAAAGTTGTCCCAAAGCCACTCCTTTGTTAACTTGGTCTTATGCTTAGGGTCATTGTCCTGCTTGAAGATAAACCATCATCCCAGTCTGAGGTCCAGCGCACTCTGGAGCAGGTTATCATCATGGATGTCTCTGTACATCACTGCAATCAACTTTTCCCTCAACCCTGACTATTCTCCCAGTTCTGGCTGCAAAAACAAAAACAAAAAAATCCCCACAGCTGATGGGTGCTGCCACCACCATGCTTCACTGTAGGAATGGTATTGTCTAGGTGATGAACAGTACCTGGATTCCTCCAGACATGCTTGTCATTTATTCAAAATGTTCAACCTTTTTGTTTCTCATGGTCTGAGAATAATTTTGGTGCATTTTCACAAACTCAAGATAGGATGTTATGTACCTTTAATTGAGGAATGGCTTCTGTCTGGCCACTCTAGGAAATGTCCTTGTGGTTCCAGACGTTTTCCATTTACAGATGATGGAGGCCACTTTGATCACTGGGACATTCAATGCAGTAGAATGTTTTCAGTACCCTTCCCCAGATCTTTGTCTCAATACAACACTGTCTCAGAAGTCTATGGACTATTTCTTAGACTTCATGGCTTGGTTGGTGCTCTGACATGCACTGTCTACTATGGGACCTTATATAAACAGGTGTGTGCCTTTCCAAATCATCTCCAATCAACTGAATTGACCACATGTATCCAATCAAGCTGTAGAAACATCTGAAGGATGATCAGTGGCAACAAAATGCACCTGAACTTAATTTTGAGTGTCATAGGAAAGTCTGTGAATACTTATGTATGCCATATTTTTGTGATATTTTTAATAAATTTGCAAAGATTCCAAACAAACTTTGGAGTATTGTTTATAGAATTTTGAGGGGCAAAATTAATTTAATCCATTTTGGAATAAGGCTGTAGCATAAAAAAGCTAAAGCTTGATCATCATGGTCAATGTACTAAAGCAACATTAAATAGCAATTGTACCTTGAAATAACAGGTTTAAAATTCCTATGAGGCTACACTGACCTGTAAAAGGGAGAATAGTGTCTCTGTCATTGCTTCTCCAGGATCAGCACACCAAATACTGCACTGTGTAACTTTTTGAAGTGAGCAGTATAGCACTTGCATGTTTTAACTGTTTTAACTATAATTTTAACTTTAATTAAAAGTTGACATGCAAAACCCTGTAATACTACCCTGGTCTGACAGCTCCCTTGCTACTTTAAATTGACAGTTCTGTTTCTCCCAGCTTATCCAGAAATGCATGTAAAATTTACCTTCAATAGGGGTGGCCCAAACCAGGAAATCCACTTACTAACTATGCAGAGAGCTCAGGAGCAAGGAATACCATTTCTCACACAATGCTGCATTAGAAACAACTATCTGTACAGTTGCTGTTTATAAAACTTTAGTTATTATTTCTGGTAAAATACGATCCTGATGAGCAGTCTTTGTGTCTTCAGCTCCTGCTAGCCGTGGCCCAAAAGTAAACCATCTTTCAGTCAGTTAGCTGAAATTGAGGTCAGCTGGACCTGCCAAGCATTTTTATATATGCTATATAGAAGTACATATCCTATTTGATTTCCTGTAATTCATCACCCATTTGAAGATAAAGGATTTCTTTTATAGTAGCAACAAAAGGAATAGTGCAACATATGTCTTTATTAGTAAAACCTACAGAAGACTTTGTCATAATTATGTAAAATAAGCAAAATCTCACAAGTTCATGAAAGTCAGGCCTTAAACAATTCCACTTCATCTATTAGAACTTTGAACATGGTTGAAAATGGGGGTTCTCCAGTCATTTATAAAACAATGGTAGAACCAGTCAACTCTCCAAGTCTTGTAAATACATGCTAGAGATCATCAAATCACCATTGCTCCGATGCCGTTAGATCTCACTCCACAGCAGGCTCTCTGTGTCTCGGCAGCCATTACAACAATTCTGGCCAGTGCCACTTGACGAGCATGAGTTATTTTTTGATCAAAAACACACGCGAGAGGGAAATCAGTCATTAGCAGAAGCCATTTCAGCTGTCATCTTGTTTGGACAGCTTGCAGCTCGCACTTCATGACAGCACAACTCTCGAGGAAATGGGTGTGCATTTCTTTCTGATGTGATTTTTGCACATCTAACAAAGACCAGAATTCTGCTGGCACTCAGTGCCTTCATTTATTGACTCAAATTTAATCATGGATCCACTTGTTTTGGGTAGACCATCTTACATAACAATACAGATATATGATGGTTTAACTTTAACTTTAAAAGTAACACTGCAACACTACTAACACTAAGTAGGGACTTATTTTGCTCTTAAAGCAGGTAACAGTTTTGGCTTTCATATTCCAGATAGATTTTACCCCATTCCAATGGCATTCTATTGAATATAGAACTGTTGAATGGGAAGATCACTCAAACTAATGGTCATGCTCATAAAACTGAATGGTCATGTGTCATGTATGTATGGTCATGTAAAAAAAATAAATAAATAAGATGTACACTCACTATGCATATTCTCACACACACACACACGCACACACACACACACACACACGCACACACACATATATATATATATATATATATATATATATATATATATATATATATATGAGAACAAGAGGTTCCTATTATAGAGCAGAACCCTGTATGCATATATGTAGATAGATATAAATATTGATATAGATATAGATATAGATATATATTACTGTTTGCATGCGTGAGTGTGTGGATATGTGTATGTTTAAGTAGTTCATGGGGAGCAGGTGAGCCAAAATAACACTTTTCCTGCTGATTATATGGATATGCACCTCTTTCCGTGGACTCCAGTAATAACAAATAAATGACTCAAAACAGACGTTAATATAGGAGCAAAGGAAAACAACCTGATATGTACACAGGATTTAGATTTATCCTTCAATTCAAAATACTTGCAAGAGCAGGAGATGGGATAAAAAAGGATAATCTACAAGAAAACCCTTAAAAGAATCAATTTGGCAAGGTGTCTGGGAATTTGACTTTCTCCGGCACTGTGATTCTGCCTGTCTCCCGGCAGAGTGGGATGACTGTCTTTCTTCCTTCCTGACAGGCAGACCGGGGCCAAATTGACAGTTCTTTAAAGCGCCTGACAGAAAGCAGCATTAATTAAGTCATTGCCGGACTTTAATTGTGTTAAGGAAGAGAAGGAAAAAAAATCTAATATGAGAAAAGGTTACCAAGTCCTCTCTGGTGTCAGATTTTCTGCTTTCTATGAATATTAATGTGCCTAATGAAGACAATCTTGCCCTCATCTTTCCATTGTTCTGTATTCAGGTGCCAGGCGTCAGGAGCCCATGATTTGTTGTTAAAGAACAAATATGTCACAGGGAGATGACTGCCATGCTTTTATCAGCCATTTATAAAAATGCCTTTCTCACATGATAGGAAGTCAGAGCTTTTTCAAGCGTGCCTTATTTTTTGAACAAGATGGGAGCGTTGGATGGCACGCGAGATTTACAGGCATCTCGACGTTCAGCGATTTTCTCATTCAATGCAAAATGGCAAGCATGCAATCAAAATGGGATTCTAATTTTATCACATCCATTGGAGAACAATTAGACAGGAGGCTACGCAAATGGCATCTATTATGGGTCATTGAATTCTTTTTGTAGCAGTCTCCTGGGCAGCACTAGAAAGATCTGTGAAATGAAACAAAACAAGTCTCTTAGAATTCTGACTGAGGCCACCTCAATAGCAAGAGGCAAATTGGTACTCCAAGACTAATACTGATGAGCAGGTAATAGAGACATGCTTTAGCTAAGAAAGAGGTTTATATATCAAAAAATGTACAGTATATACCTTATCAATGTTCCATTGTGGAAAATTAAGATAAAAAGGTGAAATGCAAAACATTGTGCAATAGTAAGTTTTCAGGGAATCCAGACCAGTATTTGAAAGTATAAATGACAACTCATAGGACACTGCAAGAACAGTACTGAAAACAGATTTTAATCGGGGTCATGGTTAATTTGCCCAGATATAGTGTCCTGGAATTGTCCAAGACAGGCTTCAAGGGATTTGTGGGTAACATTAAGAGGATGCAGCCAAGTGCCATAGTACCCTCAGTAGAGCTTCAACTTCCCCTTGTAGTCTGGTAAGGTGGCCACTCACAGCAGCTGCTACACCAATGGAAAATATACAGTCCAATAATTAGACATATGAGTCCTGTGAGCAAAAATCATGAACTAAACTTATCTTCCATCTAAGCTGGAAGGTACGTAAATGCTAAAGTGCAAATGTCGGCTATTCTTGACAGCCAGACTTGCATGATAAGATGTCTGATGACAAGTTTCGTGTATAAGATGCATGCTAGGGGCCCTGGAGCAGCACAACACAGAGATTCATTCCCAAAACTTCAATATTAACTCGACGTCATAATCGCTTAGCTCATCAAAGAGACAGAAATTCAAATGAGCAACACCTCCCCCCTACCCCCCACCCCACACATACCCTTTCCACACCCCCACCCCTCATCTCAATAAGCCAACCTGAGCTCTTGTGAAAGATGAGCTATGGCTATTTCTGGAGAATGGAGTGCTCTCTGTAGCCACAGGGCAAACCCTGAATAGCCGTGGCTGGAATTACTTGAAAAGAGAGAGAGAGAGACTGGCTGATGCACTTCGGGTCTTGTCATTGAAGGAGAGGCTTTTGTTCCCTGGACTCATACATCACCATTTGAAAAGACTCCTCATGGTAAAGATGGATTGAAGCCACTGGAACAGAGCATGTGTTAAGGAAATCCAGCAGGGGAATGTTGACCCATTTTGGTTCTCGTCCAACATGTGGATGATTCAATTGCTGAGGTTCGTGGAAATGGAATTTGAATATCATCTCACTAAATTTAAGAATACAGGAAATCAGCAGCAGGCCAAAGGGTGTGAGCATGCTTCTTTGACCATAATGGAAATGGAGGTCCTGTGACTTCAGTGTTTGTAGATCCTGTGAAATATCTGACAAACCTTGTCCCTGAATGCCTTACAAATACCTTGATGAAAAGACTTGAACTGATAAAATCAGTTCTTCTTCACTTTAGAAAAACATGTTGATGCTTTGCTGCTGCACTGCCTGTAAAAGGGGTGGTGAGAACACAATGATGGACTTGTGTTTATCACTCCAGGGAAAGATGTTTGCATTATGACTGGTTTCACAGTCAGGCCTTTAAGTGTATGCATGCTGCAAAATGCTGCTAAATGTTGGACAGCCAATAATTTACTTGAGTTCCCTTAACAATTGAAGCCTAACATGGGCCTGGGTCACTGAAGACTATATTAGCTTACCTAAGAGGGATTTCAGGAACATCAGAAATATTAGCTGGCAGCAAATATGATAATTTGGGACAGATCTTGCATTTTCATTACGTGGGTCCAAGTTGCAGAGTTTGGATAAGGAACACAGTATAATTCAGCTCCCATTCCAACTCAACCCACAGACACTGGCTGGAGCCCCTTCACTCAAGAGTTCCAATTGAATGTTTCCAAGTCTCTGCAGCCTGGAGGGCTTTATATTCCACTAGCTAGCCCATGGCATGGTGATAAGGGTTTTATTGTACGTGGAGATTGTACATGGTGTGTGTACACAATTTAATACCTGTGTCAAAGGGGGGGTGCACCTTAATGCAGCTGAATTCACTTAGTATAGGGAGTGTCCACAATTGTTTGGATACGTAGTGTATGCCAGTTGCATGATTGACACTCGAAAATGTAATAATGAACAGGATTGGATTGGGACATCCCTACCTAAAGATAAATTTCAAATAATATTTATATCTTTCTTGAGACTTATGTGGTGAGTCTATCCAGGTGGCATCTTTTGAAGCCCCACTGCAGAGTAAAACCCAACAAGTACCACTTCGTGACATTTAAACTCTAAAGTATATATGTGTGTGTGTTTATGTATACATAAACCTGTATAGGCTCCTAATACATAATGTATACACTGACATGCCAGAAGTCATGGGATAGCAGTATGTAAATTCATTATGAAGTGGTGTAATTTAAGAGTGCAGCTTGGGAATACCCACAACTATATTTTAAGCGAGGCATGATAGTGGGTACAAAATACAAAGGAAATTCTACCAGTGGCCATCTAGGCTGGTGGTAGTTCCATGTGGGGTGTTTTGTCATATATGGATTAGGTCCACTAGTCCACCTAAACGTGTCACTGACTGGTGCCTGCTACGTTTCACTGGTGGGATCCTATAATATACTGTGCCATCGCAAGTTGTCCAAAATTGGTTTTATGAATGTATTCTTTGTACACACATGACACTGTGGATCAAGGAACACCAGAACCTTAGTGAAGTTCACTGTTCACCTTAGTCACAAGATAACTGAGTCACGTTGGCCATATTTGCCTTGAACACTTCACACAATTAATGGATGTTCTGAAGTCGCCTCCTGACGTGACAGTTTATATTGCTATCCCCTGACATTTGTGTTCCTAAATAGTTCTTGGTTTGATTGTAATATTCTAGGGAGCTAGAAAACTTCGTCATTGAGCCCTAACAGTATGTGGAGGATGTTCAAACATTTATTTAAAATGTCCTTTAGTTTGCACATCCCATAGCCCAAAATGGTTCTTCAATAAACCATCCATTGAAGGGTCATCCATAAACATAAAAAAGTTTTTCTCCAAAGTAACCTTTTAGATCCTTTATTTTTAGCAATTTAGGCAAGCAAGTAGTCAACAAAGTAAGAGAAATAGAAGTGTTTTTCTTGAAAAAGCTCAAATAATCCAGTTGGACTGATCTCAACCAAACAGTCCCGCTGTTCTGTGTCTTCCTGTTGAAAGCCTGTGCAGGTTGTTACTCGCCAGCCCTCTTACCTTCACTCTGGATTTATGACTTCCTGGTTGGCAGTTTGTTTGTTTCCTGGTCTCAGGAGCAACGCAGGAGGCCCGGGAGACGGAGGGGAAGCCGAGGCAGGCTCAGATCAGAGGCAGGGGTAATGATGCCTTCGCTACAGCGGGCTTTGTCTCTCTTCCCACAGACTCCTGGATCTGGGATAGCTATTAACGATCTCCTTGAATAATTCACAGTGATGGATAAAACACCTCCACAATTAACGGCACGCCACACCGTACCACCCACTCCACTGAGGACCAGCGGAACTGACGGCTCACCCTAAAATATTCACACTCTTCCTACCATTCATGCTCATTTATATACCTGGATGAAGGACTGGAGGCTGGACACCTATGTGGAATGGATTAATCGACTTTGCAGGGAATCTTGGGAACAAAAAAAAAGCTGTTTCCCATTAATTCCATGTAATGAAAAATATTGACTGCCCACTTCTGTTTACTGTAGATGATAAGATGAACGTAAACAAAGAGAGCTTTAGTTGTTGGCCCACCAAATGTAGCTAAGCAACTCTGTTTGAATCACTTTGATCAGAGATGCGGGTGAAGGAGCAGACCTCAAAACGAGAATGATAGTGGCTCTCTGTCTGACAGCAGGCAAGAAAATGACTATGTGACAAATAGGGAAAGTGGATAATAAAACAAAGGGACCATCCTTCATTAGGGCCCGATAGCTCAGCTTTCCTTGACTCTGTCCTTCCTCTGCGGCAGCTGAGTTAGTGTGGGAAGAGAAAGCCCCCTGAAGATGTGAAACTTTCCAGGCTTGTATATTCTGTTTCATGGTCAGAACTTCAGAGCAAATGAGCGTCACATGTCTGACATGCTCATGTAAATTAAATAAGAAATCCAACCTTGCTCCAGCACTAAGCAAACTTCATTTCGTTTTATATATTAATTATAAACGCACAATGTATGCAGTATTAATTGCCCCACATTTCTTTTTTTATTTCTTTTTTTTTTTCTAGAGGGCCTTGTCATTTGAGATGGTCTGAATGAGACTTGGAGAAGAAGCTTCACACAGATGTATGGTGTTCAATCGAAATCAGCAGGAATTCTTGTTGGAACTAAAACCTTGATCGGAAAAGAAAGAGCACTGGGCAAGCACTGTTCTCGTTTGCATTTTCGTCTCCCATCTGCAGCCTAGTTACAAGCATAAAAGACTGTTTACATTTTTAATATATATATACAGCACACTGCAAAAGTCTTAGACATCTGAGAAAATGATGTGAGACACTATTAATATTATATAAGTGTACATTTGTTCAACAAATTGCAAATAAACATTACACTGTGATTTGATGTGTAAGTAAGCTTTTATGTTTCCATTTCCTAACCTCTCCTAGAGGATAACCCTCTATTTACGGCCACCATTCAGTACCTAGTTTATCTAACCGATGCTTCATCAAATGAGCTTAGCTGAGCTGTAGAATTGAACTAATCCATACACTGGCTAGAGTGCACAGAGAAGACAGGAACCAAACTCATGTTGTTCTAAAGTCCTTTCACCCTGGGCAGGTGGTGTCAACTAAGGAATAGTTCCAGAGCAAACATTCTCCCAGAATTTGCCTTGTGGTCATTACACAAATTATTTTGGTGACCAGAACTGCTAATATGCTCAATTTGAATTCAAATGCTCAATTGGAGCTCAAATTGGTTCAGTTCTTTGGTTCTCAAGTTTAACACCGGACTTGCATTGTATTCCGCATCACTTTTGATTTTGACCTAATTACGAAAAATTAAGTATCTTTTTAGAGGTTGTTAGGACACATTTTGTGAACTATTGGGCAGCATTAAGTAATTGAATTAGCGTGCTTTACTATCTTAATGCTATTTTAAAGCTAGTTTGTTTTGTTGCTTGTGTGTTTGCTGTAACCCACTTGATTTCAGTCAGATCCAGCCTATGGTATTTCAGGTTAGACAGAATTATGCAGAGTAGAGTACTGAACTGAGATTACTGTAGAGTACTGTTTCTGTATTCCAAATCTGATCAGAG
>CM067518.1:7449770-7547270 GCA_034509495.1 Acestrorhynchus altus | reverse complement strand
TTCTGGTCCAGATGGGAGTGTGCCTTCTGCAGTAGATTACTGCATCATCCACACCAACCTGTTGCTGATAAGCCACCTGCAGGGGGTCTAGAAAGGGGCTGACGAGGTCTGAGATGCAGCACCACCAGTTTTTCCATCTTTGAATAATGGGGGAAGGGGGGGTAAATAGGAGTGTTTAAACAGCACAGGTAGTGAGAGAGTAAGGATACAGCCACTATAGCTGCTGTGGATATTTATGATCTGATCAGCAACAATTTAATTAACCAATGCGACGGGAATACTATGCTACATCTAACAACTAACACTGCTGTGGCCATTGATGATCCAACCAGCAACCTTTCCTTAAACATTCACTGTTTGTGAAACGATCCTGGAGGTTGACGAGACGCTACATCGAACAGATACACATTTGACCTGGCCCATTCATTTTACCTATACTCCAATCACAACTTCGCAAGCTCTTCACAGGGTTCTTCAGGAGGGCACCTTCCTTTGTCAGTGTTTCACTAAATTAAGCTCATGACACAACTAGAAGGCTCAACATTGAAGTCTAGCTTCCCAGACCTACTCCCCTCCAAACTCTCTTGCCAAGTGATTTGATTCTCTGCAATCCCCTACCTCATCCACTGTCCCTGTTTCCCTTGTGAGGCTGCACATTTGCACATTGTACTTCCTCTTCTTGAATAAAGCTTGTAACCAGTGCCCTTTCAATGCCACTGCCTCTCTGGGATTCCACTTCTTCCTGTTTTTGTCACTGGTGCTGCCGGTTTAGTCAGTTCATCTTTTGACCCTAGTAATATAATTTCTTGACCTGGCTTTCAACATTTAAATTCCTCCAGTATGTTTGTGAGCGGTCGGCATTGTGGCGCAGTGGATAGCGCTGTTGCCTCACAGCAAGACCCAGGACCTGGGTTTGATCCCTGTGTGGGACGACCTGGGAAGTTTCTGTGTGGAGTTTGCATGTTCTCCCCTTATGCTCAGAGTTGCTGGCTGGGCACCGGCTCACCCGTGACCCTATTCAGGAATAAGCGGTTCAGAAAATGGATGGATGTTTGTGAGTGTTATTTCCAGTGCCCCTCTACCAAACCATGCCATGCTACCAAGGCAATAAGGTGCCCCTAGCCCCTTTCTTATAGCATTATTCATGATCCTTAGTAACATTAGAACTTCATAAATAGTCATTGACCACTGTACATGATGCAGCAAACCAAACTGCAGACACAATTATAACTTACCAGGCAAAAGAGACTTATTAATGGCTTTGATACACTTCACCACTGTCTTCCTCAACCTGCTCTTTATCATTCAGTGTTGGACTACACCACCTACCTAAACTCTTAACTGTTTTTTCCAAAAAAGAAGGTATTGCTTGTCCTTCCATCAGAAACCTTTTGTGCACTAGATTCCCTTTCACAATTGACTTCTAGACTTATTGGGTTTAACCTTCATCCTTGCCATCCTAAGATTTTCATTTAATTTCATTTATTTTTCATTTAATGTAATCAAGGAAGAAACTGTTCCACAGTCTGGTGGTTTTACTCTTAATGCTCCACAACTTCCTGCCTAAGGGGAGCTGGATGAGCTGGAAGAGTGGGGTCCTTCATGATGCAGGTGGTCCTCTTCCTGCATCTGGAAATGTCCATGGTGGTGGGGAGGCTCCAACAGGCCTCTGTGCAGCCTTCACCACCCTCTGCAGAGCTTTCCTCTCTAGAGCAGAGCAGCTTCCATGCCACACATTGATGCTGGAGCACAGAATGCTCTCTGCTGCACATCTGAAAAAGGTGGTGAGGACTGACCTTCCAAGTCCAGCATGCCTCAGCACAAGGAAGTAGAGCCGCTGATGTGCCTCCCTGATCGGACTCAAAGTGCTGTTGCCCCAGGCAAGGTTCACACCCAAGTACCTGTAACAGGAGACCACTTCCACCACAGATGCTCCTATTGTGTGTCTGCCTTTCCTGAAGTCCACAATCATCTCCTTCATCTTCTTCACATTAATGGAGATTGTTCTCCCTGCACAAGCACTCCAGGTGAACTCATCACTGTTTGTGATGCATCAAACTACTGATGTGTTGTCTGCAAACTTTACAATATGATAGCCTGGATGGGTAGGTGAGCAGTCATATGTGAGCAGTGTAAACAGGAGGGGAAGACTGAGGCATTTTGTTCAGGAAGCCCAAGACCCAACTACAACGTGAAGAGCTCAGTCTGAAAGTGAGGAGTTTGTGAACCAGGTTCTGTTGAAGCAATGTGATAAAAGTAGATTTTGAAGTCCACAAAGAGCTTACAATGTATTATTTTGCTCCAGATGGTTGAGGGCAGTGTGGACTACAGAAGGAATGGTGTCCTCTGTGGATTGGTTCTTGCGGCATGGATCCCTGCTGATGTCAATTTGATGTGGGCCATAACCCACACCACATTTTGTAACTATCAGCGTGAGGGCTACTGGCCAGTAGTCATTCAAACCAGTCCCTGCAGACCTCTTGGGCACCTTGATGATGCTGACAATCTTAAGACAGATGCAGACAGCTGGCTGAATGAGGGAGGAGTTAAAGATATCAGCCAGTACCTCCCAGGGACGGTCAGCACAGTCTCTCAGTACCCTGCCAGGGATTTTGTCTGGGCCAGGAGTTTTGTAGAAATTAATCCTCATGAAGGTCCCCCTTACTTCTGCTGGATTCATGCTGAGGGACTTCTCTCCAGGTGTTGGGGTGAGTCTGGTGCTGGGGGATGTGATTGGGTCCTCAAAGTGGGCATAGAACCTGTTGAGAGCATCAGAGAGCGAGGGGTCCCTAGGGTCCCTATTCACCCTTCTGAGTTCCTGTGAATCACCAGATCTGAAGACAGCATTCCAGCAGAATATGGACCTCTGAATTCAGCCAGGGTTTCTGGTTCAGGTAGCATGTCACAGTCCTGGTGGTGGTGACATCTTTAACACACTTGCTGATGTATCCAAGGACAACAGATGTGTAATCCTCCAGATCCATCTCCCCCTCATTCACAGCAGCATCCCTGAAGACCTGCCAATTTGTGCATTCAAAGCAGTCCTGCACTACAGAGTCACCACCACACACTGGTGGCCTTCTGTGTAGGTTTAGAGCATTTTGGGGGGTGAGATGATGAGGAGAGATGATGTTCTTGCGATGCAAACCTGCAAGGTAAATAGTGTGGCCAACATTTCATGTCAGCTGTTCTACAGCCTGATGTGCATTAGTGGTTTATCAGAACACAGTTTGTGCACCAACCTTTGTTTACATAGACACATAAGCCCTTCACGTTCCCTCACTTCCAGTGCTTTCTCAGTAATCTCAGTTCCTTATTAAGCTTTTTTTTCTATTTCTACCTGTCACCTATTATGACTTTACTACCTCTTGGCATTTTTCTTTCTTTTGTAAAATACCAAATCTTGTCATTCCACAATCATAGAGAACGTTACCCAGCCTATTCAATTTACTCTCCTCTGTTCCCTGCAAACCAGCCGCTATACCTTTCGAGTCATCACTGACACTCTTTCATGCTACCGTATCTCCTTCACCTGGCTATCTAACCTTTGCTCTTTAACTCCTTTCTCCCAACACAACTTCCTTCCACTATCCTCCTAATTACCATCACCTTCTCTTTTACCCTTGTGTTCCTGTGCTTGAATTTGCCTCCATAGTACATACTTTAATAAAAAAAAAAAGAAAGAATATTCAGACTGTTTTTTTATTATTTTATTTGAACTGTCAAGTATTTTGAAGTATTATAAATATTCTTATCAATCTAATCATTACAATAACTCATCAAAATTCTTGTGTTCTCAGCTCAATAAGATTAGCCTAGGAGCTCCTGAAAATAATAAAATTTGACATGTGTCTCCTATACATACTTTTTTAATTATTTGATGAATAAAAATACATGAAACTACAACAATATCCCACAAAATTGGCTCAGGGTTCTAAAGGTTAACATGTCATCAAGTATGAATAAAATCTGCTCTCCTACTTAGAAACACAACTGTGGCTATTGAAAGTTTGGAATTTTTGTTGTAATGAACAGCGATTCAGAATCAAATAGATGTTACAACCTTTCAATAATTTTTCAGTATCGTTAACAATAACAGTGCACTCTGAGTGCTAATTCTAGTGAATATTTCATACATTATTCATTTTGATTCTACAGACGTTTTCAGTTTCCTATGGCTTCAATATTGTTCTATATATTGAAACAGCTTTGTGACAATACATAACCTGAAATATGCTTGATTAATGATTTTAAAAGAGCTAAATGCATTTTGTTTACATTGATTGTTTTGTCAGACTTGCTTTGAATGTGATTTTAGAGTAGAGTATCACATACCACTTACATATTATTCCTAAACGAGTGAGTATGCTTTCTTTTGGGACTCTGTACATTCCTGTCAGTAAAATGACTGGAGAAAGGCAAATGGATAGGCCTTACTGATCCTCCTCTCTGTGCTCTTATTGTGTACTGGAGTGACAGATGTTTCTCAAATTGCCATGTACCTGAGCACCTCACAATTCATGGACAGAAGTGCTTCTGGACTGGAGGCAACTAATTGTACACTCTCGATATTCTGAATGATATTTCTCAAAGACGAAAGAAGTACCCTTGTAGATGATTGACAGAGGCAGCATGGGAGATCGTTGTTTCACTGGCAACTGTGTTGACACTGACATACTTCAAAGTCACTTTCAATGTAGTGAAAACTAATTTCTCCTGGGCCACAGCTGGTCAACAAAATAGCAGAATGGCCATCTAATTCCACTGTAAATAAATAAATAAATAAATAAATCTGAGCTTTGTGTTATATTGTTTGTTCATCAGTATTACAATATTAGCCTGTTAAATGGGCCTAATAATCTACAAGGGAGCTGCAGTATGCACATCTGCCATCTAACCTACATATCTTAAAACAATTTATTGTCATATCCTGACCAATCAAAGATACTCCTTCATCAATGTGCTGTGCTGTTTTGATAAATAAATGTTTACATTTTTGATGTCTAACTTTTGATGGCTTACGATTCAGGCTGTAATTATCAATACATTCTTATATCACTTGTTAACACTAACATGCTAATGTTTGTTGTGCTGGTATGAGTGGATCAGACACAGCAGTGCTGCTGGAGTGTTTAATCTCTGTGTTCACAGTTGCTGAAGTCAGAGACAGAAGCACATCTGTTGCTGCACTGTTTGTGTTAGTCATCTTCCAGTCCTTCTGTGCTTACAGGATGCTGCAGCTGTGAATCATGCTGGTTGGATATTTCTGGTTGGTGGACTATTCTAAATCCAGAAGTGACATTGAGGGGTTTAAAAACTCTAGCAGCACTGCAGCATCTGTGGGTCAGTGGAGCTGTATAATGGACAAAGAGTGTAGAAACAAGGAGGTGGTCAAAATGTTGATTAGTATATATATGTATATACAGAGAGAGAGAGAGAGAGAGAGAGAGAGAGAGAGAGAGAGAGAGTATTGAAATACAGTAAATTTTTAAAAATTCAAAGATTCTTCACCCTCAGACTTCTCCATTAGGAAAATAGTTCTTTATGAAAGAAAGTGGTTCTTCTATGTCCATGGTCCCTAATGGTCAGTAAAGGACACTAATTGGTCTGGAGCCAGGTGCTGTCCTGTGTTGATCTGGACATATAACTGATAAACTATTGAGAACTATTTCATTTTAAGGGAACATATATTTTAACAGGCTTTTACAATGCAGGTTTAACTGCCCAGCAAACTCACAGACAATTACATATATTGTACAAATTGCACATGATGCTACGCAGCCAATGAGATCTATGCATTATAATGAGTACTGCAGCTCGAGTGAGTGGCACATGTAGGGAAACAATGAGAAACATGGTCAGAAAAGAAATTGGGCTGCAATAAATAGCCTTTGACTAAAAATGTACAGATTTGCATCTTACTTCTTCTCACAGTTCTAGACCACTATGGCTCAAATGTTCTGAAGAGATTATTAAGAGAGATGGAGATTATTAAACAGTAATGTCAAACATCACTATGAGATGAGCTCTTTATGGTAAGATCAATCAAACAATCAAATTTTATTTATATATTTATATATATATTATTTTTACAACAAGAAGTTGTCACAAAGTAGCTTTACATAGATCTGGGTCCAAGCCTCAAATGAGCAGCCAGTGGGCAAACAGTGGCAAGGAAAAACTTCCCTCAGACTCCCTCAGAAACCTTGAGAGGAACGAAGACTCAAGAGAGGAACCCATCCTCCTCTGGTCGACACCGGAGAGCATAAACAACGGCACAATGCAAAGGCCTTTAAATGGTCTCTCAGTCTAGTTCTGTAGGCTACACAATCATGGGGAAGACTGCTGACTTGACAGTTGTCCAAAAGTTGACCAATGACACCTTGCACAAGAAGGGCAAGACATAAAATGTCATTGCTAAAGAGGCTGCCTGTTCACAGAGCCCTATGTCCAAGCACATTAATAGAGACGCAAAGGGAAGGAAAAGATGTGGTAGAAAAAAGTGTACAATCAACAGGGATAGCCACACCCTGGAGAGGATTGCGAAAAGAAACACTTTCAAAAATGTGGGGGAGATTCACAAAGAGTGGACTGCAGCTGGAGTCAGTGCTTCAAGAACCACCACACACAGATGTATGCAAGACATGGGTTTCAGCAGTCGCATTCCTTGTGTCAAGCTTCTCGTCTGGGCTAAAGTCAAAAAGGACTGAAGTGCTGCTGAAGTTATGTTCTCTGATGAAACTAAATTTTGCAGAATCTGGAGGAAGAGAGGAGAGGCACAGACTCCACATTGCTTGAGGTCCAATGTAAAGTTTCCACAGTCAGAGATGGTTTGGGTTGACATGTCATCTGCTGGTGTTGGTCCATTGTCTTTTCTGAGATCCATGCTGTCTAGCAGGTCATTTTCAAGCACTTCATGCTTCCTGCTGCAGACCTTTATGGAGATGCAGATTTCATTTTCCAACAGGACTTGGCACCTGCACACAGTGCCAAAGCTACCAGTACCTGGTTTAAGGACCATGGTAAGGACCCTGTTCTTAAATGGCCAGCAAACTCGCCTGAACTTAACCCCACAGAAAATCTACAGGGTGTTGTGAAGAGGAAGATGCGATATGTCAGACCCAACAAATCAGAAGAGCTGAAGGTCACTATCAGAGCAACCTGGGGTCTCATAACACCTGAGCAGTGCCACAGACTGATGGACTCCATGCCACACCACATTGCTGCAGTAATCCAGGCCAAAGGAGACCCAACTAAATATTGAGTGCTGTGCATGCTCATACTTTTCATGTTCATACTTTTCAGTCTGCCAACATTTCTGAAAATCCTTTTTTTGTATTATTAGTATTATTATTATTAGTATTATTAGTAATATTCTAATTTTCTGGGATACTGAATTTAGGATGTTCATTAGTTGTCAGTTATAATCATCAAAATTAAAAGAAATAAACATTTCATATAAATATATCAGTCTGTGGGTAATGTTGAAAATAATTAATAATATAATGAATAAACTTGTATAATGCATATAATATACAAGTTTCCCTTTTTGAATGGAATTACTGAAATAAATCACATTTTTTTATCAGCACCTGTATATCAATAAATATCAATATAATCAGTAAAAAGTTACTCTGCCTGATTGGTGTCAAAATTCACAGAGGACGTGGTTATAGAAACACAAAGTGACAAAAAGCATGTTTCATTTTGACCTGTTTCAATAAAAGTCCATTTTACAATTTGTCCTGTTTTAGTTTGTGTCCCACTCTCTCCTAGAATTGGGCAGATTTTTGTGTTCTTCAGAGTCCTTTTGGAATTAAAAGACATTTCTTCTTCTTTCTTTAAACTATTCTAGTATTTCTCTGGAGATAGCACAGTGAGCTTAATGGATCAGTGGTTAGATTTAATGGTGTCCACTACCTCTTCGCGAACAAGGTGTCCTTTGCAAGTCCAGGGCAGCATTGACTGGAGTCTGTGCTTGTGCAGTGAAAATGCTTATTAGTCAAACAATCCCCATCGGAATAATGCCTCCGTCAGCCTCTGGTGAAGGATAACCATACCTCAGTGACAGTCCGGTGCCCAGGTCCCGCTGGAGATCAGGTTTGTGGGGAGAAAACATGGAGGGGGCGGCCAAGACTGACGTGTTTTTACAAACGGGCTTAAAACAGAAGGCAGCAGGCTTATTTCAACACACTGGTAATGTTTATAAGCTTGTAATCTAAAGCAAGAGCCATTGTTCAGATACTCAGCAGAGTCAGACACGGTGTGCAGCTCACTTGACAGAAAATGCACTATAGAAAGCAGAATGAAGAAAAATCCAGACAAGAGCTATGGTGGCAACACAAAGGAACCATGCCCCGCTCCAAATGGCTTTCCTATGCCTGTGTTGTTGTACTTGATGCTTGGTTAATGATAAAACCATCCCCATACCTGGCCCCCATACCCCTATTGTTCGCCCACTACTGTAACATCCTGTTGTGTCTAGTACAATAATACACCCTGGAGAGGGCCTAGCAACCACTCTGTGAAACACAACAATATAGGAACTATATATACAATCAGTCAGCTAGTGGTTTTGTGTTTAAGTCTTTGCTTTTGGAACATTATTTATCTTGTAACCATTCTTGTGTATGTGTCTGTGTGTGTGTATTTGTCTGTGTGTCGTAAGGAATTGCTGAAAGAGTTGAAAAGAGTTGAAAGAATCCATTTTCCCCATGTTTTAGTGTTTGATCCTTCAGCAAATCCACCCTGCTTTATGCTACCAAACAAACAGTGCATAATCAGATAGTAGTCGACTGTCTGACAAGCACTGGCTGAGAAAAGGCAAGCAGAGTGTTCTTTTCACTGGCATCCCCACTGCCTTTGGCTGTGTTGGAAGGGAAGGGGTTAAGTGCCAAGCCAGTTAATTGCATGTGACATGTGGTGGAGTGAGACAGATGTGACAGATGTGACAGATGAAGGAGGCAGGGACGAAGAGAGGGCGGAATGTGGCCTCCGTACTGCACCTTCTCCTTGTGCCAGACCTCCAGAAAAAGGGCTCCCCTTCCCTAGGATGTGGAGCTAGTAAATAACGGCTCGCCTCTCGTGCCATCGTTTAAGCATCTGGTGACGGGATGAGAGCCCCCCGTGCCTCGCAGAAATCCTGTCAGAATGCACCAGCTTCAAAAGCTCTCCGCCAGGCCTCGGTGCTTTCTCTCACAGAGCAAGTTGCCATACATGGCCTCGCTGCCCAACAAAAGCCTGACAGGCAAAGTGATCGAGGCGGCGCTTAGTGTGTGAAAATACAAGAACCTACACTACGGGCCAGATTTACGCTGTATGGACAAAAGTATTGGGACACCATCTTGTGGTTTTGTTGGAGTAGCTGTGTCTACTGTCCAAACAAAGCTTTCTACTACACTTTAGAGCATTGCTGTGAGGATTGGATTGCAGCAAGTGTTAGTGCAATCAGGATGTTAGATAATTGCTCACATCATTTCCATGTCTCCAACTCATCCCATTAGTACCGTGGTGGATGGATCATCATTCATCATTCATCATTCCAGAAAACATAGTTTTACGGTTCCACGGCTCAATGCTTTGGGTTTATACCCCTCTAGACAAAAATGACTTTTTTCTTTTTTTGCTCGTAAGCCAAAAATGCTTTATTTTTAATGTTATTTGTTATATGTAATGATCAGCTTGACAAGGATATTTATAATATTAAGTTCTTAAAAATAATTGACAGAACAAATTGATAGAACAAAAAACCCTGGATGTTGGTTGTTTTTTTTTTTCATTTTTATCTTTCTGTACATATCATCCCTTCTCAGGATCGTTACTCAGGACCGTTTATACTATGTGAACATGAAAACACAGTAAACAGCCCCTTCTCATTTTCCTCTATAACCCAAGATGTGGGTCAGTGATGTCATTAGCCCCACCCCTCTCAAGGATTAGTCACAGTTTGTATGCAGGTCCAGCATGTACTGTATGTGTGGACAGACCAGTGAACATGCCCCAGAAGGCTCCTTTGGCATTTAAACTGGGATTTAATTCAGTAGGAAATTAGTGAATTTTAGCTGCTTTCTAAGATGGATTACTCACTGAGTTCATCACACAATGAGGATTTATGTACCTAGTCTGCAATTTTCCATTTTCCATTATCCATTGCCATTTTTTACAATACCTCCAGAATTGTTAGAGGTTCTGTGCAAGTCCGTGTTAATATTGCCTGGGGTTGAATGAATTAAGTACTAAACAGTATTGGCATTTAGGAATTGGCCTGTTTTACAGTCCTCTTTCCTTAATCTAGGACTTGCATTTAAAATAGAGCCAGGGTCTTAGCACCAAATATTGGACACTGGTTAAGCTTGTCCAGGGCCTCCCTTTGTATTTCCATAATGGAAATAATTCTACTATGGGAAAAATATTCTTTAAGCACATGTCCAAGAATCTTGCTTCTCTTTACTTTGTAGCTGAATTAACTCATTAGAGGTTATCATGGTTGTCTTTGGAAAAATACTTTTAGTGTCTATTGTCAATACTAGTATTTCAGCACTGATATCAACAATACTTATTTTTAGTTTTAGAAATATTAATGGTTAAAAAAAAGTGATTATTTCTGGTATGTTTCAAATTGTTTACCATTTTATTTATAATATTTAGCCTGACATATGATGAGAATTTACCTTTTTTGTTAATTAAGTTAATCTCAGGAGCAATCTAACAGAGCTGATCAGTCTAATCAAAGTCCAGTGAAGCAAAGTGTCTGGTTTGTGAAATGTCTTTTAGAATAGAAACCAGTACTGGAATAATAATATAAAAAAGAATAGCAAGATTTTCATTCTGGCCCAGAACTACTATGACTGAAACATAAAACAAAGGAAGGCAGCTGCTGATTTTTTTAATGGTGCAAATATAATAAAAATAAAAACAACAAAAGGATGTTACAAGAATTTGATATGCCCACTCCAATGACTTCTTTACAGCAGGGTGGAATCAGTGTAGATGGCAGACTTTCAAACTAAAAGACTGCAAAACTACACACAATAAAATGAATGTGCATTTAACAAGCTTCAGGCTGGTCTTAGCATAAAGCGTTCTTAATTGCCAAATAAAGGTGTGAAAAGGTGTATATGTACCAGTTTAATGTTCAAATTCAGCATTAATGTTAGGTGAGTCTTATCTCTGGGAAATGACAACATATTTTAATACCAAATGGCAATTAAAAACAATGAGAAGACATTCAAGCAAGCATACTGCGATCCAAAAGATGGTTTGACACATAATTGATTAATAGTCTGGCTTATAAGGCTCTACCTAACGTAATATATTTAGCTGTTTATGGCAGCTGTCATGCAAATTTGAAATATGTTATGACACAATACTGGCATGACACATAGACATATGGTAGACAGAAACTGACTGCAAAATAGTTGGTTATTAATAATATTTCCAGTTCTCTGTCATGATAATCATGAAACATACAATGAAACATTACTAGTTACAGTTTATTATGTGAAGCAGAGGGCAGTTCTTTAAAGTCAACCATTCAGTTCTTTTGGGGCTTCAGTGGCCAGTAGAGTAAATGCAATTACCAGGTGCATCAGTTCCAGCGCCATGTAATACTTCCATTTTTATATTACCGTTATAAAAACATCTTTTCATATCACAGCGGATATTAGTAACACATTCCAGATTTGAGGCACTCTGGGCTTTTCTGTGTTACGGTTAGTAGCTGTGGCCACAGCTGTGTATGAAATTTTGTTTATCTTGCCAGCACCAAAAAAATTACTCACTGAATTCTTGAACTTGAACTTCAGTCAGTGCTTTTGGGAGGTTTTTTTTTATTATTATTTGAGGGGGAGTGGGTGTGGGGGCTAAGGAGGTTAATAATTTACTTGCTGAAATGATGATACCTTTGATGATACTTAACATCTTAAATTCCACAAAACCTTCACTGGTCCTCGACTTGCATTTCTCACTCCTATCACTTAAGAAGAGCTCAGCTAGTTTGGATTGTTTTACATGTAATTGCTGAATAATGAAATTTAGGATGCAGTAAAAAGAGTTTGAAATGTTGCTTACCTAAATGATACTTTAACCACATTGTAGTTATCAATCAAGCAATCAATCAATCAAAGGTCAGACATCATTATCACTCGCATAACAAAGATGAGAAGTAGCATGTAACACTTCTCACTTTAAGGTCATAAAAACATATAGATATGTTTAACTCAATATTCAGATTCTATTTTAACGGATATGAGGGATCTATTATGATCTATTACGATACAGAATTTATTATAAATCAGAAACACACCAATATAGGAACCGTGGGCTGGTGACAGTATCAACCCTGCTCCTGGTGCTTTCCTGGAGGTTTCAACCCCAACCCAGATCTAACATACCTTGTTCAGCCAATCAAGAACTTCTGAAGGCAGTAATTACTTGGATCAGGTGGGGTTGATTAGGGTTGAACCTAAATTCTGCAGGAAGGTAGCTCTCCACAAGCAGGGTTGGATAATCCCCATTATTCAAGTGTAGTGAAACAAACAGTACTGGTAATATTCACAGAAATGTCTACTTTGAGGCAGTTTATCTTGATAATGATAAATAGTGTATTGTATTTGCCAGCTCTCTACTGCCTATATATATATAAACTGATAAACATTCATAGGATTTGAGGAACTGGACCTATATCTACTTGATTTAGAATTACAGAGAAATATAACCTTTGTTTCCATTGGGTTATAAAATATGAAGTAAATTGCAGGTATTTCAGTCCTCAACATTTTGCTGTTCTAGGATGCATCATAAATAAGTACATTGTAAAATATTGGTTTAAAACATCTATTAAATACAAACACTTGTCAAATCGGTCATTTGTTTATCAATAAATATAAATACTCTCATATTTAGATCGTTTTCATCCCCCTAATATAAATCACATATAAATATAGTTCATTAAAAAGGTGAATATGCAGTTGATTATGTAAATGTGTAAATAAGGCAGCAAAATAACCATAATAGCTCCAGTCCTCTAAGGTTTGAATAATGTATTTGTTCTGAAAATGATATAAACACTTTGCTGGCTACCAAAATCACCTATGCTGTGCTTAAATACCCCTCCACTTTCCCACACCAAGTTAATAAAACGAGTTATGTCCCATCACTGCATATTTATAGGGAACATTTTCAGGGTACAGAGAGAGAGAATCAATTTTCCGCTCCCCTCTGATAATTTATGGCTTTTCTGAGGGTGCTCTAGCAGGGAAAAATGACACGTCAGGTCTATCATATTTGGCGCGGTAGTAAACCTGCCAAAGTGTAATCTCCTAGAGGCTTCTGACCCCTCCACAACCCCCTCCAAGCAGCCTGAGCCAACAATTGCTAATAAATGAGCTCTGGAATCCCACCAGAATGTCAATATTATTATGACAGATGTTAATATTATTTTGTCTGTCTTTAATATTACTTTATCTTTTAGTACATCTGTATCTAGTCGCCTGGCCCGTCCAGCTGTACCTGGCTTGGAGACGACATATTTCACAAGGAATGGCTCGAGACAGTGTACGAGACAGTGTTATGGATTAGAAAAAAGGAAGGATGGAGAAGGAAGTTAGTACTGGGTTCTAAATGAACTCGAAAAGGATGAGAGTGGCAGTCATGTCCATGGTTTGGCTTTCCTGGAATGTGATATTTCCAGTGCTGACCTTGGGACGTATTTTTGTTACGCCAAAAACTGTCTTCCTCAGCACTGTAAAATGTGCCTGTCCAGATGGTTTTGTGCAGCATCATCTTGCTAATTGTCAGTGATGGCATCAAAAGGATGGAGCCAACCTGACAACCTGGCTGAGGAGCAGCGAGGTGAATAGGGGTGTGAAAATTCATCAGAAGCAAACAGAATATGTAGTGGCAATTCAAATATTATTACTTAAAAAAGCATTTGGATGTTAAACTGTGTTTTCTTTTTTCAAGTTGTTTTTGTCATATTTACAAGTCTATATATATATATATATATATATATATATATAGTGCAAATAGTAGCAATATTGCAATAAATAGCAAAGAGCTCCCATCCACTTATAGTCCTATTTAGCCAAATACACCCAAATACACACAACCTTGCCCTCCATGTACTCCAAGAAGAATTTCAAAAACAATGTCTCAGTTCATGTTGCTTTTCTGTGTCATGAAGCTTCTAAACAAGGATGGAAAGTTGTGCAAAAATGGAAAACTTTTTGGCTACGTTTAGGTTGGTTGGGTTTAAGTTAGGGAATTTAGGTTATGGTTAAGGTTGGGATTCAGTTAAATTTAAGTTATGGTAAGGGTTAGAGCAAGGGTTAAATTAAGTTTAGGTTAAGTTCAGGTTAAAGTGAAGACTGGCATTAGGATTTCCCAACCCTGTTCCTGGAGGCATACCTGATTCAACTAATCAGCTCATTAACCAGCTCTTCAGAGTGGCAAGGGGTGTGTTAAAGCTAAAATGTGTAGGGCAGGTGTGCCTCCAGGAATAGGGTTGGGAAACTCTGGTTTAGGTTAAGGTGGTGGTGTAGATTCAAATGAAACAATTACAATTAGGGATGCAATGAATATTCGATAATCAAAATTATTCCAAAAATGGCAAAAGAAAAATCATTTTCTGTGTTAATCTGAAAAAACATGAAAAAGACAATCAAACAGACAATCAAACTGCAACCAGGTGTGAGACATTTCTTGGTAAATACAGCAAAAAAAGTCAGCTGTGGAAGCATTTTAAAGTGTCATTGAATGACACAAGAATATTAATTAACGAAATCCTGTTCTTTATTTGGCCTTTGTTTGAAACAAATATATGCTAAAATGCTCTTAAAGTTACATATGTATTAATTCCTCTTGGACCAGGCTGTTCAAAGTCCTTTGCTACACCTCATGGGTTGTTTTGTACCCAAAAGCTGGATTAAGTCTATTGAGATATTGTATTTTTCTCATTTGTAGTTTACATTTCAGGTAGTTTAACCACCTTTTTTTTCTTAGTGACATCAGAGCCAATGGGTACATTTTCCCAATCAAAGGATCTAATGAACAATTCCCTTCAGGAATATCTACACAATCTACATTTCCTTTCAGGCTAAAAATGAATCCAATGAATCAAATTTCTAATGAATGATTGTTATGCTTTCCTGATGGATTGTGTTGTTGTACCTAATTTAATCTAAGCAGGAGGGAAATAACATAGAATTCACCACTATGTTCTGGTGAATTATAGGACTACTAATAATCTAGTTTAACATTTCACACAAACATTATTTTTGCTAATTTTCAGCCTTTTCTTGTCCTTGCATCCTTAAAAAAAAAAAAAAAAAAAAAAATCTGTGTAGCCCCACCAAATATGAAATGCCACTTAAGCTTAAAAGTCACAAAATGCCACTCTCTGACATAAGTGGAGGTTTATTTGAAGTTTGGAGGCGTGAAGAAACTCGTGCATCTCTGTTTTTCCAAGCCAGGACCTGCAGTATGACTCCAACGGCAGCACAGACCCAAGAGTGACATGTGCTAAAGTGCATTATAGTTATAGCTGGAATAAAGGTCACATTGCAGCACATTACAAATCAGAGAGGACAGCTCCAGCAGACGCGTGGTGTCAAGTGTGAGGGGAAGTGAAGGAAAATCCCAGTGATCTTTCCAGACGCGCAGGACTCATAGCTTTCGTCTTGATTAGCACACACTTAATCATCAAATTAAAGGAAAGAGTATGTGTTGGCTCACTTCATCAGATAGTGAAGGGTAGGTGGCTTCTGTGTGAAATGTGAAACTCATGAACATTAATAATCAGTGAGCAAATGCTGCTTTAGAAATCACCTTTATTTATAGGGATTTAAAATAAAGGTACATAAATATTTTTAAAGCCAAATTCTTAAAATGTTTTTGGGTCAATGGGTATGTTAGCCCAGTTGGGACAGACTGAAAAGTAAACATCATATAAGTAAACAACATTGGAACAGATTCATAAAAAATGAAACAGTGTTACACAAAATGTGTAAGATAATGAAATCTGCATTTAGCTTCTTAACAGGATATTTATCACCAGGTTAATACGGTTAATACAAGCTGAATATTTTGCATAACACTGCACTATATTAATTGTTAAGGGCACACGCAAATTAGAGAAAAGAAAATAAGCTCTAGATGCAACAGAAATGGTAAAATCACCAGAAATTGTTTTTTATGAGTAAATGTAATAGTTCTAGTAATAGGCTTTATGAATCTGGACCATAATGTTTACTATGTACACTTCTGTCAAACAAGTAGAGAGACATTTTTATTTCAGGTAAAATCTGTAAATTTATTACAAGTAATTTATTAATTTTATTGTTGTATATATTTCATTAAAAGCATTTAATTTGTTTCTAGTGTCTAAACAGAGGAATTTTCTTTTGGATGTAGTATATAATTCTGTGATATTTGTGTGTTCTTTATTGTTTTTTTTTTTTTTATAAATTACAAAATGTTTAAGCAAATATTAACTTTAACAGTGGAATAATTTCATAGAAGTTAGCTATTATTGGCCTAATGCCAGACTTCTAGCATTACGAAATATATTCTTAGGAAATGTATCAAAAGTCAGGATTGTAAACAGTGGTAATGGATATTTTTTAACAGTTTAATGCCTCCAAAAGCTTCATATAGTTATGAATACACTCTGCCAATACATTGTTTAACAGCAGTGAGGGTGTGGCCTAAATTATTATTTTTAAAACCTCCAATTATGTCATAGGTCACACTGTTTCACCATTAACATATAATAGTATTAGTACCTTTCTTTATTTCTCACTGACATGAGTGGTAGCCTTTCCAGTAGCTCCAAGTGATGCTCTCTTTAACCTACACTTTCTTCTTCTTTTACTGTTTTTTATGTGCGTGTTTTTCTGTACCCCATGGATAGAAATATCCTCAGAAATATCCATCCATCCGTCCGTCCGTCCATCCATCCACCCATCCATCCATCCATCCATCCAATACACTACTTCACACCTATACCTTGAATTATACCGAACTTTAAAAATGAAAGAAATTCCCTTTTCCCCCCAAGTCTACAACAATTTAGGTACCTTAATGTTAATAGTTTAGATGACCTCATTCTGGGGCATACCCAAATGTAAGCTCAGTTTATGTCAATACTATGTTTCTCAGTACACTGAACTAATTGAGATCCATACTTATCATAAGTGCTCTACTCAACATTTAAGTCAAATCATCACCCAAATTGGGGGACATCACTTTAAACCATTTCCTGATTTATTATATATTCATCCTGAAACAAGTACTCTGGCAGGAAGTAAGGCTACAGTAATTGCACTCCTGCTTTGACTTAGAAAAACAAAGCAACATTGAAAGGAAGTAGGCAAAAGTATGCAATGGCTCATTAGTAAAGTTTTACAGTATGTGACTGCAGTCGATTAGGGAGCACGGGTAAAGTCAAAGATGCAGTTAAAAAAGAAAACATCCCAAGCAGACGCACAAGCTCTCTGATGTTTAAAGTGGTTGCAGGAACCAGCAACTTCCCAAGATTAAAGCTATTGTTTTGGCTTGAATTAAGTTGCTGAACTAATCTAAAACATCTTGCATTCATTTAAATGCATTAATGTATGTGTGGCCATTTAGTGCTATAAACAATTACTTCATAAATTTCCAATCACACTGATGCACACTTATTGTCAGTCATAGCACAACCTTGAATCTCCAAAATGATAACTTTGAAGAAGGAAACATGCAGTTTATCTTTATTTTACATTTAATGTAGACTGATATAACCAAATTCCATTTCTATTGGTCCAATCACCTTGAAATATTTACCCTATAATTGGCTGTGCTCCAAACTGTATGCTTTTATGTAGAATGTAAATGAGTACAAAGACAGAGGAGAAAAAAGTTAAAAACAATTTAAAATTAGTAGTAAATCAAAAGCACGACTGCTCGGCACCATTGGAGGAAAATGACAATTCTGTTAAATCCGTTAAAAGTCTGAGTACATTGTACCAAGTTGGGGACAGAAAGGGCCATACACTCGGAAGGAACAGGACCGATTATGTCATTTTTGACTCATCTGCCAGGAGACAGAATTCCAATGATAGGGCCAACACTTGCTGCTTTTGATGATAGGGTGAACTCTTTGCCAGTCTCAGCCTTGTAACCTTTGTTTTGTAGGAGCGTACCTCCCAATGTTGAGTGTTGTGGGGGGTCATTGTGATGGTGTGGTTATTTTAATTGCATGGTTTGAATTCCTTTGTTGTGTTTAGGCTATAAATTACAGCATTAGAGTGTGGCGTTGCAGTTTCAGACAGCCCTTTGGGACAGTCCTGTTTGTCGATTACATACAGTTTAGAATGTAGCAGCTGGGATATATTTATTTCCTCAGAATTGCATGCTTGTTTTCAGCCCCAGTTGGACTCTTTTTAAATGTTTCATTCTTCATGAGGGTCAGTCTTCATAAAAGAGATAGCCAAGTACTGATGCTGCAACCTTTTTTCAGCCTGCAAACACAAGGGGCATCACAAACTAGTATCACAAATCTGGCAACCTGACACTTTTGGGCAATTGCCCATTCTGCTCTTTCCAAGTACTGGCCTGAACAAATACATAAAAATCCTTTTATATAGTACTTACCTATACACTACAAACTAGTGGAATTACAGCTTATGTGCTTCTGAGTCAGAGAAGAAGCTTCTTCAGAATGAAACTCCATAGCATTGCTGGCTGACTGGCAGTGCTCTAAGACAAGTATCTGTGTACTTGTACTTTGGAACGTGCGGGAAGAAATGAGGAACATCAGGAAAGAAAGCATGTGAGCATGTGCATGTCTGATATTTTGTGAACACATTTGAGGGGCGGGGATGAGGATGGCGGGGGGGATTGGGGGATACATATGCCTGAATGACATGACCAAAGCAAGCTCCTGTGGATGAGCCCTGTGAAGCAAAGGCATGTGAAAAACAGTAACACCTGCATTGCTTATACTGGTTGTTAAGCATTGGAATAAGATTTTGTGCAATATGCATAACCAAATGCTGGAATAATGAGCCATCTGCATGTGTGGTCCCCTCCTCTGAGATGCCAAGAACGGCACCATCTGGGATGCAGCTACCAGCTGTTTTCTTTCTTATTACATGTTTATTAAAAGCCGAGTTGTCCCCTGGAAAAAAAAGAAAAAGGAATGAGGGAACATGGAGGAATATGGGTGGCAATCTCCTCCATCTCCATTAAAAAGAAGTGGGATTGAGTCTTTTTTTCCATCTGCCTATAAATCAAACATGCATTTCCGAAGAATCTAAACAAAAGATATCCCTTTGATGAAATACTGGGGGAAAACTGGAGTCCTCCAGTTGAGGAACTTATGATAAAACAATAATTGTAACAAATAGGTTGACAAGTACTGTATTAACCCTTCAATGGCATGATAAAAGGTTTATTTAATGCATTTTAATAATGTGATGTGTCTAACAAAGTCATAACAAAAGTACATTTATAGTTTTTTTGTGGAACAAAGACCCATTTTGGGCCAGTGAACATGAGCAGGAATATGCTTCACAGTTATATTCATGAAATGAATAATAAGTCCCCAGTGATCATAATTCTGTTCAGTGCATATTTTTATCTATAGTCATATTTTGACCAGTGCAGTTCATAGCTCATGAAAATCCAAAATCCAGATTCTCATATTATTAATAGTTATTAGAATATTTCATTTTGAGTTAATTACTATTCAAACTATTTCTGCACCCACGATCATGGGAAGACTGCTGACCTGACAGTTGTCCAGAAGACGATCATCCACATCCTCCACAGATGAACATTGCTGTCTGTTCTCAGAGTGCTGTATCAAAGCATATGAATGGAAAGTTGTCTGGAAGAGGAAAATGTGACGGGAAAAACAACAAGCAAAAGGGATGACCACAACCTTGAAAGGACTGTCAAGAAAATTGATTCAAGAACCTGAAAAATCTGTTGGTTGAGGCTGGTGTCAGTGCATCAAGAAACACCACACACAGCTACAACTGCATCATTTCTAAAATAAAACCACTCCTAAACCAGAGATGTCAGAAGCGTGGCTAAGGAGAAAAGAACTGGCCTGGTGTTCAGTGCTCCAAAGTTCTTTTTTTTTCAGATTTAAGTAATTTTTTTGGTTGAGTCCTAGTGTCTCAACCCAAGCTCCTAGAATCTGGAGGAAGAGGGAAGAGACACAGAATACAAAGTGTTTGACGTCCAGAATGAAATGTCCGCGGTCTGTGATGGTTTAGTGTGCCATGTAATCTGCTGGTATTGGTCCATTGTTTAATCAAGTCCAGAGTCAATGCAACATCTACCGGGAGATTTTAGAGCACTTTTTCCATCTGCTGACAAGCTTTATGTACATTCCTTTTTACAGCAGAAGCCAGCATCTGCCTACAGTGCCAAAATGTCTTATATATCTTATCAAATAATCAAATAAATTGACAAAATAGGCTTGAATTTGTTTTTGAAGATGTATTGAAGATAAAATATATGGGACTTCACTTTTTTACTACTTTTTTTAATGTAGTACATTTTGAATCCTTTCCACTGATTTTAAGTTCAAATTAAAATGTGATTTTCACTGCAAAGACAAAGCGGGATTTAGAAGTGGTTGGTCTGAAATGTCTTTTAAGATCTGAATTGATGCTATATTGATTATTTTCATGCAAACTACTATTTTACTTGGAAGAGATAAAAATGTGTTTGATTTGTATGTGTATATAATATTTATAATAATAGTAATTACATAATATAATAAATAATAAGCATTCGACAAAATAAAAACATTTCTAGAATATTTATATCATTAATCACAGTCATCAGGCAAACCGACATTTTTGTGATACTTAATTGTAATTATTTAATTGCATAACAACATATGTACAATACAAAGTTTTAGGAACCTATGAGATTTCAAGTTAAAAAAGCTTATTATTTGGACAGTAAGTGTTTATTTGCTTAGTAAACCACAAAAATAAAAAAATAAAACATTCATATAAAAAGTAGAGCTCAACTAATTGGGGTTTAGTATTATTTATAGTTGTCATTCAACATAGTCATCATTCATTGGTAAGTTAATGCTTAATGGTACTGGTAAAGGTAATGGTAAATCAGAATAGAATAGAATAGAATAGAATAGAATAGAACAGAATAGAATAGAATAGAATAGAATAGAATAGAATAGAATAGAATAGAATAGAATAGAATAGAATAGATCTTTTTTCCCTCAGGGAAATTAAGGGATGATGAGCTGGTGATGGAATTGAATACGTCTACATGCTGGCCAGTAGGTGTCCAATCTGGAACCAAACCTTGTTAGTCAAACTAGCTCACAACAACAATCTTATCAAAATATTTTTTTACTGTATTTATTTTTACCTGCATCTGTTCTAAAGTCATCTGCTTTACATTAGAATAAATGGCTTTCACTGAAGTGCTCAGGTGCCTAAAATATCTGCACAATACTGTAGTTTACCACATAATGAAAGGATGAATTTATATTCTCTACAAATGTGTTGTCAATTGATTTCATTCAGTGTAGAGTTTCTACCTGGGGCTCATTCAGTGAATTACTATGTGCAATCTTACAATGTGCAACCTTTCCTTTTGTTGAAGATATGTCTAAAATATGTCTAAAGAAACAAATGTGAAAGACTCAGAAACATCACTCTGATCCACTGAGATGGACTATGACGATGCATTCATTTGAACACAAACTGGCCGTTTATGCACTGCAAGCAAGTTGACAGATTGCCGTCAAATCCGAACCTGCTTGATGAGGGCTGGCAGAACTGCAGACCACCCTCTGCAACTGTCAACAAATTTCAAAAAGCCCAGGCCAGACATGGCAGCAATGCGCCCTGCCTTTTGATGGACATGAAGAAGCAGTTCTGGAAGCATCCATCAGCATTCGTGTCCACACACAGAAGTGGACAGGTCAGGTCTGGACAGACACTGACAAACCTAGGTTGGACACACTGTCGCTGTGGAACACACTGGTGCCAAGGGAATGAGTGACAAGATGGGCCAAGATGGGCTTTCATACAGTACATGCAGAGGGAAGTAAATGTGTGTGAGCACGTGTTTGTTTTAATACATTTTCAGGACCTATATGTCTTAATTTTGTAGAAAGGAAGAATGAATTTCTTTTTAATCAAATTTAAGAAGTAAAACCATTTAGTTACTGAGGATAGGTTTAGATTTTGAACAATTAGAGGTTACAAATATGTTTCTCACAATACTAAAATATTGATTTCAGTATGGGTACAGTGTACAATCCCAGAACTGAGTATCAAACAGTGCTACAAAGTCTTACGTTTAGCCTTCATCTGAACTTGGAAAACCGGCTGTTTGTTTATTTGACTGAACAAAGACAAATATTAGATTTTTACAGCTAATTTATCATTCACTTCTATTTTATTGTATATGAAAGAATCCATACACATACACACGTTTTGATATCCATCAAATTACATTGTTTCAATTTTCAAAGTGAAAATAAACATTATGTTTTACTGGATTTCTGTAAAGCTTTTGCATGCTTAAGTGATTTATTTCTATTAATACACCAATTTGCCAGAACATTTTGACCTTTTGTTTCTACACTCATTGTCCATTCTCCATACAAGAGCACTTTGTATTTATATTATTGTAGACTGTAGTCCATTTGTTTATCTAGATACTTTGTTAGACCCCTTTCAACTTGTGCTTCAATAGAAAGGATCCCACAGATCAGGTATTATGCGGGTGGTGGGTCATTCTACAGTGACACTGACATGGTGTCATGTGTTGTGCTGGTACAGGTGGATCAGACACAGAAGTGCTGATCCACCTGTCTCAGTCTCAGTATTACTGTTGGACTGGGAGCAGTCCATCAACCAGAAAAATCCAACCAAAAGTGTCCTGTGGGCATCGTCCTGTAACCACAGATGACTGACTCGAGGTTGACCAACACACACTGTGCAGAAACAGATGGAATACACCTTTGACTTTACATCAACAAAGCAGATTTGTTTCTGAAACTCTGTAGGAATGTCTTATAGAGTGGACAGTGAGTGGACACAGTGTTTAAAAACTCCAGCAGCACGGTTGTGTCCGATACTGTTAAACCAGTGCAACAAACACTAACACCCCATTTCGGGCTAGTAAAATGTATGTTATGTTAAAGGTAAGGTATGTTATGTGTATGTTTGTGTGTGTGTGTGTGTGTGTGTGTGTGTGTGTGTGTGTGTGTGTGTGTGTGTGTGCATTTTCATCTGTGCTTGTACATGTGAGTCACACGTACACATTCAAGATGAAATGTATCAGCATGAAAGGACCAGCTCAGTGTCTTGTTACAACAGCAACGCATATCTGTGTGTCTTCTGGCCTCAATCAGATGCTGTACACTTGACGGACACTTGGCAGTAGCCTCTTTTGGCTTGGATCATATTTGATTTGTCAAAGCACGCAAACCTCTGCAAAGTCTCTGTGATACTACATTAGAGTTTTTTTGCTGACAAACACAACAGAGCAAGGAAATACACAAGATGGAGTTGAAGTTATCTGGTTCGAAAATGGATTACCTTTGAAGAAACATTCACATCTTTAAAACACACTGATATTTCCTTCATTGATCTACAAAGTAATCCTTAAATCCTAAGAACCTGCATTTGGACCTATATATTAGACATTAATTTACAGAGGTTAGGATGGTAACTAGGTATTTACACTATTAAATACATTTATACTTCTCTGAATAAGTTCCCTCGCTTTCATTTCTACTAAAGAACATTAATTACAGACCAAAAATATCAAAATAGAGGAAAATAATATCTAATAATCCTTAATTCCTGAATGCAATCCTGGATGTAAGTTCCACTGCCGTTCTATACATACCTCAGTGCTGTTACTGTTTCTGGTGCTGATACTTGTTTAACCTTTCGTCACATTGTTTGCTAGGGTAACGTTTTGTTGTGTTTTGCTTTTCCTCAAGCCATTATTTCACTTAAATAACAATGCTTTTACTTAAAAATGACTTTATTCCAAGGGTGCCCAAACCTTTAGTCATGGAGGACTATCCATGGAGAATATACAAATAAATGATCTAATTAAAAACCAAATCAAGTTTATATGGATTCATTTAGAACAATACACTATTATATTAATACAATTCTTCAAAAATAACATTTTAACCTATACATTGTTAAGATTGGCCTTCATGGTAAAATGTTTCATTTAACATAATCTTATAATGCAACTTGACAACCATCAACCATCAAATTTGATAACTCCACTAGTTAATGGTCAAATTGGCAGCTTGTATTTGTAACAGCTATCTCTCTCTCTCTCTCTCTCTCTCTCTCTATATATATATATATATATATATATATATATCATAGATAGATAGATAGATAGATAGATAGATAGATAGATAGATAGATAGATAGATAGATAGATAGATAGATAGATAGATAGATAGATAGATAGATAGATAGATAGATGAGATGAATAATAGAATAACCTATGATGTTATTTACATTTGCAAATTTGCAGGTTATTTGTCTATACAATCTATATTTATTTTGCAAATGTTTGACTTATCCTTTCTGAGACACACTGCAGGTTCATCAAGGACCACATTTTATTTTCAATTACATAGATCGCTATAACAGAAGACTACAGACTACACTAAGATAAGAGTTAACAAAAATAAACACTGGCACATGTTACCATTAGCTGGCTATTAGAGCCAGCTGATTACAGATATCTTAGCTTCAGGAAACACAATTCCCTGGAATGACCAAACCTTTCATAAAGCCACTCACACTTATCTCCTTTTTGATCTAGTATCAGTTTTATTGCCTTATATAATAGTCCAGTGAATTTATTGGTTGAAACTGTTATTTTCCTTGATTGTGTTATGTGTTATTGGCATTTTGATTGTAAAACTTGTTTCATAAAATTGAAAAGGTTGCAAGTGTTGTAGCTTAGCTTCAGGGAAGCTGCAGGATGCTGCACTCAAAGTGTAGTTTCATGTAAGTTTTGTGAAACTTTCATCACATAAAACTTGCCTAAGAATAATAAAATGCCCTTTCTGGTGGGACACGTCAAAAATACTAATGGGTCAATCTTGACCAATTGGCCAGACTCTGGGCAGTCCTCCTCTAGTAGTTAGCTATGGAATAATCCATATTAGTTACTTCACAGCTTAATAAGATTAACAACAGAATAATAAGCCTAGAGTTCAAAGGGTTAAATGGCCAGTATCTCCAAAGGTGCTCTGCTACACATTATGTCATGTTTTCCTATTCCATCCAGCAATATCCTGTGTACGGCAACCCTACGGGGTAACCTATGTTTACACGTACTGTATGTGTGTGTGTGTGTGAGCATGTGGGGGGTGTTTAAAATCAATCACATAACCAAGTGACAGGGGCATTTATCTTCGGTGCAGGCTAATGGGTTAATGCAGCCTACAGACTGAGCCCAGCGGAGGGTGCGCTGGGGAACGGCCCCCCGTCCACGCGGTGCGCAGTATGTGTGCTTGTACGAGCACCATCGCGTGTGTCAATCCTCCCGTGGAGCCATGTTTCTTAAAGCGCCGCATTTCGAAATCAAGCATGAATAATTAAGTCATTTCAGCAGGCTGCTTTAACGATACATTACATGAAAGGAAATAGGTCAAGCGCTTTGGTGTTGGAAACACCACCAACATGGCTCTTTACTGAGTGAAACCTCCCAAAAAGGCCTTAATTATATTTTTAAAAAAGAGAAAAACATTCCCTCATACTGTCTTCGTACATGTCTTTGACTAGACGTCTCTCAAATTAGTACACTTCACCTTATTATGGAAAACTAAATCAAGGTACGGAATGTGTACTAATTGGACATGATGCAAGATTGTGCTGGCAATGACACAAGGCCTGAAGAAACAATTAACCCCCCATTATTTTGTTAAGAGCATTGTGAGAAACTGGAGTGGGAGTGAGTCATTTTTTTCTCTCTGGGTCATGCGTTCATTCTGTCTCCTCACAACATGTTCGAAATTCACCAAAGCTAGGAAAACAAAAGGCCTAAATCAAGGCAAGGTGCTACAAGCATTAATGACTGTTTGTCCCATCTATCATTTTCTACACTCTGTCTAATCGATTTCTGAATAAATTGGATATACATTCACCAAGCACTTTATTGCAAACCCTGTATGGTAGGGCCTCCCTTTGCATTCAAGGCAACATCACTTCTTCATTGCATAGATTTCACCTGATTTTGGAAACCCATTTTGGAAATTGTAGTTTATGCCATTTCCTGCAGAGTTTTCAGGACATTCACACTGTGAATTTCCCATTCTGCCACATTCCAAAGGTGTTTTACTGGATACTGGGAAAACCGCTTAGGAACACCGCTTGAGACAGTTTTTACATTGAGACATGACAATATCATGCTACAAGTTACTGTTCGTGGTAATGATGGGATATACATGGTCAGCAAAAAAAAATCAAATAGGCTGTGCCCTTCAAGCTTTGACTGAGTGGTAATAACAGGCCCAAATTGTGCCAAGGAAACATTCTTCAAAATATTAAACCACCTCCTCCAGACTGGATTGACAGCTTGTGTCCATAGATTCATAATGTTGGTGACAAATTATTCCCCCAACATGTGTGCATTAGACTACTAGTTCCACTCTTCAACTGTCCACTTTTGATGAGTTTGTACCCATTGTACCCATTTGCATATTTATAATATATTTTAAAAAATTAAGCACACAAATATATCTATTGTTGTTGTTTGTTGTTCAACTGTAAGTTGCCTGTGTTGGACTGAACAGTAGTTAGGATGTTTGAACACAGTATTTAACTGGTCATGATGTGCAGGCCTAAAGGTTTGTCGTGCTACAGTGTTATTGGACAGATGACTTCCATTTCCTTGGGTAATGACTTTCAATAGTTCTTATTTATTGTCCTTAGAAGCTGCATTTGCTATTAATTATTTCTTACTCAGAGTTCATTGACACAAATAGAGACATCCTGTGGATTCTTAACTTCAATGCCACATTTGTGTTTGTAAGTATCAGAGGAGATTTTTGTGATTAATGAAAAGTGTCTGGCATTTGCTTTACATTCTGGTCAACAGAAGATAGTCAAACGTACACACTTAACCTGTCACTATAGAATCTAATTTGAATCTGTAATTGTAATTTGTCGTTTACTTCACTATATAATGAAATATGTAGCTATAAACTTACATTTGATTAGTATAGCAACATGTAAAGGTACAATAATAGATTAATAGCTCACTATGTGATCCAGTACATCCAGTTCATTTTCCAAGTTTATCCTCAACACATCTACTAACTTTCTGGTAGCTTGAATAAAGGCAAGCAGAGTAACACAAATATTAATACAGTGTTTGCATAATGCAAAAGAAAAGGTCACTGTTCAATGCTGATGCAGGCTTAACAGCTACAGCAAAATTAGCACATTACAGAGATTAATTATAATAAGCTTCTTCCCCCACTTTTAATATTTACTTCTACATCTGGCCATTGCTGTCTTTGGTTTCAGTGGCAACAAGAGACAGTGTGCATTAAAACAAACAGCAAACTTTAAAGAAAAAAATCATTACACCCTCAAAATCGAATGCAGCAAAGTCTCTGCGACTAGTTTGTTATGACTGTGAATTGCATTCATTTGAATTACCACAAACAAGGCTGGCGTTGAATATTTCAACCCTTAAAGCGCCGTGGCTGGCGATTTAATTCCACTCGTGGTTCTCTTTTTTCCACTTTTAATTAGGTTATATGTATTAGATTTTCAAATTAAGCATCTGCTGTTAACAATATGCATATGTTGTTGTTCTACTTTGAAAATTACGGGTCTCCAAACTTCAATCACCGGCTGTCCGTCTCACATGAAATTTCAGCTTTGAATCAGAAGCAGGTTCAGATTCCCCAGGCCTCGGCTCTTTCATCATGGAGAGCGCATTTTAATTAGCACGCCAGCACTGCCGATTTGCAGCAAGGCTGCGGAACTAAACAGTCAAAAAAAAAAAAAAAAAACAACCAACCATGTAAATGAAGCCTCTGTCGCTTTTATTGGAAACAGTTTCAAAAAAGTTCCTTCTGTCAGTCAGCCTTGGTTTACATTTGGGGGCCTACCGTATACAGTTGAGACTTCAAGACTCAACTGAGTAGGTCAGAATTTATGGCCAAGTATTATGCCAGGCTAAAGGTATCTTCTATTCCACTGTACTGAGTGCCTTCGCTTGTTTCATTTGCAGTCAAAACAGCCATTGAGTACAAGTTAAACTCATTTTTGTTCATTTTAGATCTTTGAGAAGATTAGATAGAATATAACCTACTTTCATAACGAAAGGGAAAATCAAAGGAAATACGTGAAAAACAACTTTTCCCAAACTAGAGTTTAAAAAATTGATTAAAAGATACAGGAGAAACGGGACCCTTACCATGCAAGAACTATTAGACCAACAAACCTGCCCCCATCAGATAAAAGACACTTAAACCTTTCATCTTTGAGGGAGAGCAGGAAATCTAGCTCCACTCAAGCTTCAGATCTGAACAAGTCCACAGGTGTTTCTGTCCATCCTTCCAACATTAGAAGACAACTCAATGCTTTGGATCTGAAAGGATGTGGAGCTGGTCAAGACAGCAAGAAAAAACAACAAAGAAGCTGCTGGTGTTCTCAGAACACTGCACTGACCAAAGCCAGGGTCAAGACTTGTGTTTGGGATTACTTGGATGGTGAGCAGTTTAAACAATTCTGTCTGACAAAACTCAATCCAGCAGTGAGCAGCATCAGATCACATAGTGTGAGTGAGTGGCTACATATGTTGAACTATTGGTTTCATTGTTTTCTGCTGATGTTAGTGTTCTAGTGCGGAAAAAACGGTTGACGTACTGGACTGGACATTTTGACTGGAAATTAAATATGTTAAGGGTGCTGCTCCATCTATTGTGTCATGGCCACAAAAACACCTGATACAGTTTTGAGTTGCTCGAGAAAGACTGCCAGCAATCCAAGCTGTATTTTTCACACAAAGTACAGGGATGTACATAGTGTTTTTCATGCACTCTGTGAAAGTTCTTCGGAAGTCGGTTATCCATGACGGAGGTAGTTCAGGTGGTTAGCAAAACACAAAAGAGATGAAATAGAAAGGAGCTAAATGAATACTCCTTTGATAAAGCACTTGCTTGTTAATATGTATGCACCACACAAACCCAATAGAGTAGACACCTCCATATGATGACAAAAGGGGTCAAAAACTCATAGGCCTGTACAAACTATATGACGCTGAACATAAATGGCCATCAAGTCCTGTGGTCAATCCTCTCATTTGCATTTGAGGGGAACAGGGGTCGGTCTGCCAGTGGTGCAAACTACATGGTGAAGAATGGTGGTGGGAGTCCGAGTGCAAGTGTGTATGCTCGCATACATGTGTGTGTGATAGCTGTCAGTACACAAAGCTTTTATACTCACCAGTTGTTAAAAGCCGTCAGACAGGTAAGGCCAAAGTAGAGCTCAACATTGATTGATTGTCTGAGTTCACTTCAAGTTCAGGGGAGGTCTCTACCATCAAGCCACAGTGACTGGCATCCACACATCTGATATCAGTGAGAAAGAGAGAGAGAGAGAGAGAGAGAGAGAGAGAGAGAGAGAGAGAGAGAGAGAGTATAGGAATCGAATAACGTCATTGCATAACAGATTAACAAAGGCAGTATCATCTCTCTGTATGACACTGCTATCATTTATCACGCAGCTATAGGCGAGTGGGTGCTCACTGAGGTCATCCGTGGCCTGTGAGTAATAGCCAGCCATTTGTTTATCTGTGACCTCAATGATCACAGATGGGGAGAGGTTGGGACACAAAACCATGGGGCAGCATGAGAGAGAACACAGGACAGACCCCTCTCTAGTTCCTCACCTCGCTAAACTAGGTAGTCTTACAAGAACTCAGGCTTTGATTGATTGATTGATTGATTGTTACTCTGTTGGAGTAAAATGCACATAGAATTTTAATTTTTTTAAAAGATCCAAATAGTGGTAACGTGAATTCCTCTTGCTCTTGCTTAAAAGTGTGATGTGCAAACAGGCCGATTTGAATTGTTTCACAGATTTACAAAGTCAGGAAATTTAGACATACCTGCCCATTCGGCCTACAGCAGTTTTGGTCTTCTCACTGACATTGAAGTTTTAAAGAGTGATGTAGCCACCACTATTTAAAAGAGGAGGAAAGTAGAACATCAGAGTTAAATATATTAATCAGGCACAGAAAGAAACAAAAGTTTAGAAAATTGTCCTTCAAAACATTACTATTTTGTTTTGTTTTCTTTGTTTATTTCTGGCTCCTTTAAGTCTTGAAATTTTTAGACCTTGACAAACCAAGCAGGAAGAACACGAGACAGTAGGAGGGGCATGTGTGCTCTGATGGAATCTGAGAGTAATGTTAAGATTACCAGCATTTGTTGACTGGAGAAGTGTTGGATGTAATGCAGACCAAAATATAATGTTACAGTCATGTACTTACTTCTTGTAATAAAGTAGTGAAACATATTACAGTTTAAATACTTTGTCTCATATTTCAGATTCTGACTTTAGGATGTTATATTACTTGCATTAGTCAAACAGTGATGCTTCAACCTTTTTCTATATTTTCTATATTTCTGCATAAAAGTGACCAAAAGCTTTCAGATTTTCACCCAAATTAAACAAACACATTACACCTGGTCATTTATTTATTGAGGTATTACACATACACTATTACTTATCTCCGCAAGGCAAAAGTATGTGATCCCTTGCTTTCAGAATCCGGGAAGCCCCTTGTGCAGCAACAACTGCAACTAAACATTTCCAGTAGCTATTGTTTAGTCCTGCACATTGACTTGGAGGAATTTTAGTCCATTGCTCCATACAAAAATAGCTTCAGCTCTATTATGTTAGTGGGGTTCCTCCAATGAGCTGTCATTTCCTCCCACAGCATTGCTATTGGTTTGATGCCATTCCAAAACTTTAACTTTATTCTTCTAACATTCTTTGGTAGATTTCTGTGCTTAGGGTCATTGTCTTGCTGCAGGCCCCAAATTCTCTCAAGATTAAGCTCATGGACAGATGTCCTGTTATTTTCTTTATTGGCCCAGATGCAGCAAAAAGGGCCCAAACCAAAATACTACCACCACCATGTTTCACAGATGAGGTAAGGTTTTTATGCTGGAATACATTGTTTTCATTTCTCTAAACATAACATTTCTCAATGAAACTAAAAACATTAAATTTAGCCTCATCCCTCAAAGAAACTTTGTTCCAGCAGCCTTTTGGCTTGTTCATGTGATATTTTTTTTAACTTATTTATTTTAGCAAAGTGGACAGGTAGCAATGGAGAGCAGTAGCTTTCTCCTTTCAACCCTACCATGCACACCACTGTTGTCCAGTGTTCTCCTGATGGTGGGCTCATTAACATTAACATTAGCCAACATGAGAAAGTGAGCAAACTTTAGTTTCATAGAATTTATCTCGTGTTCCTTTGTGAACTCAGACTGGTACAAGCCTTGCTCTTGGCATGATCTTTATTAGTCAACTTGTGTAGTATAATAACGGTGTTAAATTTCCTCCATTTATTTACAATCTGTCTGACTGTGGATAGAGGACGTCCAAACTCTTTGGAGATGATTTCATAACCTTTTTCAGTCTGATGAAAATTAACAACTCTACTTCTGAGGTTCTCAGAAATCTCCTTTGTTCGTGTCATGGCATGCTTCATTAAATGCATTCTGAAGTACAGCTTTGAAAGATCCCTGTACTTTAAACAGAATATGACACCCCACCTGATTGTCATCCCATTCATTGAAACACCTGACTCTGTTTTCCTCAATAAATATCTGACCAGGTGTAATATTTTGTCTCCTTTGTTTGGTTTTCCTTGTCTACTTTAACGATGTTTCAAACTTTTGACAAGATAAATGGTGTGCAACACATTTACATAGCCTTACTGTGTGCACTTTGCAGGTGTATTTGCTTGAAACTTAATCTTGTAACAGTTTGATTGTTTATTCATTTCTAATGGATTACTTCTTTATGGAAGTACTACAGAGCTTTAAGATTACAGGGCTGCAGGGTAGAGTGCAAAAAGGCTGAGATAACAGACCACCATGCTTTAGTGGCTGGTGTAGGGGCTTGTTTGCAGTATTGTTTAAAGACAGGTTCTAACAGAAATGTTGCTGATTGGATTATAGACGGCCACAGCAACTTTAATGGTCTGATGTAGGGGCTTGTTTGAAGTATTGTTCAAAGACAGGTGATAGCAGGAATGTTGGTCATAAATGGCCACAGCAACCTTAAATGAAGTGAGGTGCGCTCCCTAAGTGTTAGGTGCAGGGTTTTGACATTTTTCCTGTATTATTTCTGTTGATAATTAAATTTGGATGATCTCACAAAAAGGTTTGTGTTTGTATTTGTTCAGCCTCTGGTGGAGTCTAGTCCAGGGGTTCTCAACCTTTTCCACCTCACGATCCACGTGTTTATCATCAGAAAGCCAAACAGCTCACAAGAAAACAAAACTCAACTTAATATGTGAAAATGTTTTTTTTTGCATTTTGTCTCTTAGGTCCCAGAATATGGGCCTGAGAACTAGAAAAATAGCATGTCCATGAAAACATTGTATGTCTTCAACGTACTGTACAAAAAGGAGCAACAACCATGTGCTGCTAACATTAGATGACAGATCTAGTTACACAATGTGAGAGAGAATCTTTAATTTTCTCTAAACCCCGTCTCTGTGCGTCAGACCCCCATGTCGGCCGCGCTTTCAGATCAGATCTGCTGTAGCCTGGGTTGTACTTTTGGATGACTTCTCACCATTCTTTCTTTAAACGTTTAAACGTCTCCTAATGTTTACATAATGTTTATAATTTGAGCACAATCTCTTGATGGCTACTTTGATCTTTTATCATTTTAAGTGCCGTTAGCAGCCCACTATGGACTATTACATCCCCCTGAGGATGGGCTGGCGGACCACTAGAGTGCTTCACGGCCCACTGGTGAACCGGTGGAGAAACCCTGGTCTATTCTCCAAAGTTACTCTCCTAATGTTCTAAGCACTTGTCTCTCTTTGTTTTTGTGTACTAGAACTTTCTGAAGGTCTGTACTCTTCCAGGTGCCTGGGCAGCGTCATACAGCCTGGCTGTGAAGGAGAGCTATCTCCAGTCTCATCAGGTTTTAGTCTGGCCTCTGTCTCTTTAATAAACTCGTGCTTATCTACTGTAACAAATGTCTAGCTGCCATCATCAAGTCCAGGCGAGGAGGGAGGAGTTTTTAATGTTCAGTTTGCTCTATGGATCGATGTTCGCTGGCATCGCCTTACCCTGCCTGCGTGTGTGCGTGTGTGTGTGTGCATGTGTGTGTGTGTACGGTGTGATATAGCCAACAGTTATTTCACGGGAAGCCTCTTTTTCTTTCTTTCTCTGCGCACAGCTCGTCCTGTCGGCGGGGTGGAGGAGAGGAGCGCAGAGAGGACAGAGAACAGTCCGCCATCGGGCTGAAAGAAGGTGAAAGAGAGGGAGAGGAGGAGAGAGAGGAGGAGAGAGGGAGAGGGAGGGAGAGAGAGAGAGAGACACCCCGTCCTGACTGACACCTGATTTGACCAGGCGGCGAGTCTGGCAGTGGATTCTACGGAGGAAGAAGTGCGCTGAAAGGGGGATCGGAGCCTCTTTCCCTCTACGGACTATCTGAGCCCGAGTCTTCTTCTCCTCCACCTGGGCTTCATTCAGCGAGACCCCGACACTTCACCATGCCGAGGAGGAAGCAGCAGGCGCCGAGGAGAGCTGCGGGTAAGCTCCCCACCTGACCCCGCTCCTCTTACCCCCTACGCGCGAGTAGCCGCCTCGTTTCAGCTCCGCGTTCGGTGGAAAACTCCTCCGCCAGCGGCGCGGCTTCGCGTTTCAGCTGGAGCTCGCGCGGCTCGCGCGGCTCCCGCGCCTCTGTTTGTTTGTTTCAGCCCCTCGTTCATGTGAATACAGCCCTCCTCTCGTCCTCCTCTCGTCCTCCTCTCGTCCCGAAAGGCTCGCCAGGCTGAGCCTTCAAGAGTTTGGGACTTTATAAAGTTGGGACTTGGAGGAGTTCACCGTTTTTAGGGTTTGGAGTTTGTAAGTGAGAGGAGGATGAGGCTTAGATGGATGGGGGATCCGAGTATCTGCTGAACTTCCTATGAACCCTTAATATCTCTCATACACACACACACACACACACACACACACACACACACACACACACACAGAGAGAGAGAGAGAGAGAGAGAGAGACAGAGAGAATGAATGAGGAGGGTTTCAGCTTCCTTAAAGGAGAGAGGAGGACATCCACTTCACTGGTGTAACAATGGCGTTACATTTCGTTACACTGCAGGTTACAGTTGAGAAAGAAACACTTAAGTCTGTATTTCACTTTTACTCAACCGTACTGGTCTGGCAGAGCGTCAATGATTCTGTTAACCTGTCTAAAATCAGTGTGTGTGTGTGTGTGTGTGTGTGCGTGTGCGTGCGTGCGTGCGTGTACACTTTCCCACAGAAAAGAAAGAAGTTATGAGGAATGATGATTGTTTTCCTCTTGAAGGATATAGAAATAGGACTGAGTGCAGTAACCTATGAAGTGTGTATTCTCATAGATCTCTCTCTCTCTCTCTCCCTCACACACTCACACACACAGTAGCCCTGTGCCCCTGCTGTGATCACAGTCAACATTTCTGTCTCTCGTGCCTCACTCACTTTACGCTTACATGAGGTGTCAGTCAGCTATGAAAAGAAAATGCCATCATGTGCAGAAAGTACGAGTAACTGTTTGTACTCTTCTGTCTCGATAAACTCTATGCATGTAAACGAACTGCTTCAGAAGAAATGTGCACTAACTAAAATTGCTTGGTAGTGTACTGAATTCATTTCCAAATTTCAGTGACATATAAAATATAAGTACATAGTAAATGCGTGTATTATTATGTGTGTAAATTTCGAGAGATGAGACTTTGGTGTAGTTGGAGGAATGTTCAGATGTGGGCTATTGTGTTAGTAAATAATGTTATTGATTTTTAAGAGTTGTTATAAGCATAGATGCAACAATGTGGCATCTGCAGGCCAATATCGTGTGTCGTTGAAGTATGCATCAGCTGGTGCCAGAACTCAAACTGATGTTTAAACCTGTACACTGAGATGTGGCTTATTTGATGGTGGTAAAGATGTGGTTTGAAAGTAGGGCTGCACAGTATATCGTTTCAGCATTGTCAGTGTGGTCATGTGCAATATTCAGCAAGACATGCATGTAATGTAAGGGAAATGTAGTGAAAAAAAATATTCCAAGACAGATCAATCTGTAGAGCATTCTTATTTTTCGTATTATTATTTATTTTACTCCAATCTTTGAAACACATTCCGCATTATAATGTCATGACCCATAGGATCACTTACTTCTGGTGAAATTTAGTGAAAATTCTTTTGGGTGGAATTTTTTATATCGCAGTATATCGTTGAAAACATTTATATCGCAATGTCAATTTTTTCCAGTATTGTGCAGCCCTATTTTAAATAACATTTTAGTGCAGTAGGACTGTCACTGAAATACTTCATTTTTTGTTTACAATATAAAAACGTCTGATATCACTCAACCACCTGCAGGTACCGATATGATCCTGATGTCATTGTTCCTCTGTAAATATATGGTAATTTGTTTTTTATTAATGTACATGGGGATCTAAGAGTTTAATAACAAACCTTGTGTTGCTGAGACCCCCTGACCATCCCTCGCTGTGTGTACTCACATAAATACAGACTCACACACATACACATGTCCCCCCTCCCATAAGACCCCTTCCCTCAAACAAAGGCAGCACGATTATTGGGTGAACTTTTCCGCGAAGATTCCTGAGCGATCCTTTTACACGCTCTGGGCCTGCTCGCCTGTAATCTGGTAAATGTGTCAGCCCTATGGAGAAATAAGCCTTCCAGAAGAGTTTCTTCATTGTTGAGGTAATTGTCTCCTCTTTGACAGGCACATTCATCAGTGGCTTAATGGTCAATCAAAAGTTGGCAGGCAGAGTGTTTTCATTCTTTCCTATCCACTACATTAGGAATACTTAATCAAAATGTCTCCCGGTAATGGCTGTGAAGAGTTCATGACTGACTGATCCGTTGTCTGCGCCGATAGAAAATTAACAGCTCGGTGCAGGAGAGATGTGGGCCCGCAGATAAACAAATTGTGCATTAATATTTCATCTTCAAGACCTGGGATGTGCTATCAGCGGCGGAATATTCCGGGGCCTGTGTTGTCATTTCTTTCTCCCTGCCCCCCTCTTCTCCCCTCATACCCTCCCCTTTCCTATATTCTTGAAGGCTTTTTGCAGCTGTAACTCATTTCGCTTGATGACTTTACTGGGGTTATAGAGAGTGACGACAAATTGATTACCTGGCAGAGCAAGAATGGAGCAGGGAGAGACGCAGGCTGACACTCATGTTATAATAATATGTTTAATGATGTGTGGAGGGGTGAACAAGGAGAGAGAGAGGGGGAGGTATTAAAATAAGAGCAGAGAAGATGCAAGGAATGAGTTTTTTTGTCTTTCTTTTTTCATTTTCATTCTTTGTGTGTGTGTACGTGTGCAATCCTTGAAGATATAGAGGGTCTCTTTGGGTGAAATGGCTGTGATTGTGTTATGTGTGTGTGCGAAGTACTATCTGCAGCTTATCATTTCACGGAGAAAAAAACAAAAAAAAACAAAAACACAGGCACTTTGGGTAAAGATCTCTCCCTACTGAATTACACAATTAATATTTGTTGTGTGACTTTGAGACGGTCAGCGTTCACATGAAGGTCAGGCATATTGGATTTACTGTGTGCACACTCAGAGAGTTAAGGATTACTTATATCTGCCATATGAAATAAACTTGTTTGGACAACCCCTCGGCTCTTGGGCAGAAAGAAGCAACCCGAACGGAGTCACATTCTCCTTTTCTCACACAGGAGCGCTTGATAAACCTGGTCTAAATTAAGGAACTGATTGTTCATGGTGATAATGATATCATCAAACAGTTTTCATTTCTTAACAGTGGGGTTATTATGGTAGCATGGTGAGGCCTGCGTATTGTTTCCCAGCCTCAGAAGCCATTCTTCTTATCGGCCCTACAATAGCTTCTGCTTCAAACCGTTAGCCCAATTTGCTGTTAACAAGATAAATTGGAGAACAGACAAAGGCATTAAGTGTTGCCGTGCCAGTAAGTGAGTGACAGCGGCTTCTGGGAATTGGCTAGCTGCAAGTCCTCCTAAGTGGTCTGTTCTGGAAACATCCAAGGATCAAGGCAGATGTTGTTTGTCTAGTCTAGGTAGAAGCAGCAGTCCAGCGCAGTGATTTGCCTAAGAGCCATTTAAGCTTGGAAGGTGAAAAAGAATTGGTCTTCAATACAGAGAAGAATTGCCCTATCTGTTATTTTAAATGCCCTTTCCTTTGTGCTGTGAAATTCAGTATATTTAGCTTGAATGCAAATATGTAATGGGTGCAAGATGCTTTAAAATCAGTTCCATAGGTAAACAAGGCATAGTAATCTTTTTAACTGATATTATTACAACACAGGGCGCAGTATTTTAATTCAGAATTCTATCTCCAGGTCCGTTAGCCTCAATTGGTTACAGCCATGCTGCCTCCTGTGTTGTGCTAATTCCTCTTTTGTTTGTTTATATCGCTATAATAGTTCAACCGCAGAAGCACTCATCCTGTTCTGTGGCCATGATGTCATGGTATTTCCGCTAGCCTGCCTTGGCACTAGTGGGCGAGACCAGCCAGATGGATTTTAGGGAGGGAGATACTTTCTGTGTGGCTGAAAAGAAGACAGGGTGGTTCTAAGTGTAGGTGAGAAGAAAGAAGGCTCATGTGCCCAGAGCGCCATGCTTTTCAGTTGTATGTGGTTGAGGAGAGGAGGTGGTGTGGGGGGAGCCTTCTCTGATTGGTCTTGAGGCAGGCATAGTGCCGCCTCGTACATACCCTGCCACCTCAACCGCGCATTCACCTCGCCTTCCCTCAGAGACCTGCGCCAGTTTCCAGGCAAATGACACAATTTGATACGCCGATAGGGCAATTGGGCCAAATAATGTTTCTACACGATCATCCTTGTGAAAAGTAGAAAAGGCTATTTCTTGTTATGATTTTTTTTCCTCATTAAGCACGACAATGGTGAGGTTATGGGGAGACTTTATTGCACCCAGACTAAAACTCATTACTCCTGCCAGACATCCAAGTATAAAAGAAATTACAAAATGGTATTTTGTCCTGGTCTCCACAGATAGCAGGCTCGGGAGATTGAGGTCGGAATGGCAGTCAGAGAGAAAGAGGGGAACTGATCTGTGTCGATTCCTCGAGCGAGAGCCAGACAAGGGGGAAAGGGCCTAACGATGACACAAAATGCCTTTTGTGCTCCTGCTATTTGATTACCAGAAATTCTGGTGGTGTTGCAGAGCACGGCAGCGGTTGAAATGATCTAACCGGACGGCAAGTGCACCTGCCAAACGCGAGCTGATCTCTTAGCCATGTTGGAGGAGAAGGGCTGCGGTCCATGCAGTCCATAAAGCCTCCCACCCTCTGCGCGAAAGAGAGAGGAACAAAGATTTGGTGTGAAACTGGAGATGATCTGCTGTTGTGCTAGGCTAATAGTTGACCCACCTCAGGAAGCCATATGGCTCCAGAGTTGTTCAAAACAATCACTGTGGGCTCGTCTTACTACCTCCAGATGGATTTCGGATGGAGTGTCCATGTCAGGACAAGAGCTGAGGGCTTGGATCAGGTTTCACACTTCTGTCATATTTACCCCCAGTTCATTGTGATAGGATCCTGTTGATATGAACACAAAGCTTTATTCGGCTTAAAAGGTGTCATAGTCACAAGAGTACATCGGGAACACGTTGTACCCATTACCTAATACCCAAGATTGTTCTGATAGCGCTTTCTGGATTTATGTTTCTTTTTCCACGTCAGAGAGCATTATTTGTGTGAACACACTGTTGAGCTGTGAAAGAGAAAACACAGTTTTTCCAGTTGTTTAAAGTATTGTCGTGGATTCCTGCATCAGGCCATACTTTGCTGGTGAATGTGCATTTGGTTGTACGCATGTAGTCATCCATGCTAATCCACGATCATCTCCTTGTTAACCTTCACTGCTCCATTACTTACAACCTGGCCTACCTGTGCTGAAACTGAACCTCCGTCTGTGGTCACAGTGCATCATGTAAGAATGAGAAAAATACAGTGTTGCTGAAAAAAAAAAAAAAAAAAAAAAAGATAGAAACTTCATTAATCTGAAAATTATCCACAGTGTACCTGATTTGCTTCCAGTGAAGTGCTTAATGAGTCTCAATTAAGATTTATTATGCAAATTAACCCTCGCCTGCTACTGTCTAAGGGTGCGGGAGCTACGACAATATTTTGCTAATGGTGCAATCTGTAACAATTAGAAAGGCAAACTTTCGCAAGACTATACTTGGCAACGGTGCAGAAGGTCCTCAGGTAAAGGTGGAATTTATCATGTTATCAGGCATGCTCCGCTTCACTCACCCCATCAGCACTCGTTTTCTGTTTATTTTTCCTTTTAAGCATGGCTGCATTGCAGACCTGGTTTGCACATAAGACTGCTAAGTGGCGTTTCCCATTTACATGTTGAAGTTAATTTTATAATACAGTGTTTCATATTTGAAGGGGAGCATGTGTAAGAGAGCGAGAGAGAGAGAGAGAGAGAGAATCTCACTGTCAGCTTGTTTTCATGAATCTTATTTAAAATTTTAATTTCATACTATCATTAGACCTAAGCCTTGACTAAGAGGCATCTCAGAGAGATATTTAATTAAAGCATCTGTGAAAATCATATTGATTAATGTAATAAACGCGTCGCTACAGTACACATCTTGATGAGAGTGCTGCAGCTAAATCTTCGAGGTGGCAGTATCCCGACCACCTCTCTGGCCAGCATCCAAATAGCGGCCAAGTCGTGAACCCCTGTGCTTTTTGTGTCTTCATTTAACATGGCCACTGATGGCTTCCTGACAGCTTTATTGCTGACACGTTTCACGGCGAGTCATGCCACGCAATTACATGGGAACTAATTTGATGAATCAACTTGATATTCGCCAGTCTTGGCTGACCTCTTTGTCGTATGCTCTCCATTTTCCCCCGGAGGTCAGGAGGGAGCTTAGCTCACACATTTTCACCAGAGCAGTCACTGCACGTGATGATGATGATTCCCGTTTGACCTTTTACTGGACCAGAATGTGCTTTAAGATGAGTAGCAGGGAGGTGGGAATGTGTTGCAACTATAAAATCAGACATGCTACATGGCATCTTCAGCTGTGGAAAAAAAGGCAGTGACTTTTACATATTTTGTATTATATTGCTCTGCCTCTAAAAGACAGCAGCAGGGATGTTCCCACCTAAGAAAATTGACGTTCCTTTTACACAACCCAGAAAATCACCAGTTGAGTTGAGAAATTATAGTTTATTAAAGTCTAGGTAAGATGATGTTTTAGCAGTGTCTCCTAAGCCAGACAGCTCATCTTTACTGGCAAACCTTTCTGGTACAAAATGCAGGAACCTCACTGTGAAATGTCAATATACTTGAGCTTTGATACACCTCAAATGTCAGTGTAGCTCACGTGCAGATGGTAAATGTAACTTTGAAGATTTATAGCAGAGGAGCATTTCTGTGCCTTCAGAGCTGCATCATTTGAGGGAAATGTACAATTCAGTGTACAGCAGTTGCTGAAACCAGTCACCTAGTTAACGTAAAAAAACAAAAAAAAAACAAACCCTTGCTTTTATATGACTTTCAATAAATGATGTGACTGTTTTGAAACTGATATTGCTAAAAGACATGGACCATTTTAAATGAGCTAAGTCTGCCATAATAAAATGTCTTGTTTGTGTCCTTGCCGGGCCGTGAGCACACGCCTGCATGCGCTGCACCATTCTTCTGAAACTAACAGCTTAATTGAAACTCATTAAAAAGCAGTGACAGCTTAGGTGTCCTTGTAGGATATAGAATAATTCAGTTGTACTTACAACTTGATTAAGGGAACTCGATGAACATATTAATGGTTAGAGGCATTGTGCACAGTGCAGACTTTTAACAACACAGCGTGAGGAAACGTTTAACCATTTGTTGGCGCGCTAAAGCATTTAGGTTCGGCGTAGTTTTGAAGCTGATATGAGTATTGCGTCCACTGTTCGTAGGTAAATAGTTGTTTTTATTTGTACTGTAGACATTTTTACCAATGTGACGGGTGACATCAGTGTCTAGAATTGATTGCTTTGTCCACGTCCTCCTTTCAGTTAAGTGTAAGACGAGTGAAATTATTTCTCAGCACGCACTGGCCTTGTCTGTCTGTTGCCTGACATTGTAGAGCTCAACACTTGACAGTGTTTTGAGTAATACACTTGCCGAATCGTTTCAGCTGAGAAATAACAGCAATAAGAATTTGGCACAAACTGATGGTCCTTATAATGAGTATATGAGTAATATTGCAATTTAGGCAAAGAAAATAAATGTGGGCAAACCAGCAGAATTATGCAGTGTTATGCTGATCTGTGGAGATGAACTCGCTGAAGATCTTAGATAATGTAATTTCTCCAATTAATTGCACTGCCTTCTTGAAACATTTTCCAACTGAGCAAAAGCTTCAGTCATTTTACTGATTGGAAATATGGCAAGTGAGCTTTGCTGTTGCCCAGCTCAAAGTTTCACACTACACGGGGTTTCAAAGAATGTTATATTTGTGTTATATTACTTCCAAACGATAAGGTGAAACAAGATTATAAGCTTTTTTTTTTTTTATTCTTGTAAATCAATAAGCCCTATATGTGCCCATTATCTCTCTGGAATAACTTGATGCTAAATTTAGCCCAAGAACATTAGTGGAGTGAGCGGCCATCTGAGCTGACTGTAAAACATATTCAGAATATCTCAGACTGTCTTTGGGCCCTTTGGAGAGCTCTGTTGTTAGAGCTGCTTAAAACAGCACAACTCCTATTTCAGAAGAAAGCTGTTGAGTTTATCCTAAATCACATTTAACCAATTGATCCATAGCATAATGATTGCCTTCTTGATTCTGCATGATGGTCCATATTTTGCTTAATATGGACTTCTCCGTTTCCTGAGTGGAACTTTACGTGGCACACTGTGAAGAACTGCCCATGAACCAAATCAAAACCCCCACACATCTGGTCTCATCCCTCAATATCAACATTCCTCTGACATTTCAGCGAGCACGTCCCACCCCTCCTCACCATTTTGTAAATCTGAAAGGGGGGATTTCCTCAAAGGAGGGATTTATGGCTCCGAGCTGGCTTCACATGATTGATAGTGCACAGTGGAGCCTTTGTACAGGAAGACGCATGCCTCATTGTGGGCCAACTGTATCAGTCTGAAACAAAACACGATGCCAGGCCTTCCAGCACTCTCCAATTTGACTCAGCCACAGGAGGTTCCAGTAACCCCCGTGTGGGTGTAGTGTTAAAGTCACTTTCTGATGTGAAGGAGCGAGAACGGTCAGGAGCCGATAGGGCAGAATGCACGGCCGCCGTTGTGACATGTACTTAGACCCTCAGATTAGCTGGTGCTTGTGAGTAGGTGGGGATTTGAACTTTTTCCCCTCAAAACATTCACTGAGATGATCTCCACTGAATTGGGTGTTGTTTTATGTACAAAAGCAGTGTTGTCACTCTTGCGTGAAAGTAGCGGGACATTGTAAACAGGTCAGAAGTTTGGTGGTTTATCACGCAGTCATAAATCAAGATCGCTGCCTTTGAACTTTTGTAGAAGAAAAAGAAAAAGAATACTTTGTACACCATATTTTTTCCTCATTCTAATTCATATTATGAAATGATGTTCCCCATGAATATTAGTTTGTCTGGATTAGTGCTAATTAGTAACTTTTTAGCAGCACAAACCACAAATGATAAAGTCTCATTTATTAAACTCAAACATTTATTTTTACTTTATTTTATATATGTATTTTTAATACAAAAGTCCTCATACATTCACTAGCTCTTAAATCCACATATCCATTAAACACACTTTAGATATTAACATATGTGCCAGGCAGGTAACTGATTACTAAGGTATGGCTTACTGTGTGTTTATACCTGCTGGTGACCATTTTAAAAGCTGTCTGCAAATTGAATACCAAAATAGAAGTCCCATAAATGTACAGTTTTTATGTTTTATTTATTTATTTATTTATTTTATGTGGGCAAATCTCACTACCTCTTGCAAACATAAGAGGTTCCAAACTGTTCACAGCATGACTTGGATCTTGTGTGAGAGAAATATTTGAGTTAAATCAAAATACTAACAGCATAGCTGCGACAGTGCATCGTTAGCATACATAATGTCTACTGATCGTCATTTAAGATCAACGCTACATCAACATGTTACATCACAAGTATTACTGGCTTGTAAAATCTATAAAACCACACAGTCAATAGTTTTCTCATTTTTGAAGAATTCATTGTATTTTGTGCTTTAAAGGTACAGTTCTCTAAAAATCAGGACGAATGAATAAATTTCATCAATATTGTTTGCTCATATTAAAGAAGTGTACAATTAAATGTATAATCCAGAAATTTGCTAGAATTTGCTGCTGCTTTAGTGAAGCTCAGTCTGTTCTCTTAAACTCACTCGCACTAAACATCTGTGTAAATATTTCATTAAATAGACTTTAAGCCTGCGCTGATGTTAATTTTAAATTATTCTTTACAAATTGATTAAGCCCAATAAAATATTCATATAAGAACAAAATAAAAGCCTTAGTATAACAGAATCTGAGCTGCAATAAATATATTTAATATGGAGGCACATAATTAACCTAACTACATATTGGGGACAGTGGGGTAAAAGACCACAATCCGCTTTAAATATTAAAAATGTAGTTTTTTTTTATAATAAAAGCACTTTCCACACAAAGTCTATGACATTCCCTTAAATGTTCATAGCCAGACCATCTAGTTAATAGGGCTTGGTGATATGGACAAAAATCATATCTCCATATGTTTTAGCTGAATGGTGATATATGTTATACAGGACAATATGTGAAGTGAAAAATACAAAGCAAAATTAGAACACCACACGGCTCTTTGTCTTTAAAGTAAGCTCTAAAATAAACAACCATTTTTAATCAAATTTATTATAAGCTTTTTTGGCAGAAGTTTAAAAGATAGAAAATGTATCTATTTGCACTGCCAGATTTTGTCTGTTAAAGTTGTTTATCTTTATTTAAAATTTATTATTAAAATATATATTTAAATAAAGCTTATTTAATTTGAGAGAAATATTATTGTATTTAGTAGGTTAGAGATTACAGAGTGTGCAGAGGCAGGACATAGTGTAGGTGTAGTTCATGGGTCTGTGTCTGCTTTGAATGGTGCTGCTGACATTAAAGGGAGTGTCCTTTGCTGTGTAATAGAAGAGTCACTGTGTGAGGTGGAGTTACAGACACAGCAGAGCTGAATTTCCAACAGGTTGGAAGAGCACTAACCAGGTTTGGAGCAGCAGAAGTGTCATTTATTGGCATAAAATGATATTTTTTTGAAGAGTGTTGGAAAAATCCCTGGTTTAAAAAAATGCATAGCTAATATGTTTTCCCAAAGGATATGGAGCAGGTCTGTGAACATGTTTGTAAATGGAAAACTATTTCAGGCTTCCTCACTCTTTAAGGACATGATTAAAGATTGACCTACATTTATTTGTTTACAATTCTGTTGGTTTTGTTTTGACTTTGCTGAACAGAAGCGTCGCTTCTTCAAAACACCAACAGACATATATCTATCATGTAGCCTTATTACATATTGCATGTTCAGATTTTTTTGGACACCCATTCTAATGGATGCATTCAGCACCGTTTAGTGGGACCTATTGCTGACACAGATGTGTAAATGCACACACATACACACACAGTTTGTCTAATCCCGGTAGAGTAATTCAATAAAAAAGGATATTAAACATATAATATAAAATATAAACATAGAGCAGATTAACATGAACCTGTTGGCACCTGGCCTAATGCCAAGTGTGGGCTACTGGGGTATAAAGCGCCCTCCCAACATTGATCTGTGGGGCAACTGTGCAGTGCTTTTGGAGGTGGGGCGGTGATCGTCCAACATTCTGACCTCACTGTTGACCCCACCGAATGCAGTCAGATCCTCACAGCAATGTTCCAATAGCTAATAGAAAGCCTTCTCTGGACAGTAGAGACTGTTACTTCAACAAAACGGGATAAACTTTGAAATACCCTTGATTTTGGAAGAAACAATCAATGAGCAGGTGTCCCAATACTTTTGGCCATGTGATGTATAATAATATAGTAATGGGTTTCACTCTTGCCATTCATTTTGCGTAACTCCTGTCTAGCAGTAGTCATCTTGATACATCTTTAGGGCATTAAAGAATGATTGAATCAGTGTGTGCAGATGCTGCTGCTTATCCATCCTTCTCATTTGGAATCTTAGGTATCTTCTTTGTCTCCCTTCATCCTTCCTCAGGTCATTTTTAACCTCACACTTCCTAGAGCTCTCTCAATGGGGCCACACACTCGATTCTTGACCCATCAGTCACAACTCTACTCCGTCTACGTGTCAGTGAGCTTAGCAGTGCAGCTGTTCCAGCCAGAGCCACCGTGGAGGCCTGCAGCAGTTGGTGGCTGGGCCTTGCAGACAGATTGGCTTGTTTGAGTGGAGCCATGTGTGGCTGTCCTGAGAAGCTGAAGGCCTTGCTGGGATAAGCGCTCTAATACCTGCCATTACGCTGCCAGAGGGAGTCATTAGGACTCAGTGGATCCGTTGCAGATCACAGGCAAATGAATGCCGGCCCTCATTCGCTTTTTCCGGACGACTCCCATCAGGGCTTCAGAGAGACCCCGTGAACCATGAAGTAGTGCTGGCTGATATATATCGTCTGAGGGCTTATAGCAGTATTGTGATTATTGCAATATTTGTATTTAGCAATAGTGTTACAGTTAAATTCATACAGAACAAAATATTAACATACCAACCACGAGAACACTCTAAAAGATTTTTGGATCTGAAGAACACAAAAAAAAAACAAGTGTCTGATTCAAATAGGTTTTGTTTGTAGTTTGTTAATGTAAACTTTAATAATATCGGACTTGACCAGCTCCATTATTGAGATGAACAATAAGCATATGATGGAGATCAGTCTCACTGATTAGATTTAAATTTTTATTAAATTATTATTTTTTTTATTATTATTTAACACCAATTTCATTAGTGTTAAAATATTTTGATTATTTATTGTGAATATAAACAAATAAATAAATAAATAAATAAATAAGTATTTTTTTTCCATGTATCTGTACCATTCTGCATTGGTCTCACCACTAATATCAAACATCAGTATCAGCCAGCACTGTCCTCTCTCACTGGCATTTACAACAATAACAACACTGTTGATAATAATATTAGTACAGTTTTAACACAGAGTAGTTTTATTAATGCAGAGCCCAATATCAGTGTTATTGTAAGATATTATGCTTTACAGCAGAATGAAAGGGGAATAATAATGAGGGAAGAAAAAGACCAAAGTGTTGATTAAAAAGGAAAGTTGTTGACGTGTGATTCGAAGGAAGAAAGCAGTACACTCCTGGAGATGTTTGGATTGTGAATTCCAGAGTTTAGGAGCCCCATCTTTATGCTATGTTGTTGTGGTATTTTTAGCTAATGAGGGTTACGTGAGGTTGTATTTGGGATTGTTGCTATACTATACTGATATAGAAGACATGATGCATGCTCCCGTACACCATTGTTGTGCTAACGTGCTGATACGACCAGGTGAAACAATAGCACAAGGTGCTTACTTGAAGAATATAAGCTTACAGCATCAAAGCCTGATTCTTGGGTTTCTGTTCTGAAGGCATGTCAGACTGTTAAATAGTATAATCAGGGCTTTTTGGGACCATGTTTTTTTTTGGGGGGGAATGGAAAGAGGGTATGTTTGTCACTGACACTGTGTAGAAGGCTTACATGGGAATGCTACCAGGTTTTTGTTGTTGTGAGGTTCATGCTTTTGCCATAAGACTCCATTTAATGCCATTATTTTTAGGATTGATGAATTGAACAGGATAATAGGTGATCTTACTTTTAAGCTTCATAGCTGGTTCAGTCTGCTTATTTGGAAGATGGAAGGAAGTCCAAAGCAAGGCTCTGACAGCTCTATCTGCATCTGACATCCTGTCCTGAGGCAACTGATGTGGATAGATCCATGTCTCTGTGGTCAGCTGTGTCCATAGGGTAGTCATAGAGGTCACTCTTATCATCTCTGCAGCCCCAGGCATTGAGACCAATAACTACTAAGTCCATCTCAACACGTTTCAGCCTTCTGCATTTCCATTAGCCACTATGTTAAATGGGACTAGAAAGCTTGCTCACTGTATTATATAATTCACCAGTGTCAGTGAAAATGTACTGCAACTATCTGCATTGGTACAATGCTTCTGTGAGATGGCGGGGGAGGGAAAAGTGGTAGAGGTGTGTGTCTATTTTAAAGAGGGACTTCCTGGTGATTGCTCAGATACACCAGACTATGTGCCAACCTGCTAGCAGATGGCCGGTGGATGACGCAAGCTTATTAGTGTAACGACATCCGCTTCTCCCCCCACCCGACATCTGGAGCATGCGCTATGATACAAAAGATTCAATTGATCCAGTTTTGAAAGAGTTGCAAAACATTGCTGATAGTATACACAGCACCTGTGTAGTGTTGGCATGAACTGAGAGCGCCGTTTTTAATTTGGCACATATCGCCAAATAAAATGTAGTTATATTTAATTGTTTTTTTCCTGTTTTTTTTTTTTTTCTAAACAGTACATAAACAATGTTATTGTTTCACTGCCCACACACATATGGTTCCCATATCTAAATCATTTTAAACTCGCCGTTTTTTTGGTGGCACAAAAATGACCAAAAAAAAATATGACACTGTATAGCTGCCTGTTGGTGGCTGGAGACAGGTTTGCCCATCCGTTCATGAAATTGCAGGAATTGTTTTGTCTCAGACTTACTGAATGAGATATAATACACATCATTTCGATAAATGTATCACAAAATCAGAAAAAAAAAAAATCTGAGCCTAAAAAAAGAAGCTGGGGGGCAGCGCTTTGGTGCGCATACAGTATGTAGGTGATCTTAATGCATATGCTTGAATGTTTTCCTATGTGCAGACCACCGTAGACTTCACCAGCAGACTGCAGATGAATGAGGAAGTGTAAGCGACCGTCGTCAGATTTCATTTTTGACAAATGCCACTGTAAAGCTTGGCGATTCCGAAGTGGAAACGATTCGCAAACGGCCCGGACCTGTGAGCAGTAGGCAATTGGCAGCTGCCTAACAATAACAAGAATTCTACACATTTGATACAGAGTTTCCCGACCAAACACACACCTGTGCTTCATCAGGCTCCCTACTCTCCCAACGTGACTTCTGGCTTTTCCCTAAACTGTAAATGCCCTGAAAGGGACCAGGTTTCAGTCCAGAGAAGACATCGTGCAGAATGTGACAGACCAGCTGCGGGCCATCACAAAAGAGCACTGCTTCTGACAGTGGCAGAACTATCGTCCAAGGGGTTGACTTTTTAATATTTCTGTATCTGAATATGATTATTAAGAATAAGAATGAACGGATATTTTTGAACACACCTCATATATGAGCCCAGTATTGCAGCCCTTGGTGTGATGTGATTTGTAATGTAGTGGATCCTTCACGCCAAAGTCTGATGTGTTTTTTACTTTCTGTGCTCTGTAAACGGGGCTAGAGGCACCATTGCTCTCACAAATTTCCACTCGTTCTTTTTCTCGACTCCAGCTGAAAATGGAACACAGCGCCACAGTCTGTCAGTTTTCAACTAGCTGTGAAAGATGTTTACATACAAAACATGTTTATTTTCATCTGTAAAAATGATGAAGGGCCTTTAAAGGTACAAGAACCACATACATATCAAAAGATAAAATAGATAAAAATGATCATGTTAAAAATATATTTTGAGTGACTAAATGTGATTTTTTTTTTTTTTTGGAAAATAAACACAAATGGACATCATAAGTAGACCTCAGTGTGAAGAGTTGAATTGCTAGCATGCTAGAGGTAATTTTAAGTAGTGGGTGGAAGTTGGAAACGACTAAATTGGAGAAGGAATTAGGGAAAAATGGCACTTTAGGTCTTTAAATGTCTGTAATTAGAGTAGAGTTGTTGCCATGCTCTTTTAAATTCGATTGACAAAATACAATTTACTTTGATGAATTGGCAGTGATTGGTCGTAATCAGCTGTAACATTACATCCAACTGCTTAATATTGTGTAGGCCCCCCTCATGCCACCAAAACAGCTCTGATGTGCCGAGGCATAGACTCCACAAGACATCGTTCAGAAATGTGTGGCACAGTAGCTCTCTAATGGGATCAGACCAGATGGGCTAACCTTCGTTCCTCGTTACCTTGTCACCAGTTCACCGGTTGTCCTTTCTTGGAGCACTTTTGGTAGGTACTGAGCCCTGCAAACCAGGAGTACCCCACAAGACCTGCTGCTTTAGAAATGCTCTGGACCAGTCACCTAGTCTTGACAGGCTCTTGTCAAAGTGGTTCAGAATCTTATGCTCACACATCTTTCCTGCTTCCACAGATCAACTTCAAGAGCTGACTGTTTACATGATGCTTAATATAGCTCATCCTTTGACAGGTGCCATTGTAACAGATACTTGCGTCAGTGGTTTTTAATGTTATGGCTGGTCTGTATCTTCCCTTTGTCCATGTGTTTAAGAGCACAGAGGGTCATTAGCAAATAATACACTCAATCAGAGCTGCAGTCTCTTAGGGTCCTGTATAACGGAGCGTGGGCCCATTCTTCAAAGCATGGCTGTGTATTGTATTTGACCTGACTCTGGCCCCTGTGCCCTTGTTTTGCTGGGACCCATAGGGGGGCTCCTGAAGCCCTGATTCATTTCTCATTGCTTCCTCTGTGCTCAACTTGAGCTGATCAATCACAGAGATGTATGTTTGTGCCACCGTACACATGTGGCCACCACAGCACCTGCTAGATACCCCAGTGCTGAGATGCTGTCAGTTTAGCTGCTTTTGACTAATCTCCCCATTTTTGACGTGTGTGTGTGTGTGTGTGTGTGTGTGTGCATGTACACTTATTCAAATATTCATTGATTTTCTTTTTTTTTTTTTTACATATCAGACGTATTGAAGAGTGTGAAGAAATGTGTCTGCATCTATTCGCGTGTGTGTTTTGTTTTTGTACACTGTTTTTGTACGTGTTCAAGGCATTTGTACATGTCAGCTGTGTGTGTGTGTGCGTGTGTGTGTGTGCGCGCGCGCACGCATCCAGCCAGAGAGTGCTCAGTGGCAGCATGTGGCAGGGGCCCTGTTCGTGAGGTAGCAGGCACTGTCCAGACGCCTCCTTCAGGGACCTCATCAGGCTTCATGTTCCCTTCCCCTTGCGCCTCAGGCCATCCATATTCATTTCCTGCACTGATTTAGTCGCAATGAAGAGAGAAGTCTGCCCCCCCACACACACACATCCCACCCCCACCTCTGTGCCTGCTTTCCGCCTGCTACCTTGCATGACAACATGCAGTAATTGTGTTGGATTAGTGTGATAGTACAGTAGACCCGGGTCAAATGCCTGTTTACATGAGCAACATTCTACTGTTGAGGTAGCTTTGGCCAGGGTTAGACAGTATAGATACACGTGTAACAGCATTACATAATCAGGATACAAAAGACTGTAATCGGTTACAGTTACAATGGAAAAGTAAGAAATTAGATTATAGGTGATTATATTACAGCCTGAAAAGCATCAGTACTCTTATCATGTTTGTTTCTGATCATGTGAGCAAATGTGTTGGTGAGACGCAGCTATTTTCGATGTTCGTTGTGATTTTTCTTTCTTTTTAATGACAAAGCTTGTTGATTGTAACAGCACCCCCAGTGGCAAATCTTTAATCTCTAATCGCTAATGGAAAATTTTGGTAACACTTTACAATAATGGTACATTAATTAACAGTACTTATGACAGTAATAGACATTACGGAAAAAAAAAAAAATGAATATCTCAACTAATTATTAATTGACACTACTTGAGACATTATTAAGCATTACTTAATGTTTGACTAATAACATATTTTAGAAGCTGCAGCCAGTTGAGCCCAGCAGACTTGCTATATAACGTAGAACTAGTAATAGAATCTGTAACTTACCTACACTATATGAACAAAACTATTTGGACACCCAAATATGGACAATATTTTATTGATCAAATATTAAGGAATGCTTAATAATCTCTTATGTACTGCCAGTTAATAATTAGTTGACATTAATTAGCCATTTAGTAATGTTTATTACTGTCATAAATACTGTTTTATTAATGTATCATTGTTGTAATATATTACCATAATTTCATAAAGACTTAAAAGTGAAAAAGGAACGGAATTCACTGTCATGAGTAAATATTAGTAAATATTCTCTCAGCTTTAAAAGACTGTTACTATACAGTAGTAATAATGTTAATCCATTAACTAAATCTTATATGTCAATATAATAAGACCTTATCATTCTGATGTGTTTTTAACTGTTACATAATCTAAAAAAGCCAGCAGCCAAAGAAAAACAAAAAATAACAAACATCACACACTAAGAAATCAGACTAGCATGAACCAGTTTAGATCAGTTTAGATGAACATGGAATTCATGCTGGTCTAAGCTGTTTGTTTCACATTTCAAGATAAATAGACCAAAATAAATGATCCAAAATCCTTAGAATGTAGTCCTTTCACCTTTATATATATATATATATAATATAGTACAAGAAGGGATTTGTTTCATGTAGACATACGATACTTTGGTATTTGGTTTTTATACTTTAATATTTTAATTTCAATTTGAATATATGGTACTTTATGACCCCAGGATTAATCCTTTGAACTTTATTACAGTTATATTTTTAAAAGATAATCAGTAAAACAATACTTTTTAAAAATTAATCCTCCCGTCCTTGGCATAGGGACCACCAATAAAATATTAAAATATTAATAGTTTCATATAATATTTGCTAGAAATGTGCTAATAATTTGGTTTTTAGTCACATTTTCTTTTGAAATCTTAATTTATTAACTGAGAAAAATATCAGTTTGTTTAAAATAGACAAATGTGTTCAGAGCGTATTTTAATCTTGTAATACTGCTGCTAATGTAATGTCATTTACAGGGTAGAGATTAAGTGGTGTAAGTTAATAAGACAGAGAAAGTAACAGTGGCATAAATACATGCTGATCTAGAAATGAATATTTACATAATATATTGTTTCACTTTCTCATGATAGAAAGAGGACGTTTGAAGTAATATTACCTTAAATTGTGACGTGTCCTTTTTTTCTTTTTGTTATCATTCATGCATTAAATATTAGCTGTAATATTAATTAAAAACCTTATTTTCAAAAGTGTCAGTTTTACTGTTTTTCTAATGTTTTTGTTATGGTTTAGAAAAATGCAAAAAAAAGAAATGCTCTTTTCTTTCGCATTTAATTTGTTTCCTCATATTAAAGACAGATTTTCAAATGTTTTTCTGCTCATGTATCTGTGCTTATTAAATAAGCATAACACGAAGTAAGTATCCGTCGTGTGTGTGTGTGTGTGTGTGTGGTCTTATTCTGGCTTGCCTGTTTTGTGTTTTAGGTTTTCTTTTTTTGGTTTTTAATTTTTTGATGTCCTTGATCAGCACTGTTCTTAGTGTCTGTCATTTGGAACAAAGAGGAGATATGGCAAGCCATTGTTGGGCTGGATGATATCATTGCATTAGCTGAAGTGAAGTGAATCAAACCCGTGATTAAAGTGGTGGGTGTATCTTTTTTGTTCTTCCAGGGGAGGAAATTGATGGTAATAAAAAAGAAGTCAGATGACTTAACTCTGTAATTACCAGACTGGCTTTGATGACGCTGGAGCGTTTGGTGTGTCTGCCACTGTTACAATTAGTTCATCCTTTGTACCAGCTTCATAAAGGCTTGGGGCAGCTGTGGCAGCCGGGCTGCTGCGGTATATTAACTGTAGACATACGTTAGTTACTCGCGTTTTCAAACTGTTTCTTCTGGTCACATGTTTTCGACCACACATGCGCGCACGCACACACACACACACACACACACACACACACACACACACACACACAGAGGTACCTCAGGCTTAGATCATGAGTGGTAGGAATGTGCTCCTGCCTACAGGCATGCTGAGTAGATAGAGTCTGTGGTTTGCAAACAGCCCACATTGATCATTATTCATGAAAGGCAGTCATATGAAGGCTCGGCCTTATTTCCCTGAAAATGCGTCGCTATTGCTGAATAGAAAGACAGTCTGAATAAAACGGTTTAGTCAGACATGCAGCATGCACATGACCTTAACTGTGTGTGTGCGTGTGTGTGTGTGTGTGTGGGTGGGTGGGTGTGTGAGAGAGAGTGAGTGTGTGGCTCGGTGTCATGCATGCATGACCATTTGCCTGCTATGCATGCAGAATTATAATACAGCACATAGACATGGTCATGATGCACAATAGGCCTCACAATTGTACCAATCAAATGGTAAAAATAAATGAATAAAATAATGGCAGACTGGGCTGACGTCCAATTAGGAGCTTGTTACTATGCCGTTAACACACACTGGTGGTTTTGTGTTGTTTACAGACTCCTGTAATTAGTTTAAATTGTTTATATGATATGTAATATGGAGTATGTGATCTCATTCAGTCTTATAAAGATCTGTGAGTGTGAAGAACCTTTATTTTAAGCTGAAGAACCTCTATAATGGACAGGGTCTTGACAGAACCATTCAATTGGTATAGATCCATTTTACGGTGGCACAAAGTGCGGTTGTTTGTTTGTATGTGTCGTTGCTCTCATGCAAAACTCTTGCACCTTCATTTGTATTTCCTGACATGTGAATCTGACAGTTGTTCTTATACCATGTCAAAATGGAATGATGAGTGGACCAATAGAAATGCCCCATTTTACATTAGCTTCCATAATATGGAAGTATTATTACATTGACATCCAAAATCCAATTTTTTTTTTCCTTCTGCTGTAAATTTGCTATTTTGGAGATACAAGTTTTGTTTTTGTGACTGCATATGGTTGCGTTATTGATGTACCGACGATATGTGTGATACACTCATAGCAGCATATTGTGATGGCTTGCGTTATCATAACAATAATATACCTCCATGTTTCCCACCCCTACTGTGTGCTTGTGTGACAACCCCATTTGCAAGGAGATGTAGCTTTAAGTTTGGAACTGAATAAGCAGAAGCACATTTTCTGCCCACTCAAATGAACATCTCTCCAATTGAGTGTGGAGTGGTTTGTGCTTGGGCTGGCCTATGCCTGCCTCAGGGTGTGCCCTGCTATCTCCATCCACCTCTTTACCACAGCCAACTAGGGCGACAGGCACTCGGCAAAATTTGGGCCTGTGAGTAATAGACTCGTTTTGATAAACGCCTCTGAATGACACCAGCATAATTCACCCTAAAAGTTTGCACTGTCACCGGGATGAGCTAACTGTCTCCCACAAATATATGGGTGCAATTTTCGAAATAGGTTTATAGCAATCCTTGGGAGAGGAAGGCGAGAGATAGCGATATTACCGACTTTATTACTGCAGCCGAACATCATCCAGCACCTTGCCCTTCCTGTATCTCTGTCTTCTGCACTTACTCTGTCTCTACTTATGTAGCTTTCTTTCTTTTTTATCATACCAAGTAGTAAAAACACACACACACACACACACACACACACACACAGATAACATATAGTCTGAAAATATTACAGAATAGGTTACAGTAAAATGTAAACGAATAGTAATTCAGAGCATCAAAGGTTTGACATATCTTCATATTACCCGTCTGAATTGCAGCCGTTATCTGTATGTGTATCTGTGGCGCAGTCTATAATAAACAAATGAACTCAATCCATTGCCTCTTAAGCCTTTAGTCCTGGACTATTTTTATGTCAGGCTGACAGCTTGACAGTGTGTTTTAGTTGAGATGCTGATTTACTGAAATCACTCTACGTCAGACTCTTTGGAAGATCAGGGAAGTGGCAGCAAGTGTTAAATATTACATTTGTTTTCCATTTTCAGAGCGAAAAACAGATAAACACAGAGTAGACCTAATTATTTACTACACAAATCAGATTAGGCCGTTGCAAAGAAGCTACTTTAAATAACAGAGAAAAATGAACTGCCTCCCGTGAAAACTTTTATAGCATGTCTAATGTATAATCTCTCCAAATTAAGACAGCAGTTATTATTTGTTAATGGTTGTGGTTTCCAGGAAAGACATTGAACAATAGACTCAGAAGACAGCAACGGGTGGTGTATCGGCCATATTCAGTATATTGTCCTCTGGCTTCTTTAGTGTTGTATTGAAATTAGTTTTGATTGAAATGGAATGAGGGTCTATCACTCTTTATTGACTGGCTGTTGAAATGAAGGATCCATTGTCTCCTTCAAGCTCCCCACCCATTCCCAATGCATCCCATAAGACGTACTTACAGAGTCTCTATAATACATGCCCTTAAATAGGCATGAACAAAAGGATCACTGTTGCAATGCCATCCAGCTCTGATGCCACAAAACCCTGAGCCACTCCCTTCTTGGCTCCCAGTGAATACTCCCCTTGAGCACCGTTGATGGGTGTTGACTGAAAAAGTTCCTTATTCTGCAGCACCCGAGGAGCTGTGGGCTGCCAATGGGCTGCGTTGACTGGCAGCGATCAATCATGCGCACGGGAGAGGCCTAATGAAGCAGGCTGTGCTTTATTAGAGGCCTAGATTACTGCGGGCTCTGGCTCAGCCGGCAAAGCCCAGATGCACAGGAAGGCACACAGGCATTCGGCCATAAAGCTGTTTACCCAATGCTGTCGTCCATTACATGACCCCTACATGAATGTGACCCTTTTATGACGCTGCCTTTTTTCCCCTGTAGATACACAACATTACAGGAACGTAAACGTGGTCCAAGCCAAGCATTCATGAAAGCTCTAAATGTATTAACTCGAGACGTTTTTTTGTGTGGGCAGATGAAATAAGGACAGCGTTCAGCTGAATTAGTCACTCCTTTCATCGATTGTCTTTTCAGTAATATGACTCCAGAGTGGTGATGTGGCCGTGTAAATAACTTGAAATACCTTTTTATCCTCCTCTCCGCAGTCCGAAATTTACACACACCGGAAAGCTGAAACACAGCTCCCCTGGGTAAAAATAGCCAGGGAGTGACTTTGAAACGGACGGCTTTTGAAAGCGGTCAAAGAGTGACCCGACGAGACTCCAAATAATATTTCAGGCTCTGATAAAAACAGTTTACTCATTAAATCATGGGGCTGGGGAGCGGGATGGATGATTCAGGACCATAATTCAGCGTGGGAGGACAGCACAGAAGTTTTAATACTGTGCACTTTTAAGGGAAGAGAGGTGAGAGGCCTCAAGACGAGGGGGCACACCGAAAAGTTTTGCAGACAAATGAGTAGCGAGGGAGTGAAAAATGCAAAGCAGATGTTTTTTGAGCCATTTTAATGGCAATGAAACATTACTGATGCCATTACCGAGCTCTTTTATGGCTCCTTTTAATCCTCCTCCTGCCTGAGGTAAGGAACCCCTTGTGGTGCAAAGCAGCCTCTTTGCTTTAGAGCGACAATTTGAAGCCATTTCCAATTCATTTCCTAATCTGCCATAAGGCTTTGCAAGGCTTCCTTTGCAATTATTATTTCTTTGGAGAGAGGGAGGAAAAAAACACATGCAGAGAAGTGGGAAAGTCACACCAGTCAGGTAAATTCATTGTAGTCCTTTGGGTGTATATTTCTCTGTATCGTTTGCTTTGAAACGACACAAATGTGGGTTCATTTTTTCTGTAACGTTATTTATTTATTTTAATTTTTTTTTTTTTTTTTTTTTTTTTTTAAGAGAAGTTTGAAAATTATAAACACAGATGCTGAGGCTCTGGTTGCGTCTCTGAGGTAGAAGAAAAGAGCTACAGAAAATCTTTCTTTTTATTGTAGTTATATAGCATGCTTTCAGCAGTTCGGTCCCAGCTTCATTGATGGATGGGGGAATCGAGTCAAGTACATGGAACACACACAACCCTCAAATCCTTGCGTCTGTCCAGAAAGGTTTCCAGCACCGAAAGCTCTGTTTGAATAATGGAGCAGCGGGCTGGCGGCCCCTATCACTATTAAACGCAGATTATAAAGCGCGTGGGCCCAGGTGCTTGAGGAGCAGACGGCTGCAAGGCCCTGGCGGCTGGTCTGCAGGGGAGTCCGATGTCTGCTGCCTGCATTAAAGCCCCCCAGTCCTGAAAAAGCTTGCAGGAGCTCTTCCAGGGGTGCGGGCCGGGGCTGGAAAACAAGCAGGAGATGAACTGGAAGGCCTCAGCGGGCCGCGTCCAGCGGACTGTATATCACGCCCGGTGGCAGCCGCATGGGCGTGTGTGCAAACGCGCAGCTCATAAATATCCCTGTTCCTACACACACACACACACACACAAGCTTACACACATACACATATATACACACACACACACAAGGGCCCCCGTGATGGTGATGGCGAAAGGATGTCGCTGTCGGAGTGATTGAATGCTCCTCGTCCTGGCCCTCGGCATATCCCTGCTCTCTTGCACCGGCTGGAGTGGGAGGCCTACCGCCGAGCTAAAGGAGGGGGGTTGGGGGTGCTCTGCAGCCACACACTGAGGCTGTACGATATAGACTGAATATCATTTATGTGATTATATTGTTATTGCTTTAGAATGTACTAAAATGGATCCTAGTGTTGGCTGATAATAATGGAATTTATTTTAAATATTTGACAGCAGTTTTTATGCAACAGTTAAGAAATTAACCTTAGATTTATTGAATTACATAGCATTATGTATTTCACATCATGCATTCTGTGTTACAGAAAGGAAAATAACGGTTTTCTTAGTTTGTATGTATTTTAACAGTTGAGTTGAAAAAAACCCTGAAGCACCCAGAAAATTACAGCTAACTGATCTCAAAAATGGAAGTTAATTTTATAACAAAGACATACTTCATTGGTCAAGACTGTTACCTAAAATACAGGACTGAAGTATAAACCAGTAAAGGTACTTTAGTATTGCTGATTTATCAAGATCAATATAAATTGGCATACATTGTTTTAACCCAAATTATTATTCTACCAGTTTATGTGAGCTGAATGTCCGAACAGATTTAGGAAGCTTGCAGATATGTTGCACGCAGGTCATTTACATATTGCAACTTCCGTAATTCCAGCATTGTAAAATACCTTTTTAGCAACAGACAACAATAAACATTAGAGTGTGCCATCCAGCTGCCCACAAAAAATACTGTACACATACTAATCTGCCATAAAAGTTAAAAACACATTTATAGTGGCATTTATCAAGGGGTGGGATATATGAAGCAGCAGGTGAACAATCAGTTCTTGAAGACATTAAAACCAGGAAAGATGGGCAAGTACAAGGATCTGAGCCAGTGTGACAAGAATCAAATTGTGGTGGGTAGAGGACTGGGTCAGAATATCTCCAAAAAGTGGGGTTTTGCATGCACTATATGCCATGATCAATGCTTAAAGGACAAGGGGTGAACTGGTGGTAGAGTCTAATGCTCATCAGTGCCACCATGGAGGCCCCGCCTTATTAAACATGCATATAGACCCTCTGTCCTTGTATACAGGGGCATTTTACACATCCACACAGGGAAACACACACATACACACTAGTGAATTCACACACTGTGAGAGTGGGGAGCAGCCCTTGCTCAAAGATACGTCAGTCTTGTCCTGCCAGTTCAGGGAATTGAACCGGCAAGTCACAAGGCTGGTTCCGTATCCTCCTGACCACAGCTGTACATCTGCTCACAAATTACAGGACAATCTTCTCCTGACGTCTTGGTGCCAGATACCAGAGAACACCTTCAGAGGTATTAAGTCCATGTCTCTAATGATCATTTATTGTGTAGTAGTACAAGAGGGACCTGTTCAGTAGTATGTCTTAGGCCTTATGTCACTTGTGCTCCCTGAGAAACTTTGAACTATTTAGGCTAAACGTGAACAAACACAACTTTCCAGATGTTTAGAAGAACAGTGTTTGGGTTCCTCTTCCACTAAAAGCTCTTGTGATTTACTGTTATGAAGGATAATAGATTATAGATTGAAACCTAGATGTTTTGTACTGTTGTTTTCTTAAGGAATAAATGCTTAGTGCGTGGATAAATAACTTTTAAATATTATTTTCTCCTTGTGGCCTACGGCTTCTGCTACAGTACTGTACACGCAAACTCCCTCCATCCTCTACCCCTCTTGAGACCTAGCTGTGCATGCAGAAACCTTTTATGCTGCACTTTAGCGGTCTTGCACTGCAATGGTAATGTAGTGATAAATGTAGAAACATTAAGAAGCACAAGGTACATGAGGTAGCATACTGGGTACTGTTATTTAGAGTGAGTAAGCTCGGAAATATGAAGGGCAAAATCCTGTCTGGGGACCAAAATTGAAACTAAGGAAGACATTAAATCATGACGTTGCGGCTTCAACAGACGTAGCTACTCTCTGTCTTCTTTTCTCTCTCTTTCTTTCTTCCTTTCTTTCTTCCTTTCTTTCTTTCTCCCCACATCTCTCTGTCTTTTAGACGCACACATAGACAGAAATCTCAGATAATCAAGGGGCAGTAATTAGCCTCACTTGCTTTATTTTAATTGGGGGCAGGGGAAGGTTGCTCATTCACTGAGATTTTCTCCCCCTTTCAGTAATTGCATACTTTTTACACTACCCAAGCGTGCCTGCTGATTTCCTTCTCCTTCTTTATATAAATTTCTCCGTGTTCATCAGCTTATTTCAGCTCGGCTGAAAGAAAAATGTATTTGTTTATTTATTTATTTTTTTTCAGCAGTCAGCACTGAGTGAACAGTGGACATGTTTTCTTTCCATTTTGGTCATTTTAGGTCCACCGATGTCTCTGCTCTCCTACATCTGAGCCTTGACACTGTCCAGGTCCGCCCTGGTTGGCGAGCAAGCGCGCCGTAGAGAAAGGGAGAGTTTATTTCCTGTTCTTGTGAATCATATATCAGTACAATTCCCCTCTGAGCTGTTTGGCAACGGCGGAATGACGGGTGTCATTTATCATACGGCCTGAAAGAGGTTGTGGGAAAAGGGATTTGAATTCTTTCGAAGGTGTGCGGATTCTCCTTAGTGGGGGATCATTAAATGGAGGGGTTTTTTTTTTGTTTTTTTTTTTCCATCGAGGGGATGTGAGGGACTGCTTTAAGCTTCTTCTTTCTTTTCTTCTTCTTTCCCTATGTGCTAAAGTACTAGCTGCATCCGTTCTTCTCTGCCTAAAGACATGTAAGGTCTGTATTTTGATAAGGTTTGATGTTTGGATTGAATAGTTAAAGTTTTTTTTTTTTTAACATAAGATTTGTTTTTCTAATTAGATTTGATTGAAAACAGAAGAGAACCAGCACATGGGATGGACAAATAAAAATAAGTAATCATTATTGTAATCATTTAAATAACAGGGAGTATTGCCAGTGTGTGTAGGCTAGGAAGGACCATAGAGTCTGTAAAGAGCACCCAGTGTATGGAAACTGTAGAAGAAGAAATAGGAATAAATAAGGAATGTATTTGTAGGAATAAATGGGAAAATGACTTGTTCCTCTCCAAAGAATACACTTGTTTGCTGAATTGAACATATATATTTAGGAAAGGTTCTTTTGCAATATTTACAATATACTAATGAATAGCGTGATGTCACACACTGTGACATTGGCTTCAAACATCCGTGTTAAATTATTTGCCATATTGCCAACACTTACCAGCTCACATGTACCCGCTACTCCACATCTTATCTCTGATTGAATAAGCAGTGATTGAGGAAGCCTTAGTTTAAGATCTGCTTCGAAGATTAAATGAATGCTGAGTATCTCGCCACACGTCCAACAGTTTCTCAGTTTGCATTGCTCTCCAAGAAGTAGCATCTGCCTAATGAGAAACAGCAGACCCTATCAAACACAGCTCCTTTGCTGACACTCCCTAACTGTCATCAACATAGGATTTCTCACACTGCATACATGTTGATCACAAAATGATTTCTGATGCTGCTGTCAGCAGCTCTTCCTCGACTTGCCACAAAAATATGTTGAGGTTTGATTTAACTGCAGGAAAAACACACTCACACACACACACACACACGCACACACACACACACGCACGCATGCACACACGCACACCATCTCTACCTCCCACTGTGGCTTATGAGTGCAGGGTACATGCAGTTTATATTAAGCGACTCTGAGAAGAGCTCTGATCTTGGATCAGCTTTGGCTTGGCAATAAAACTGTACTCATTACAGTGTAAAGCTCACTGTTCCGGGTACAGGACTCAATCTTCTGTGGATTTTGTTGTATGTTCATCAGAAAAAGAGGTCTACAGATCATAAAAGGAAGACGTTGATTGCATTGGCACTAGGGCAAATGATATGGTATATTGTTTGGTAGTCAAACATTGTTGTTTGAAGTGCCAGTGTAACAGAATACAGCTGTATGCAAATATACCAACCAAGGAATTGCACTCACGTAAGCCAACAAATACATCGTTTTGGTGAAAATATCTTTAACCCATTGTAGAATTTTGAAAACATAAGCGTCACAATTTCTGTTGTAATTTTACTGGCGTTTAGTACATGTTTACAGTCATGAAAATGAAAAATTTAGATTTTTCATTTTGTACAACTAATCGTCAGCCTGAAATCCATGTGTACCTTTAGTAGTTTAGGACTGGTGTCCAGATCTGACACTACATTTGTTTTGAAGAGCCTGCTTTTCCCCTTTCTATCGTATCCTGAAGGATGAAATCATCCCTCGCCTACAGTCGTTGTTCCATTTCACACTAAAATGTCACCGTACAGACGAAAATTCCAACTAATCTTGTCGACTACTGACAAACAACAGTTAACATATACATATCTTCGCTGGCTTCTACATGTGTTGTTTGCCCATTGACACATGATCGTGAAAGCCAGAACTGTTCTTGATCAGCTAAATCAGTTATGATCAGGTAATCACATAAAACAACTTACTGAACCAGGGCCAGTTACACTTGAACTCCCAGCATCGTCCGAAGTTGCTCGTACAATCTCCCAAGCTCTCACTTGAGAGCTCCTGTTATATCTCTTTTTAATGAAGCAATGGATCCTTGTCCTTTAAGTACTGACAATAACACTGCTCAGAAAAGCAACAGGAATTTATTATAATGACCATATATCGCCGCATTTTTTTAGCCCTTATAAGTAACAGTATAACTGCATCATAGTTTGTGCATGTTGTGTGGCCCTTGCTGCCACCTGCTTTCAATAGTCAGGCTTGTTCACTCCTGTTCTGGCTGTCCTCTTCTGCTCTCCTGGGGTGATTCTGGGGCGATCGGCAGGATCCTGAAACCAGCCAGGGGGGCCTGACCTGACCTGATCGCCAGCTTGTCATATTCGGTGCTCTCTCTGACTCGAGAACTGCAGTAGATGCCCCTGAGGTAAATGGAAACATTAGGTTGTTGCCAGACCAGTTCACATCTCATCCAGACCACACGAGGAGACAGAAAGAGAAGGGGGATAGAGGGGGCGCAGAGTGGCTGGTACTGCCAGGTGAAGTCTTTTTCATCTCTGAACTGCAACACAAATGATCAAACGGTGTTTTCAAAACACACATAAATTACTGAAGCTTCTGCACACGCATTACACCTGGCCTGACACATCATTAAAGGGCTTGTAGCCTACATTTTTCTTTCGTTTTAGTTTTAACTGGGCCTGGACAATAATTCAATATCAAAATTTATTGCAATATAAAATTTCAGTAATGGTGATATAATAATTCTGGTATTTTGATTTACATTGTTTACAACATCTGTCACTGTCTGCTGTTCATTGCTTCAGTTCACTGCACTTAAGGTGAGCAGAAAGAGCAGAGCACAATGGACTACATCAGTGTGCAATGATCTACACAACAGCCTAACCTTAACACCACCCAGCCTTAACGCTACCTGAACCAAACCAAGCTGGCGGGCGTAAGTGCAGTGCAGCTGGCCAAGGGATGCAGATTGAGTAGCCACTGTTTGAAGAAAGCACACCGAGTTCCATAAGCAGAGCTGCGGGGTAAACTGTGGTCGTAGAGAGGGCCTGTGTTCTCTTTTCTGATCCACCTTCCAAATGTGAGGGAACCCGTAAGAGAACAGAGATTTGAGCTGTCCGATAACCTTAACCAAAGACTCCATGTCAATTAGCATGTTATGGCTATGGCTTCTTTACAGTCATCATTCGACCAGCTGATGCAAATGACAACGTTTTAGAAATACTCTGCACTCCTCAAGTTCTGACAATCAGCAGATAATGGCTCCTCCAAGCAGCTGCCTAGCACAATGAAAATGAACTGATACCAGCAGAGTAGGAGAAAGCTACAAGAAGATTGCAAAATCTTTCTTTGCTGTGTAAAAGAATGGCAGAGGTCAAGTTGAGGTCTGGGAGATTAAAAAAACCTTCAAAGAGAACGGCTTTAGGGTTACTAGAAAAACAAAATGAAACCCCCATTTGACTGCAGGAGACCTTCAGGAAGATTTAGCAGCCTCTGGAGTGGTGGCGCACTGTTCTGTGCAATGACGTCTGCTCAACTTTGACCTTCTAAGAGGAGTCATCAGAAGAAAACCTCAATTTATTTACTGAACTCCCACAAGAGCAACGCAGCCTTTACTGCTCAGGCAGATGAGACACCTAAACAGCTGTACAAACAAAAAATCAGACACAGTGTACATGTACTGTACCACTAAAACAGTGTGGAAACACTTCATCTGAATATCACATATTTTTGAATGCTTTAGTAGTACACGTTAGATGATTTAACCTATAATAAACTAAAGATCCACAATATTAACTTTAATTTCCCTAAACCTGACCTTTATTCCAAATATTATAAAAAATAAACAACTTCAAATTAATATTGGTGTCATCTCTCCTCCATGTAGTGAAGTTATTTTAAGGTAGCAGTATGACGTAATGTTGCTTTCATGCTTAAATTGCGTAATCTATGAAATCGTGTACAGTAATAGTGTTACGGCTGTGTAGCTGACAGTACAGGTGTGTTTATTATTCAGCTTTAACGTTAGTATGCATGCCTAATCCACCCTGTGCCCTCACTCTGCATCTCTTGAAATGCACAGGGTGTGTTGACATTGTTTTACCAACTCATCCAAATGTTTAATTGCAATTACAGTCCCGCGATAGCTCCCTACGGGGCATATGATTACAATTAGAAAAAGGGAGAAAATATTAATTAATTAGACTGCTCATAGAGGAGAAGCATATTGGCTTAAGCCTGCCTGTAGGACACCTCTGAGGATTGGCACTTTATTATGACTTTTTTTTTTTTTTTTTAGTATGTGCATGTTGATGTGGTGTGTTTTTTTGAAGTATACTGACGCTGTCCCTGTTCAAAAGGTGTTTACTGCATTCATTTGCATTTCACGTCTCCCGTGATGTAGTTGATGACTTATTGTACTCCTTTTCAGTCCGTCACATCATGTGGACAGACTGCGAGAGATATTTTTTAAGTACTGCACTTAAACCCAACACATTTCGGTGACCATTTTGTGGAACCCACTGTCTTAAGCCTAACGGTTAGAAGGGTGAAGCTGTTTTCTTTCTTTGTTCTCTTCTTTTAATGTAGTGAAGAAGCCTTAGAGCCAAAGCTCCATTCGTCTGAACGCAGCAGTTCATTGGGTTACGAGGCCGAGGCCTCTGCAGAAAACAGTCATCTAGTTTGTGACCATTGTCTGTGATTGATGACCCAACCTTTAGTTGCTGAGCTGGTGTGTTTGTTCCTGTGTAATTGTCTTCCAGATGGCTGGGCTAAGTGTTCGTTAACACGTTTATGGTTGCATTGTTAAAATTGATGGCTCGGGTGCCCGTTCCTTAAAAGATGTACTGCTCCAGACTCTCATCCAAACATTTGAGAGACTAACAACAAAAAAAGAAGAAAACATGGAAGGACTGCCTTTTGTCCAGAACCCTTTTTTTTTTTTTTTTTTTTTTTTTGTGTTTTGTTCCATTGGAGAGCATCTCTGATGTGCTGCTTGCTTACATCCAGGCTGGATTCCTGCTTAAAAAATCTCACAGTGGATTATGATACCACCCGTTTTCCTCCCATCATTCGTCTTTGAAGTTTTCCTTGTGGAAGCAGCGTATTTGTAAATGGTCTCCCTATACATAAAGCCATCCTAAAGGCGGTGTGAGAAATGAGAAAAACCCTCAGCCTCAGAGAGCAGTAGGACTGTGAGGAGGGTGAGGTGGGGGGGGTAGAGACAGAGAGAGAGAGAGAGAGAGAGAGAGAAAGAGAGAGAAAATGGATCTAGGTGGCAGCGCTAGTCATCAATCATGTCCCCTCAAGGGGAGGTGCAGCTAAAGCTGGGCTGAAGTGCTATCTGTCAGCTGCTGAGATACAGACGGCGCTGCACGGGCCGCAACCATATCACTCCGCCATCAGCTCCCAGCAGCACCCACGACCATGTAAACACGCGCAGGTGCGCGCCTTGCCTAGCGCATGGCCCACTTCCCTGCTGAGGAGGTCACCAGGATAAGGCTTTCAAGTTTGGCACGAGAGATATCTGCATCGTACCTACTGAGATAGGTGTTGTTTAAGAGTGTGCGTTTGTTTTTGGGGGGACAATATGGCAGTTCAGTAATAGTAATATGGCTTGTGATGTTGATGGATGACTTTTAGGAGGATGCCAGCTACAGTCATTTGAATTGATGTAGTCTTGATGGAAGCCTACCTAAACCTGAAAAGTGCACCTATTGTTCAGCGTGACACTGCTGTACGTTGTAGAACAGGTACACGCAGGTCAACACATCTACCTGCACTGTCCCCCAAAAAGCCTCAACCATGCTTTAGTGACCTGGAATAATGAAGTTAGATCAGGAATTTATGGCCATAACAGAGAAGTCTGGAGGGCGGTCAAGACGGTTTACAAACTTCAGGGAGGAAAAAAACAATATATGCTGCCATTAGCTGTGTCTCGCTGTTGAATAAAGCCACCAGGCGCTTCTCCTCCCCAACGTCGAGCAGCAGCTGTCGATAGCTAGCAAGATGGATAGCCGTTCTGCATGCCTATTGATTCGGCACAGGCCAGAGATATAAGTATCATTTGTCATTTCTGGAATGATGCGGAGTCCTAGTTAAAACCCACAGAGGGGGAGATGGCCATGCCGGCGGGGGAAGGCAGAGGAGCAGGTTGTCTGGTCCTTTGATGAATGGCTCCATGGCTTTTTGGTTTTGACTGGGAGCGGTGGGGGCCCTTTTAAGCAGCTATTTGCTTTCACGACCCTCCAAGAACAACAAGGCAATGGGATCCGTGGGCCCGAGAGCTCGGCCTGCTTACACCACCTCCCACCCCCCCCGCTGCGAGCAGGGTGGTCCGACCCGATGGCTCCTACTGTCGAGAGTGTGTCGGCTGCCTTGGGTTGACAGGCCTGGCTGCGATGGCACGGTGAACCCACACAGCTGGTCCCAGAACGAGTTTAGGCCCAAGATCATGAATGGCGTATGGTTGTTTTTGTAAAGTAAGTGCATTTGTTTGGTCTGTAATCTTCTGTGGTTGCCCACTTTTCATAGATCATAGAATCCGAAATTACAAAAAACATTAAAAAGTCCATTATGAGATGAGTTCAGTGGAGAATGATGATGATGTGAGTTGGTGTTGGTGTCCATAAGCTTCTATCACTTGTTATCTTAATTAGCCTCATAGCTCCAAAGCAAAACTAAAAAACGAGCTTGGAACATCAAAGATGAGTGTGGGGGCCCTTTATATATATATATGGGGAGATTTGATCAATTAGCTTCTCCTTTAAATGCTGTCTACAAGCTCCGTCCAGGCCAGGTGGGAGCATATCAAACATTACTCCATCAGGAGGCTGATGTTGATCTGCAAGAGTGCAATTCACATCCCGAATCTATTTACACAGTATATACATCAATTAGTATTCAATAACCATTAGTCTGCTCGCAGAGAGGGGGCTATGACAGACGAATAAAAGTAATGTTTGCCAGTCAAACAGAGCGGCTCTCCAGGATCCCCCGGTGACTCGGCTTTGATTATGTTGCGCGATTTGGGCACTCGGCCAACAGGAGAGCCGGCTTCATTACTGTATGGATCATCTTTTAAGACCATTTAAGATCACAGGGTCCCGAGTCAAGTAAATAATGAGCAATCCGAGACAAAGTGACTCTGAAGTTTATCGAGCTCCTTGGTTCATTCAGCTTGAAAAGGCTGCTGCAGAATATCACAGTATTGCTTAGTGCATCTGCTTCTTATTTGACTCGTCCTCAAATCTTTTTTGTCTCAAGTTTCTCTTTTTTTTTTTTTTTTTTTATATATATATTTTATATATTTTTTTTTTAACATGATGTTTTATTTTAAGATGCCATCATCTCTGAAAGATGAAGTTTCTTAAAATACCACCCGGCTGTGCCAGAGGAGAGCAGGCAGCAGAGTGATATGAGGAACGTGGCAGCACAACATGAAAATCCTCAAACAGAAGAATGACAAGTAATTACTTCAGGTGTCCATCAAACTGTGTTTGAAAATGTCAGTATGGGATCCAACATGATAGATGTACAACTTCAAAATCTGCAGAAAATAATTACTCATCCGAACGGTACGGCTGGGGAGAAAGCGAAACAGACAAAGTATGTGTGGTATCAGTACCTCACGCTAGGCCTCAGCAGTGTGTGTGCCACAGCACTGCACCGCAGGAGCACTGTTGTTGCCTCGGTTTCATTCTGAACAGCCAAAATGTCATCGTCCAGCTGGAGGCAGATTTTTTTTTTTTTTTTTTTTTTTTTTTTTTTTTTTTTTTTTTTTTTATGTGTTTCAGCAAATGTGCCCATACACTCACACTCACACACCCACACACCCACACACAGACACCCACACACACATATGCCCTCAGAGCCATGGTGCAAGGTTACAGTCTAAGACACGACAAGTTGCGCTGTGAAGCCAAGTCAAGAGGAGGTCTGGCTTCTGACGCAAAGCTCATGTCAGTTTCTTTAGAGACACTGACAGCTGACGACAGTGACATAAGAAACGCCACAGCCGGCATTTACAAGAAGCATCTGAAAACTCAATGCCTCATTGTCCGCATTCACTGATCGTCATGGTCAGGCTTGGAGGTTTTCGAGTAGAAATCCGAAAGGATGACCAACCAACCAAGGTTACAGCAACACTCTGCCGGTCCTCTCACTATCTGAAACCACAAGTGCATCTGAAAGTGACCATCCAGTGAACCTGTGCGTAGGTCAGAATCGGTCAATAAGCATAAGTAAAGAGCGCTCACCACATTATTGTCACTAAGGCCGAAGTGTCTGCTGTACAGCATCACTTTCTTCATTCACTGTCGATACTAATGTTTCTAGGGCTGCACTCATTTATTTACCTGCCAAAATAATAGCTAGCTTTTAATAATAGCAACAGGCAACAAAGGTGGTACTTTACTGTAAGTACTGTAGTAATTGTGCTTAATGTACTTTTATATATACAGCGATTCGTTTGGCCCAGACACACCCACATCAGTGGGTGCCAGGGCTCCATAAAGTTCCCCATAAAGTGCACTCGGCTATATTGGCAAAGAGAAAATAGCCAAACCTTGTATTTTAGTCCATATTAATAAATAATGGCTCTTTTATTTAAGTGGCACAATTTGGTGCTCAGCTAATATACAGTGTTCATGTGCTATAATCCATAATTTTACAATAAACAATTCCATAAAGTTCACCTAGATGTTTAGCTCATGATTTCCTCATCAATTCTAATCGTAACTGTACAGATAATGTGTAGGTTAGACCGATTCCCATGATTGCGGGTGGGCTGGTAACTTTGTGATGGCAGTACTCACAAGTTTTCTCACAGAGGTTGCCACTCTATATGGGCAGAAGTATTGGGACACGTGCCCATTCGTAGCGTCTTCTGAAATCAGGGGTGCTAAAAAAGTGTTCATCTTCATTTTGTTTGAGTGTCTCTCTCTAGTGTCCAGGGAAGGTCTGGAGCAAAATGATTCGATTAGGATTTGATTGCATTTAAGACCGGACAAATGACAAATATTTATATTGGAATATAAATAGAGCAAGATATGGGTTGAAGTGATTTTGTTCATATTGACTTGAAAGTTTTTAAGTAACATTTTGGTTCAATCTTGCAGACCTCTTTTTCTGCTCCCTCACTCTGCTTTGCCCGCTGCTCTCAGGGCCTCCTCTACTCTGCTCCCATCCACCCCTGTTCACACTCTCATGGGGTGTCCTAATTTTTTCACGTTATTTCACATCATTTATTGTAGTAATATATGTAGACTTATACTTCTCTAATCCACACCTGCCATTAGGCATGTTCATGTTGGTCTGTTCCAGAGGGTCATATTCTACTGCCAGTACTTCTCTACAGGTACTAGACAAGCTGTGTGTGCATTAGAAGGGGTATTCTCGAACATTTGGACATATAGTGTTTAAAACACACACTGGTGGCCACACAAGGCATGTACACCCACCGTTCAAGGGAGTCCGGTCACCAGTGGTTTACATTACATACACATATGTGTCCAAACAAACAGAAAGTGTCCCTTTTGTCCCTGTTGCATTCGTCTACATTTTTGCTACCCGCATCAGACAACAAGCCTCTGCTCTTGGCTGGATCTCCTTGGAGAACTAGTGCATGAATTGATATCTCTTCCCTCCCTCTCTAATGCCTCTTTTCCTCGAACAGAACAAACAGGCAGAGCGTGTATGGCGTCGGGGACAGATGTTCGGGATTACTTTCACCTCACTGCTCTATTGTGTGTGGTTTGGAGGAGCCCAGCTGATGTGGAATGCCACTCATTCAGCCTGCCACAGCCCCTACCGTGCTCATCTCTCTCTCTCTCTCTCTCTCTCTCTCTCTCTCTCTCTCTCTCTCTCTCTCTCTCTCTCTCTCTCTGTCTCTCTGCCTGGCCTCATCCTTTTCTACCTCTCCCTTTCTCTCTTTTTCTGTTCTTCACTTTCTCTGACATCCATCAGGGCATCAGGCAGAAGAAGAAGTTGCTCTGGAAACGACCGTCCTCCAAAAGTTTGACCTGTCATTCTCTGCGGTCAGCGCTTGTCACAATAACAGTGGACTGAAGTGTCCACATCTGAGCCTCTCAGTGTGTAGGGGGTGCAGACGTGGGCTATGTGTTAAGCAAAGCTAAAAGGCTGAAATGTGATGGCTGATGTCCTTGTATTACGTTTAGAAATGATGGGAGGGTAGCACTATCATTAATATTTTGCTGTGTTATTTAAAGGCAGCTACATCAAAACATTGTGTTCATCACTACATTATGACATCAATGCATTATAGCAGCATTCTATTCGTTATGTCTGTTTTGAGAGCTTTGATTGACAGCTGAATTTCTAATTTTTCTCACATGACTCTTTAAAACATCAAATAATGGCACAAACACGCCACACTTCTTCTACTTGTGGACATTACAACACACTGACATTCACAACCTCTAACCGACTCAACCATATTGGTTATTTTATATAATAACTGGTTATTTGTAATTACATGAGGGTGTATAAATCTATAGAGCTCTATAAATCTGAACATTATGTATTGGTTGCTCCTGTAGATGGATACCAAACTAGATCCTGTAGACAGAATTGACTGAATGTACTAAATCAGAGGTAGATAATGGTAGTGGTCTTTTGACGCAACGAAAGATCACAGCAAAGGTCCGACACAGCACAACACAAAAGCAAAGTATCCAGCAGAGCAAAAGCAGGTGCTTGTTTGTGCTTATTTCTTGAAGTGGAAAACCATTGAGTGTGGAGGCCCCTCGCTGAGAGGAAGTCAAGGCCAAGTGACGTTATCTGGATGCTGTGGCTCTATCTAATCTGGCCAGCACAAGTCATGAGCGGAAGTGGGAGCAGGACCACGGACAGGGCTGCGCTGCATCTTTAATTACCACCGATATCACCACTTGTGCCTAGAGAGAGAAAAAGAGGGGGAGAGAGAGAGAGGGAGAGGGAGAGAGAGAGAGAGAGAGCGGCGCATGTTCACTTTTTAATTAAGGCTCGGTAGTGTAACTCGTCAATGTACATTATTGGAAGAATGAACATCAATGCCATTGCTTTTTCTCCCCCTCCTTTATCTCTGTCAATGATTCAAAGACATGATTTATGGTCGCGCGCCGTCTTTCAGGATCATCCATCAAAGCGCCAGGGCTCTGCCGCCCAGCCGCCCGTTGTAAATCATTCTGAAAGCCTGTCACTCATTTCCATTAGCCGTTCCCTCTGTCGCTCTGGTCCCCGCCTCCCTCACCTCCCTCTCATGCACGCTCTCTCTCTCTCTCTCTCTCTCTCTTTCCCTTCTACTCTCTCTCTTGCTCTGCATCCTTCTCTCCAGTTCTCTCAGGTTTTCCCCTCCGTCCCTCCTCCCCCTAAAGCCTAGAGCCTTTGCCGGGTATATGTTCCGTCTCACCACCTCATCTGCCCTCCCTCCTTTACATAAATTAACCATTTTCAGCCCTCGCCGTGACAAGGAGGGCTGCGTCACAGTCATCTAATGAGTGGTACCCTCCTCCCACTCTATTAAAGCTTACAGGATGATCACGGGAACCCAGGAACGTTCAAGAGAGACCCTTCCATTGGGAGCTGCAACGAACATCAGTGAACTTCCAGAATAACAATATGTACAAGCATGACTTGCAGGAATAACATGATCTAGCAGATACCTCACAACAGTTCGGTTGATTCTACATGATTTGATTGGTTTCTGTTCTTACACATACTGACCCGTGAGTGGAGGACCGTTTAAAGAGGTCATGGAATTAAGACTGTATAAGAATGCACGCCTTTTTGAGGATTTTTTGCGTTGTATATAACAGACAGCTTTACTTTTGCTGTATATCAGGATCATATTTTCTGTGTTAGGAATTTGAAAATCGCAACGCAGTTGTCCAGGCTGTGACTTCCATAAAACATGGAATGGACTGGAGGCATGTTGCATTGCCAGATTTACCAACCCTGCCCCTGCTTTAAATGCAAGAACAAATAACAGTAACCTTGAGGAACCCCATTTAGAACCTCTAATGATTTATTTATCTTTGTGAATTTGACAGAAGGGTTGTGTTTGGAAATGAGGCACCTACAGGGTGTAATCTTAAGTAATCTGAGAATAAGCGAGAAGGCACCATAAATTTCACGCTAAACACAAATGGCCTTACAAATCTCCAACTCTAATGCAAAACATCTGTCTGATATTACTAATGGCAAAGTGTCAGACTTCACTCGGTTCGAGAGGCCCAGTCTGAAGGATTAGTTGCCGTGGAATAATATAATTCTGATTAAGCATATTTTCTTTACCAAAATGACTGCTTACCTTTCATCACTACATAGAAAACTAAGGCCAAGCAACAAATAATGTGTTTCTCGTCTGCTGAAACATCACCGACGCGAGTTAGTCATTCATATTTGGGAACTGATTTATCCACTGTGTCAAAATGAGAGTTAAGGAAATGACTCATGTTATTTCATTGAGTACACAAAAGGGATGAGGATAGAATCAGCATTTTCTGCCAACCTCCACTTTGATCTTGTTTCGACACCGTCTTCCAGCTAAATTATTTGCGAGGTTGATATTACCGCATACCTTAAACCTCAGCACTAACCGTATTCCTTAAGCGGTGTATACAGGAGCACTCTTTTTATGAAGTAGAGAAAACTTAACTTCAGAGAAGACCGTCAGTCTTCCTCAGTGGCTGACGCTTCTCTGTGGGGAGCTTTGTGGCCTTTCAGTCAACTAGCTCCCTTTTTCATACTAATCAACAACTCGATATCAACACAACAAAATATCTGCTAACAGTAGAAATGGCAATGTTAAGGGTGGAAGGTTTTTTTTTGTTTTTTTTTTTCCTTTTTTTTTTTTTTTGTTTTTGTTTTGCTTTTTTCTGTTTTTCAGGGACAAGCTTGCCAACCCATCTCACAATTTGGGCAGCCATTGTGTGCGGCGCGGGCTGTCATGGAGTGACAATGCTCACCAGGCAAATCCTGAAAGTTAGCGCTTTGCAGCGACTAGTGGGCCCTAATCATTGCACTGAGGACGCCTGACAACAGCTCGCGACAAATTTGCCATTAAAATGAATGGCAATGGAGAGGAGTGTGTTTTTGGAGGCGCTACCCACCCCCTCCCCCTCCCCCCTCCTCCCTGTCAGTGCAGTCTCCCCCCACAGCCTCGCAGCTTTTTTGGCGGGACATCCTTCCTTCCTTTTCTTTTCACTTGTGCCACCAAACAGCCTTTGGTCCCTCTAGAAACTTGACAGTGCCGCACTTCTGCCGCAGGTTTACCGGCGAGCCTCATTGTATTTAATGAAAGCAGGAAAAAAGTGGCAATCTCCTATTAATGAACTTGGAATATAGAAAATGCCTCCTTTGCTGAAAACCGAACAAAAAATGCTTGTATAAGGCAAAGTGGCATCTGGAGCCGTGCCAGAATCTAATGAAAGATCCATAGAGAGCTGGAGGGGGTGGAGTTCAGAGTAAAAGGAGTCGGGCAAGATGCAGATTGTTTTAATAGAATATACATCCTTTCTCTTCTCTCACACATGACGGACCCACCACGGACTGACCTTGGTGAGAACTTTGGGGAGTTGGCAGCCTTTGTGCTCATCCTTTTGCAATGCTGTTAACGACATCGCCTGACTATTGTCATAATGGCAAGTCAGACCGTTGTCAAAACTCGCACAAATCTATCTCTGTCATGGTGTCAGGGCAGAGATTTGCTTTAGCTGTCTTAAGCTTTCCGAGTGGCGACAATCACCCGCAAACCGTCACTCTTCATTTAGCTACAGCTTCTGTCTAAAATCAATTAACACGTGCAACATGATGTGAAATCTGTGAAAATCCTGCGCCGGATGGATGAAATGAAAGAGGGCAGATGTAGCCGTGTAGTCTGCCGCCGCATTCTCTGATACCCCACTTCTTTGTCTTTGAAGTCATTGGTACGTCCAGAACGCTTTATATGTGTCAGGCAAGGTGACTGAGACAAAGGCCACACAAGGGCTTTGTTCATATCAAGTGCAGAAGGACAGAGGAGGGAGTCCCACCGGATCTGCTTCCGTTAGCAATTCTCTCCCACTTCCACTGCGAGTGTGCTGAGGACACTGCCAAGCCCACACAATGCCTCCACATGGAGCTCAGCACAAGCACTGGAAATGGAAAACAATGCACAGCATACTGCAGGTGTCCCATTCTCCTACCTCTCGTGGTGCTGCATGGCATTTGATAATGTCATGAACCAGCCCCAGTTTGATGCATTCTGAATATTGTTGCATGGCGGAGGCATTAAATTCGTTTAGCAAACAATGCTTCCCTCATATACGTACATCCCCGTCAACACATGGCACAGTAACAGAAATCCATAGGTGAACGTCAGGTACAATAGTGGTTGTGCGCACTAGCCGTCACCCAGGTGCTCGTGTTTTTCTAATCCTCTCTGCAGGTGTCGGGGAGCGACATTGTAAAAACCCCGGGCAGTTCAGACGGGTGTAAATGGGCTATATCCTCCTCTCTCGTCGCCTCGTAAAATCGACTAAACAAAGGAGGGCTAATCTGGCGCAGAGGAGGTGGCAGCGGCAGCTCTTTCTTTCAGTCGCGCAAACATTCCTGACTGACATTCGATCAGGGAAAGTGGAACCAAAGCAAGACGGGCTTTTATTAGCGCCGCCCATGTTTGCTCCACTGGTCAGCTCCATGCGAGAGGGAGGGAGGAAGTAGGGAAATGGGGTCCGGTGTGGGCTTTCAGGCCTCAAACCTTGATTAGGTAAAGTGTGAAGTACAGCCCAGGCAACTGATTAGCGTACACCTTATCAGCCTTGTAAAGGAGCCTTGCTTTAAGGTTAGCCAGGCCCCCCCTGTACTAATTCTGTCCCCAGCGCATTCATGGTGTATTGTATATTGTGTTCCTGCGGTGCTGCTCTCTGACAAAACTCGGAAAATCTTGTAAGGCAAGTTTTTGAGAGATGGCACTGATTCAAGGCCCCGTATCAGTTTGAATTCCAGCAGATTGGATATTAGAGGTTTAAAAAAAAAGAGCAAATCCAATGAGATTCTGTAAAGAATGACACGGTATATTTACACGGTGGGTTTAAGTGAATCATTGGGTCAGTAGGATGGTCCAGCACTACTACACACATACTATACTTTAGCCTGATTGCTTGAGTTGAAACTGGTTTGTTAATGCAGGGAAATCAGATTGAGCCAGATTAAGACCCTCAAACATGGAAGCTGGACGCCTCCTGTTTAAATTGTCACATTGTAAACTTTGTTTTGTTATTATTTTAAGTGAAACCTTATGAGGGGTGGGGGAGCGGGAAGTGATGATGACTGACAGGAATGAGGCCTGAGCTTTCACAAATGACTTCTCATTTATTTACAGTATGAGTAACAAATGTCATACCCCTCTACACTTCCACTTACATTTTGAGCAATTGTGGTAATACAGGAATGTTTCTGTTCAGAACGACTGTCAGTAACAGAGCCTGGTCATCATTTACAGTTACACATTTGGTTTATGCTAGGAAGTACATGTTTCAACACAGGCCTCAGTTTACTGGAAAAGTGAAACTGGTTGTAGAGGGAGTTGCTGAGAGATTTGCAGTTAAGAACAATTCAGGCCCAGTCACTCAAGTCTGGGATGTTTGTATGTTCTGTTGCTTGTGGTTTGTCAGTGATCTATATATTGGCTTAGCTTTTATACATGGGTTTACTTTTATACACATTGTTTGTATGTCAAGTTTCACTTGACTTTTAGTCGCTGATGTTCTATGGTGTGCTGTTCTGAACACTTCACTGCCACACAAGTGTATTTATTTATATGCATAGGACACAATTTTCTACGAATAGGCACGAAAATCTCTGACCCTGCAATTAAAGCCTCAAAATTCTGCAATAATTGAATATATACAAATAAATTCAATATTATCAATAAAATATGATTCAATATTATTAAAATATGATTGGAAAAAGCCAGCTAATTATATTTAAACCCAAAACATTTTAATTGACAATTATTATCATTTATTCTAGCATTTTATTATATAGAATTATATAGTATGTAACACTAGTATATGTGTACTTTAGACAGTACATCTTTAAATACTACTATTTTTATTAAAAGCAGAACAATCTTGCCATTATTGCCGCTTCCAGAAAAAAATTATGCTGTTTTTCCTTGGAATTCAGCCACGGATAATGAGTGGTGCAACCATGCCTCATAACATGTGTCCACACCTCTGCTCTCCTAAACAGGGCCTTAACTGGGTTCGTCCTTAGGGGGTGGTACTGGAAGTGTAATTTTTTTTTTTTCTTTCCTCTTCTTTGATGCAACACCTAACACAGCTGGAACTGACGTCACTCAGAGAGCATGGCTGCAGTTCCACGATTGTGCATGCCTATGCAACTTTCCCCAGTGTCCTCCTCGAATTGTGAAACTGAATTTGATTATATTAGCCCATTAAATATTTAATGTGTGGGTGTATGAAAGCCAGGCATTTATCTGCATGAATAGCTCGTGTTTAGTGAAGGACGTAATGCACTTTAAGTAACATCTCCTTCATGCATACAAAAATTAACTCCAATCTCGTGCTCGCCAGCTTCCCAGTCTGAACACCCAAGTAGAGATGGCATGGAAAAAAATACCGCACAGTGAAAAAGGTGGATGCTTTCTACAGGCGTTTTAAACCAGTAGAACATCTGCATGCCCGGCTCTGTTGCTGTAGAGTAGAACATGAGCTCAGAGAAATGTTTTTGTGGAGGGGAGAAAGGCATTTTTTTTATGTCTATAATTTGTCCTGGAACATCATGCCCTACAATTTGTATCAGATCAGATTTCTTTTCTTATGATAATGCTTTGTCTAGATCTTTTTTCAGTTACCATTAAATGATTATGAGCTTCATAACCAGTAGCTCTGGTAATTTTCACTTCATCTTGACACATACCAGCGCCGGGGAATGTTTACACAGCTCTCTCTTTGCCTGCAGCTCAATATTGGCAAATGGTTTAATTGAGCCTTTTACAGATTATCCGAGGTAACAGCAGCAGACCAAATGCATGGACTCCTTACAGTGCTTTAGATTGATTTACTCAGCGTTCAAACACCTAAGTTTGGCTTATTCGTGATGCCATTTTTACATTTGATCGGGAATGTATTAGAAAAGCAAGTCTTGAGGGGGTAAAAAATGCAATCTCAGCTACAAGTGATGAGCACTGCAAGATTTTACTGTCTCTAAAATTGAAAGTGTAAAAGTGATGAAATCTCAGTAGTGTAAAGTATGGATTTACAACTTGTTTTTATGTTCTTTCAGAGTCGGCAGAAACAGGGTGCAACCCTCATAATTTCTGTGGGCAATTCCAATTATTTTATAGACTTGTGTGCATTTATAGTTGGTTTCTTTATTTTTGTTTACCATTTGCAACCAAGTAACAAGTCTAATAACTTTATGTAAGATAAGTTTACACTCATGAAATACACGCTGTAAATTATTTACAAGGTATAGCGTTCAAATCGAAGTGTTTGTGACTCTCCAAAATGATAACAAATCTCCAAAATCTGAACTTTAGGAAAAGTTCAAGCAGGAAAGAAAGGATTTTTAATAGAAATCATTTTGGAGAAAAGAACAACCGCCAGAATCAAATGATGTCAAAAAGTTAAAAATAAAAAAATGAACAAGTCTTTGCATATCAGCAAAGAAAGGCATAATGACCTGTACTTTTTCTGGCTCACTGTAAAAACGGTACACCGATTCCACATTCTAAATGGCTACAGTATCTCACTCTCCATTTCTTGCCAAAATTTCTTTTGCTCAACAGCCGGCATTGAGGCTGGAGCAGGCCAGCAGAAAAAAAAAAGAGCTTCTTTATGTTGCTGCGATTTATCAAAGTCTCCTTGTGCTGCAACTGCCGTAAGACTTTTGAACTCTATATAGGGCACAGTTGGGTAAACCCACAGTGGTCTTGGCTGTCATAGCTTATGACAAAAATCAATAGCCAAACCAATACGTCCAACAAAGCATGCCTGTGCGCAGCCCTCTCCGGTGTGAGACAGTCCGGGCCTCAGCGTGGAGAGATTACACCATTCACCTGACCTGCTTCGTTAACGTATTCGTGTGTACGTGTTGTGCGTTTGCGTGTGGGAGTGTGTGTGTGTGTGTGTGTGTGTGTGTGTTAGCGCGCACTGCATTCTTATGTGGGACACGCCAACCCTGTTTTTCTCCGTCTCTGTCTCGCTCTCTCTTTTTTAAAGCATGGCATAAATCCAGGAGATGAAAATGTCATGGAGCAGGTTCATTTTGCAAAGAGGTTTTGATTGCCATGCGCGTGTAATTGATTGTCCCAAGGACAGGGGGAAATCTAGAAATGTCATAACAGCCTCTGCTTAGGTCGCTCCCACTGCTAGGCAATCAATGAGAAGTAAAAAGAGCTATCGATTGGCGCGCGGCAAGGAAAAAAAAAAAAAAAAAAAGAGGGAAAAAAAAACTGTAGCTTGAGACGGTGGGGAGCGAGAGGCATGGCGAAAGAGTGGCCCAGACGTGCAGACCTGTCAGCGGCACCTCGGAATTAGAGCGTCTCCTGCAAAGATAGTGTTACCTCTCGGATATTCACAAAGGGCCCCGGATACTGCAGCTGTCTCCCGCCTAACTCTTGTCCGCGTACGCCTGAGCTGATCAATGATAGAAATGTTACCGCTACAGGGATAAATGTTGATGTTGCACTGATGAAACGCTAGTAGTACTATCAGAAGAGCACTTACAGAGGTCGGCTCCGGCTCGCAACCGCACACTGAACTACAGAGCTGCTGTCTTTCACGAGGACCGCGTAGACGTGAGACTTTATATCGTCACTGTCACAACACAATCTCACATCTCTGAAACTATAACTTTATAGGAGAAGGAAGAGAAGGTCATTTTGACTCATGTCTGTTAGGCAGTTCCTCGTGGACGACTGCACGGTGCACGTTACGTGTTGAGTTAATGGGGGAGGAGAGTTAAAATATTACATATGGGGGGGAAATACATTTGAAACTTTCCTTTCACACTTGGAACGCTGCCAGATTCCACACATTTCACCTCTTTGTTGCAATGAAAGCTTTCATTAGGTTTCATTAATATTACTAATACATGTAATATCCCAGCACTAATTTGCTTTCCAAATGAATGACAGTGATTATATGTTGGGGCTGGGAAACATGGACAAAAGAAATCATATCCCGATGTTTTTTAGCTGATTGGTGATGCGATATATGATACCGTGTATGTTGTGTAAAAAAAATACAATGTGCAAGGATGTCCTTCTTCCATATTTATTATGTGCTTAAACATAACAATTTGATCTTCATTTCTGCTTTATACACACCTACTCTTATGCCCCCTCCACTGTGTGAATGTGAGAGTATGAATGGGGGTGGAGGGGAGCAGCGTGGAGCCGAAAGCAGGGGTGGAGGAAGCAGAATAAAGACTGAAACAAAACTTTATTTCAAAACATTAAAACTTGATTTATACAACATTGCCTCAGCCCATATATTGCTCTGTTCATATCCCAATATAGATATAAATATTGATATATCGCCCAGCCCTGATACACGTAATTACATTTTTCATTATGTTCTGAGAGTAATAACATTCCCATTTGAGGTTCCCTTCGATATATTTAATTGTTTCCACAGATTCTGTTCTGAACTTTGAACATTGTGTCAAGAAATGACAACACTGAAGCAAAAGACTGTGCACATAATGATTTATCAGACACTTCCAAAATCCCTGACCCATAATCTCGATCTTCTTGTGAAGACAATCACTGTAATGTAGAACTTTCAAATCCAGCAACTTTGTGTTGCAGTGAAGTCTGAGTGATAAAAATGCACTGAACTAGGCTTGCTTTCGTTATTGTCAGGTTTAACAGTTCATGCAAATCATGCCCTTGAGTGAGTGTTGAGTGACAGATTTACACCCAGCACAACGTTGTCTCACCGGGAAATGATTAGCCAACAGTGGCGTAATTCTTAAAGTACAGGTCCAGTGAGAATTAAGATATTGATGGCCCTTGGTTTAACCCAGTGTCAAAAAAGTCACCTCATTCTTTGAGCTCTCACGATGTTTGGGAAAAGAAACAGCTGGAGCTGTTTTGTCACTGGTGTTTTTACGGGGGTAAGCTCGGATCAATCAGAGGTTGAATAGCAGCCCAGTGTGGAGCCATGTTTTGGTTGGCCTGTTAATACCACTGACGTTTTTATTCGGAGCCTAGTTGACGTTTGCAGATCTTTGGAATTTCCTTTTTACTTTTTCTATCCCAGTTACATGTTCAAGGGAGAGTGGTTTAAATGGTAGGAACTTCAAATTGATACCAAGCACATTTTAACAGAGTTCAGTCTTTTGCCAGAGGAAATGGTGCAGATTAAACTTTCTTTGATCTGTCTTTTTGTAATCATTAACACATTTGTTCAAGTACAGATTCTGGTGGCCGAGAACAGAGTGTGTCAAAGTGTCTGACGCAGATGTCCACTTCTGGGTTTCGTTTAAATTAAGAGGGTCGGGGTGGGGAATTTTTTTTTTTTTTTTTTTTTTGAGTTCTTTGATCAAAATTACAACAATGAAAGTCAACTCTTTCCAAAATAAAAGTGCTAATTCAGCTACTGTTTGCATGTATCCGACATGAAGAGCACAGTGCAAGCTCGGCTCTCTTGTCCTGCACAGCCATTTGGCTGACAACCAACCAGCTCTCGAAATCAAGCCCTTGTTATGCCAGGAGTCTGTTCCAATGGATTAATGTTATAAACACTTCAAGTGGCTGATTTATGACAGACACCTTAGGTTTTTTGACCTTTGCATATCCCTGTCTGAAGATATAAATTTGTTGTGACACAGATTGGAGGGTTTACAGGAGTTTATGACATGCTAAATCTCTGCATCAGCATGCCAGCCCCTTATTTTGTAAGCCAAGCTAGAATGAAGGCAGCCTTCATGGCTTTGAAATAGCGCAGAACACCAAATGGCCTCACATGATCACTAAGCTTGATAGCCATTCCTCTCTTCGTACAGGGTTTAGAGCTTTTATGCAGTGCTTAGGCTAAATTAAAATAATACACACCGAGCATTACCAAAATGAATACCAATGTCTGTCCTAGTTCTAGCAATCCTTTACCTATTTTATTGACTTTATATATTTGACATCAATGACATGGTCATGTTGTGTCCTAATGTCACAGCAGCGATTTATGTGGTGGGTGGTTGGACTGTTGGTCTGGTGTGACTCTTAACGTCTTGAGGAGCTGTGCCCTTGCATCTGATCTTGTATTCTGGAATCCTGCTGCTTGGCAGAGATCAGAGGCTGGCAAACAGAAAGTTGCTGTTACAAAAAAAAAAAAAAAAAAAAAAAAAAAAACCTTGGAGAAGGGTCTTGGAGAAGCCTGGGTGTTTGAGGTTAATTTGTGCCTTTGGTGGCATTTAAATAGAGCATTCCATTTCAGAAATCGCAGTTTAGTGTGAGGTGCTTTACCTTTCTTATCAAAGCGTATAAAAAAAAAAAAAAAAACATTAAAAAGGCCAATCTGAATCAAAGAGAATGCCAAAGAGAATACATTCTAAATTAATGTAAATTGTGCACGTGTTTGGTTTTAGATAAAACAAGTGCACTTTGTTGAAAAGGTCAAGGTACAGTAAAATTAAAATGTAAATTGCTTTAGATTCACTAAGAGTGCAGTAATGAATGGCTGCGTGGGTGGATCCATTCTGTCAGAAAGTATAACATTTATTAACACTTAAATTTCTTTAGCGAAAAGATTGTGGCTGTGTTAAAAAAAGGACTAATGTGTATGCTTTCCAGAATACTCCATTGCAATTAAAAGGTTAGTGTGAATGGCATTACAACATTCTCGGCAAAGGAAAATACTTGTAAACAATTTCCAGCACCAGCAGCACTCATAAAAATGTAATGAACATGCAGAAGTATGCAGAACTATTCCATTCTGTTTTTAGACCTGAAAGACTGCAGGGAACTATGACTGACTGACTTTTCTGTCAGGATCCAGTTCTGTGCAGCCAGTTTTTAGCCAGGGTTGTAGAAAGGGAGTTGTTGATCTTGTTTGCTGTAACTCCTCAGATGCTCTTCAGATGTACATACACAATTGCTTATATTTACTTTGGATTTTTTAAATTAGTTTAGTTGTTTTCTAGTTGTTTGAATGGGAAAAACTGACAGAAACACGGCGAATCACAGGTGATAGCTATGACGTCCAGGGGTTAACTTAATGTTCCAAACTGTCTTGGTAGTTTTTATTATGCAGCAATTGTGTAGATTCACCGTAACTCAAGAGGGTAGGTGACATCACATGTGTAAGCAGAAAGGTCAGCACATACAAAGCTGCTGCCTATCATTACTGCCCTCAAAAGAAGAAGCATCAGCTCAGAGCTTGTCATAGTCCATAGCTTCTCAGTTATATGTGAAATCTATATATACTCCCGTTTCAATACATAAAACATGATTCTCGTCTCCAGCAATAGAGAGGAAGCGCATGTTCCAGGAAGCAATCACCCATCTTGGCCAGCCGTTTGAAAAATCTTCATCGCGTTAAATCGAGGTCACCACACATTGAGAGGCTTCTTGCAAGCGCGTGGCGGCCCCCTGTTCATGGGGCCCCATTCTCCATGTTTGTTTTGAAAGTCCTGTTTCCATCTTCATCCATTAGCTGGCAACAGTTCACCTCCAGGCGTCCTCTTGAGGCACCTCTGAAATATTGATAAAAAAAAGAAAAAAAAAGAAGTCTTATTTTCAGAAACCAAAGGATGAGGACCTAGCAGGGGCTGTGCAGGATAGTACTTTGAAAGCTCAAATTCGACAGTTCTCCACATTGAGTGTCTGTAACTCAAAAAGGAATATTAACCACATGAAATGCAAGTGCCTGGTCCAGTCTGTTAAGTCCTATGTATATTTAACTAAGAGCACTTCTGCCTGTAACTGCTCTTAGAATTCAAAGTGCCAACCAAATGTGTGGTCATAAAACATATATAATTTGAGTGATATGTGAAGCACTATATATTTATATATATAAAATACAGGATAAGTGGTAAAAATGTATTTTTAAATAATTATTAGTATCAATTATTTGTACCATTGTTACAAAACAGGAAAAGCCACAAAAAATACTGTTGAAACTGTCATTTAGCAGGTGTGTGTGTGTGTGTGTGTGTGTGTGTGTGTGTGTGTGTGTGTGTGTGTGTGTGTGTGTGTGTGTACCTTTAAGTAAATCCCTGTATTATCTGTATTCCTACATTATGAGTTCATTCTTTAAAAATGTTATGACTTTCACATATTATATCATTATTCTTTAAAAACACAACATTTATATCACTTCAGTTCGTCTTTCTTTGCATTTTGAGAGAGATTGCTGTGTCCTGGTTTTTATTGGACAATAAGTAGTTTCACATTTTCATTTTAATTCTTGTGATTCTTGTTATTTGGTACTCCAAATCACTTCAAATGGGTTATCTGGCAGAACACTTAGCTGTGGTCAGATAAAATCAATTGCCTTTTCTGAAGCTTCTGTAAATGATTGCTGTAAACCCTGCACCAGGGGTATAAGACTCTAGAGCTACTGTCACAGTTGCTGCCTAGCCACCCACCATTAGAAGACTACCTTTAGGATCACTGTGGTACATTTACAATGTTAAATACTCTAAAGGGACATTATTGCTTCTTTACACTGACACACACATGGACTGGTTTTAAATCTACTTAATGTACATCATTTGAAGCTATATAATGATGTTTCTATTTCTGTCTCTCTTCTTTCAGTGTATGAACCAGAGGAGGATGCTGGTGTCCCTGAACCAGTGGCAGAGGAAGAAGGAGAGAACGACATCCAGACAGAAGAGGAGGACTCTGAGAAAACCAGCCCTAAGATTCCAGAGGACAAGGAAACAGACAACAAAAGCAGCTATAGCTTCCAGAACTCTCCTGTCAGTGTCGTGTCCAACCAGGAGGTGGAACTGGAGTCCCGCCTGAGCGATGGCAGTGACAGACTCTCTGACTTCAAGACATCTTCCCCACCAGAGACCCAAAGGGACACTGAGAGTCAAGGTTCAAAACCAAAAGATGAGATGCTCAATAGTCTGGAGAAAATGAGGGCTGCTTATGCCAACTTCCTCTCAGACTCCTACTGGACAAATATTGGACTAGACTTGAAAGTTGGCAACACTGGCAACAAAGCAAACTGCGACAGCACCAATGGAAGCACCAAGGGTGAATTTGACTGGCATCAGGATGCACTCTCCAAAACCTTGCAGCAAACACTGTCACCAAAACCTGTTTCCAAGCCCAACCTGTTCAGCTCAGTCCACCTTTATAGACAAAGCAGCAAAGCATGTGGTGCTGTATTCACAGGGGCAAGTCGCTTCCGCTGCAAAGACTGCAGCGCTGCCTATGACACCCTGGTAGAGTTAACAGTGCATATGAACAAGAGTGGGCATTACCAGGATGACAACCACAACAGACAAGGTATTGCCTCCACTTCAACTTCAAAGAGCCGAAAGAGAAACCTGCAAGACATGGAAGGCAAGGAGGATGCACAAAAAGTCCTAAAATGCATGTTCTGTGGCCATTCTTTTGACTCTCTCCAAGACCTAAGCGTCCACATGATTAAAACTAAGCATTACCAGAAAGTGCCTTTGAAAGAACCTATTCCAGTAATCACACCGAAATTAGTTCCACCAGTAAAGAAACGTGCATTTGAAGCCACAAGGCCTTGTTCTCCTGACTCCACCACTGGTGCTGCAGGCTACAGTGAGGCTCAAAGGTCATCTGGCCTTGCAAATGCTCCAAACAACAGATACGGATATCAAAATGGTGCTAGCTACACGTGGCAGTTTGAAACATGCAAATCTCAGATTCTGAAGTGCATGGAATGTGGAAGCTCGCATGACACTCTTCAGCAGCTTACCACTCATATGATGGTCACTGGCCACTTCATAAAAGTGACAAATTCTGCGTCCAAGAAGGGTAAACAGTTAACTCTTGATCCTTTAGCAATAGAGAAGATGCAGGCCCTAGCAGAACCCACAGCTAATGAATCCGAGGGAGAAAAGGCCTCCCCTAAAAGCACTGCGTCTGGGGACTCGGAAAAAGTGCTACAGAAGGAAAAGAAATCTGACCAAGCAGAAGAAGACAGAGACAAGGACGACCAGCAAGATGATTCAGATCAAAAGCCTAGTGATGCTAACTTTAAGTATCCATACCTACGAGAGGAAGACCTGGAGCAAGGGGTCAGTGGAGGGGGAGACATACTAAAGTCTTTAGCCAATACAGTGGCTACAGCCATCAACAAGGCTCAAACAGGGACACCCAGCTGGAGCGCCTACCCCAGCATTCATGCAGCATACCAGCTATCAGGCGTGATCAAGAGTGCACCTCTTTCAGCATCTAGCCCCATTCAGCTGAAGCAGAGTCTCAACCATAAACTGAGGCCCATCGCCCCCAAGGGAAAGTTTTATCAGGGACTTCGAGGACTTGAGAGTTTCCAGGGACATCACAATCCGGACATCAAAAAAGAGAAGGGTGGTGCATCCGATGGCAAAGAGAGCCAGAGCAGTAAGTTTGATCTGGTGGAGAATGATGACAGTGATTGTCAGGACGATTCCTCTTCCTCTTCAAAGCTGGATGCAGACTGTGTAAGTGAAGGGAATGACATGATCAAAGGGAAGTTGAGCCCAGCTTTCTCTGACAGAGCCAACCCGTCACCAAGCCCTCCTGCCAGCAACGGGCACAGCAGTTCCTCAGAGCTTGTCAGTGACTCCCAGGAAGCCCTTAGCATAAACCCTCTAAGTGCACTACAGTCTGTCCTCAACAATCATTTGGGGAAAGCAAATAAGCCAAGGCAAGATGGGGTTCTGTCTCATCGCACCCAGTCCATATTCTCTGAGCTGAGCAGAGGTCTGGAGAAACCAGCCTCAGTCCTCACATCCTCTGCTGTCATCAGGGCCAACAACTTCATGTACTCAAATAATGACCAGCCAATCGATTTAACGAAAAACAAACACAGCAAATTGAGTTCCTCACTTTTATTGCAATCTTCCACTCCTATGCCTCAGAAGCATGCACTGTCTGATATTGCTGACATGGTGAAGATTCTTCCCAAAGCCACAACGCCAAAGCCCTCAATGCCATCAAGAGTGCCTGCACTGAAACTGGAGTCTGACGTGAGGCGGTTCGAAGACGTGTCCAGTGAGGTGTACTCTGTCCACAAGCGTAAAGGCAGGCAGTCTAACTGGAATCCTCAGCACTTGCTTATCCTTCAAGCCCAGTTTGCTTCCAGTCTCTTCCAGACATCTGAGGGCAAGTATCTCCTCTCTGATCTTGGCCCTCAGGAACGGATGCACATCTCCAAGTTTACTGGACTCTCTATGACCACCATCAGCCACTGGCTAGCCAATGTTAAGTACCAACTTAGGAAAACTGGTGGGACCAAATTTTTGAAGAACATGGACACAGGCCATCCAGTCTTTTACTGCAATGACTGTGCATCCCAGTTCAGATCCCCATCAGCCTTCATCTCCCATCTTGAATCTCATCTCGGTTTCCAGATCAAAGATATGAGCAAACTGCCAATAGAGCATCAGACAAAGGTAACAGAGCCTGAACTGACAAAGGCTTTCAGTGTCAGAGCAACTGAAGCGCTCATGACAGAGGAAGACATTGACTCAAAGTTCAAATGCAAGCTCTGCAGTCGGACTTTTGCCAGCAACCATGCAGTCAAACTTCACTTGAGTAAAACTCACAGCAAATCACCAGAGAATCATTCACAGTTTGTTGAAATGGACAAAGAGTAGCTTGGTTGATTTTTACTACCTGTAGTTTTGTTGTTGTTAAATAACTGTAATTGCTCTGCTTTTATAAAACACGGGTCAAATTATTATTTTTTTTTTCATGTTTCAAGTAGCATTATGTAGTATGCTTATAAATTTAAAACAAATCAGCATTTCATCATATTAAAGGACAAATGGACACACTGGCTGGATTAGAAGGAAGTGTAAGTAAATACATTAAAAAAAAAAAAAGATGAATACATTGACATAAGTCTTTGCACCCCTGCTCAAATGCATCACCAGTAATGAAATGTATTACTGCTTGAAACATAATTGCTGATGTTTGCATGCAATAGCTCTGGCTATGACTACTATTTATTTGTATGATATGGCAAGTTTTAATTGTATTACTTTAAACAACAAATCAATTGATGCATTAACTGTAATTTACAGCACTACAGATGCACCCGAATGGACATGCAGCTGTTCAGACAGGTAGCCAAGACACACTTTGAAACATTTACCGAAATGTACAGTACATTGCTCTGTAAAATGTTTGTGTTGCAATGATAGAACAGAAAAGCACTTTAATAAATGTTTAATCACCAGTTTAGGCTCAGATTCAGTGTGTGAGCTGACAAATTTAGACAGGTTTGACATAACAATGTCTCACATCAATGTATATATAGCATCGCAGGAAAAAAAAAAGTGTCTCATCAGAAGGATCATAGTGAGACAAAGAAAATACTGCACCTTTTATACCAGTACAAATAAAGCATTAACATTTTTCTACCTCTCTCCTTGTGTTTATTATGAACATCATAGTAATGCTGCAAACTCATCATCTGCATGATCAGCAGGGTCTGTACCATACAGCATGCAGGTGTGAAAAGTACAGATAAACTACAATAAGTGAAAGCGTGGCGCTTCCTTCAACATGGGAGCATGAAGGCAAACTATATTTTATTATTTACACTGAGCAGCCAAACTATTAAGACCTGACATGAAACATGGAGTAGCATTGATTAACACGGTTAAAGTGACACCTGTTAATGGCTAGCATACATTATAGGCAGCAAGTGAACAGTCAGAAAAATGGCCAAGTGTACTAATGTGATCTGCTTTGACAAGGGCCAAATAATAATGACAGGAAAAATGGATTAAAGCACCAAAATGTCAGGCAGGTCTTGTGGGAGGTTCTCCGCATGTAGTGGTCAGTCCCCACACAAAGTGGTCCAAGAGAACATAACTGGCAAATCCGTGACAGTGTCGTGTGTACACCAAGGTTTCATTGAATCCCCCAGAAAAACTACTAAAATCCAAATTGCCAAAAATGAGTCCATGCTTCAACACATCAGACGTGTTTTGGTGGTCCAAAGGATCTTGGTCATTATAGCTGCTCTTTTTAGTTATGAGGTACAATTGCTCAATTATTTTCCACTGCTCATACATACTTGGACAATAACAAATATTATTGTTTTTGTTTTGTAACAGCACTGAATTGGAAATGAAGCAGTAGTTATGAAAGTCTGATTCTATATTATGAAACCATGTAAGAATTGCTTTGTACAAAGGCCACACATTTCAGGGCACCAAAAGGAATTGGACAGTTGATTGCAAAGTTTCTTGCTAGGCATGTTCGTCATTACACAAGAGAGCCAACAAAAGGTTTAACTTTGATTCTAAATTTGATGTTTTAATCCGGTGTCTCGTGCTGCTGTCTTTCAAAATGAGGACCAAGAAATAAACAGAGCGAATCGATCCCACAGAGCCAAAATATTGTGGGGCAGAATCAACTATTTTGTATGATGCTGGGGGGAAAACACACTGCATTGTTAAGCAATAACAAAGGAACAGGGCAATCACAGAGGACCAAGTTTTGGGCACCCCAGTCAAAATGTCTGATGCTCCAAGTCTAAGGTGGGTTATTTCATGAAGATCTGCAATGTTTCGCTAAGATGCACTGTTTTGTTAATGGCTCTTCCCTTAAAATCGTATTTGTGCAGTTGCTGCTGCACAGTAGAACAGTGCAATACCACTGCTAAATCTTAATGAACAGATTTGGCAGTCATACTGGGGTTTTGAGTTGCCTTTCTAAAATTCCTACAAGCAGTTTTCTCAGGAAGTAATTTTGGTCTTCTAGACCTAATCTTGACTTCCACCATTTGTTCACCATCTTACTACAATGACGTCTATTGAAACAATTTGTGTTTTTCATGACAATATGAAGAAAATAATATAGCAAATATGGTCATAGAGTTTACTGGAAGCTACAGTACATTGATAAGCATAAAATGAAAATATGGAGCACCTTATAGTAGCTTTCAAAATCTAATCCAGTGCCTCCAAACATGGAACTAACGTAACTATGGTTTTCTTTGGGACTAAAAAGTAAAACGTTCTCAACCAAGTCAGAACAATTAATCAACAGAATTTATGAAATTAATCTATGTATATATGCTCCTGTATATGTTCACAATAGAGTCATGCAAAAATCTGAGTTTCCCAACTGTTTATGTAATTTAACAAAGGCTGGAGGTAGGTTAAAATGTGGTACAGAGCTTATGGCACATTTATATATATTTTTTTGTTTGTTTGTTTGTTTGTTTTTTAATTGAGCTTTGAAATGACTGTATTAATTTTTCCACTTGTACTTTTAACTGGAATATCCAACCCTTTCCATGAAACTGCTCATATAAACTGTACAAACAGCTAAAATGGGTTTTCTAGTAAGTACAAAAATGTCCATCAATTAAGTATTTGTTTCATTTTAAACCAATTAAGTGACTGGAATTAATAATTATAATAATCATTTCTTCTTCATTTTCAGTTAAATTTCATTACTGAACCCCAGCTATATCATAACAATTAAAAATATCTGCCTCTGCTTCATTTGTTCTCAAGCTAATATGAATAATTACCTTAACAAAATAAACATTTTAACAAAATGAACCCATCTTCCATTTTTTTAGGGCAATCAAATCTGCAATTACTGCTCCATATAATATGTGTTTTATAACTGCCAACTGACATTTGATTGCAAATGGTAGGAAGCACCTGGGTGCTGAGCTGATTCCAGATTCTGACAGCAGCCTGCCCTCCATTGTTGGAAATGAGCAGGCAGTCATGGTTGTTCATCAGACGAGTCCTAATGCAGTTATAGTGTTCAGCAATAACTCCACCTTGCATTTATAATTGCAGGCATAGATCCCACACCTCAGTGCACAGATTAAAGCCATAAATTATTTAGTGCCTTGCCTCACCGATGGCTTCCACAGTTCTCTCCGTCGAGCCATTATGCTTTGGAATATCAGCTTCTTTCAAATGGAGGCCAGAGGATGATTTAAGATATGGTTGAATAATATGACAAAACGAATGCGATATTCCAGCCATTTGTGTTTCTTAATTAAAATCGAGGGTCTCTGAAGTGTCTCGTCAAATGGAAGTGTGTGTGTGCCTCGACTATGCTAAGTCACAGTCGAGTCATTTAGCCTTTGCGGTTAATGGTGAAATTTTAAATGACCATGCCAGTGGATGAGCATGTGTGACAAGAGGGCGTCTGAAATGGCTTTCTCGAGGTAGCAGCTCAATGTCAGGGATTCGCATTAGGCCCACTGAAAGAAAATCCTTTCATCAGTGTAATCAGGGCTCGGAAATTAGCTGTTTCTAATATTAATTCGGGCCGATAATTCAAAGTCATTTGAGATTTATTGCCACATTAAAGGAGAGCTTGAATCGGATACACAATCATGAGTTAAAACAACCCAACAATTAATTAGTTGTGTCTCATACGATTTACACAGCACAGCAAAGCAAACCAGCAGTAAAAAACGTGCTAATTGCGATTCTAACACCACGTTATTAGCCTAGGAATAAAACGGCACCACTGTATTAATCTAATCTTTTCAGGATCTAATCTTTGTATCTGTAAATGCTCTGAAATCCATGCGTTTGTCTGCATCGTTTTAAAGGAGGATTTTTGGTTGCAAATAGATCTGCACAGACAGAGATTGTTTTCAGATGCTTAATCCAGCAAATGTGCTGCACCTTTTTTTCCTCCAGGCCCCTGTGTATCAGCTTGTCAGGCTGACACTTGAAAAGTGTCAGTCCTCCACCTAATTAAGTCACTGTGCAGGAAAAGGGGCTGTGTGCATCTAGACACTGATTTTAAGCCACACAGAAATAAAACATTTTAGCTGCACTAACTGGACTGAAAATACACTCAAATTTATAGGGAGGAAAAAATGTCATGGAGCAGTTAAGTGTCACATGTCAAATGAGCAGCAAAATAATAGGGAGAACCCAGAAGAAGGATGTATGAGCCGAATGATTTTATTAGGACATTTCTATAGTTTTAACATATTCTGCTAGACAGATGCAAAATTGGTCATATTGTTTAACTTCGGGTGTCAATTATTTGAAACCTTTTTCCCTCACGTAGCCTAAGAGTGCTCTCATCGCTCGCAGGTCGCTGAATATTTTTTTGCATATTATGGCTATAGGATTGCATGTTTCTCCACTACAAACCACTTTCACTCCATATCGCTTCAGCCTGAATGAGAAGTCTTATGTAAATGTGCTCATGACTGTAACATCACAACCGTGATGGACACAAAATGGACTGTGCTTAGTTTGCATATGTGGACTTAAGATTCATCAAGGAGTGGCTGTGTCACAACCATGATGTATTCAAAATGAACTCTGCTTACTGTACATACAGATCAGCCAGCGTCTATTATTATGCAACTATTTAAACATTACCGTTCCTGGAGCCTGCTACAGCCTGTAGTTAAATGACATGATTGACAAATTTTACACGTTTCTGAACTGAGAGAAGCGTGCCTTTCAATGAAAATGAAAGAAGAATGTGAACTGAATCGGGTTCCTGGCCACTTCATCACTGTTTCCCAGTGCAGTTAGTGAGCCTGGAGTAAAATCAAGTGATGCTCTTCTCCCTATTACGAGTCACAGGAGTATCAATAAGGTTTTGAAACTCCATTTACTGCTTCATTTACGAATTGACTGACAACCTTGACTGAAATGCAGCCTTGTCCAGCATCGCTACTGCTGTTACAGCACACCCGATAACAGCCTTGTCCAAAATCAGAACCTCGTTTTCTCAGCAATACCACACCAACTACACCTGCATGCAACATTGTTTCCTCAGCCATAGCACACAATCTAGCTCCTGCATCATTTTGTCATTTTGTCATCATGTCATTTTCTCTGCAATAACATACAAAGTACCACAAGCATCCCACATCACGTCCTCAGTGATACCACAACAACTATCACCAGATCAAACATGGTTTCCTCAGTGAAAGCACACCACCCAACACCTGCATCCAATGTCCATTGTTCAGTGACCGCACACCATGTGGTGCCCCCACCCACCGTAGTGTCCTCTGATGACACACCAGGTATCACCTGCATCTAACGTTGATTCCTCACTGATAGCATATTAACTATGGCCCACAACCAACACCGTTTCCTCCTTCCTACCAGCCTCAGTCAAAATCGCTACCTTAATGACAGAACACTGGCTACTGGTCTAATCCAACCATGCTACCTGTGTGATAGCACACGTTGCTGCATCCAACCTCACTACCTCATTGATGGCACACAGGCTAACTGACCAAATCCAACCTCCCTACCTCAGTTATAGCACATAGGCTAACTGCCCACATCCAACCTCACTACCATCGGTGATAGCACATGGGCTAACTGACCTCATCCAACCTCACTACCTCAGTTATAGCACATAGGCTAACTGTCTTCATCCAACCTCACTACCTCGGTGACAGCACATGGGCTAACTGACCTCATACAACCTCACTATCTCAGTAATAGCACATGGACTAATTGACCTCATTCAACCTTGCTACCTCAGTGATAGCAAACGGGCTAACTGACCTCATCCAACCATGCTATCTCTGTGATAGCACAAGGGCTAACTGACATCGTCCAACCTCACTACCTCCATGATTGCACACTAATCAGCAGCCTTACTCAACATTACAATATGCAATCTTTTGACCAATTGCATTACATACATCTCTGAATCTATTTTAACTAATGACTAAATGTCCATTGATCTTTAAATTGTTGTAAAACTAGTATTACACTACTATACGGAGAATTACTTTTGTCTAAAGAACACTGCTCATACTTGCTGTATATGAGTGTGGGGACTCTTCCATTGAATGTGGATGTGATTTCTAACAAGACATGCCTGGTCACAATCATTAAACACCTACTGCACTGTCCACTGTGTGTGGTAATGCCTTCAATTATGTATTCCCAGCACACACACGACACTGCAGAATATGAAATGCCTGCACAACTTCAGAAATGTTCCAGCCATCTTCATCCACTAGTGTGCCTTGCACAAACTCATGATAGTTCGGCTTGCTCTGAGCATGCTGGTCACTGTTCAGCCTCACTCACAAGATAATACCTCATAACAAGTGTGGGATTCCCAAACCATCATGTAAGGTACTATTTCATGATGAATTTACATACTGCTATCCCATTTTGCTTTTAAGGTTTTTGTGTACCAGCGCGTAAATGGACCAGTGTACAGCATATCATTGTGTCAGCATCATAAAATAACAAATGGACTTAATATCATTTATGGCAATTATTTCTGGGACAATATATCATCTATGTTTGTACTTGTACCTGTTTAGTACTTCTTCATGGCTGTGATGACACAATGATTACAAATTGCTGCCATATATGGACTTATATAGCCTGAGTGTTACATTTAATAATGTAAGTATATGGTCTCTTTTTTTTTTCATAGACAAATTATATTCAATTTAAAGTCAGTCAAAGGCCAAATCTGTAATCTGGACAAATTGCTTGGAAGGTTATGAGCTCCAGGTCTATAGGACCTGTAAACCTTCCCACAGGAAAGATAGAAACTCTACTTGTCCTGCCAAAAGCACTTCATATGTTACAGAATGGGGCTGCGAGTCTTTAGAACAAGGATGAAGCTAGAAGATGTGGGGGATGGCGGCCTGGCAGATGGGCTGTGTTTGAGCTTTAGGTCAGCGAACTCTGGCTGTGTTTACAGGACGAAGGGGGAACGGCTGAAATCTGCTGAAGTCACGGCTGATTCATGTCATGGTGAGTGGCAGATAACCTGGGGGCCGGTGGCCTGACAGCCGGAGCTATTACAGCCCAGCGTAACACCAACATCCCCCCGGTCTGATCCTGCTGCCCAGCATTGCCCGCACACAGTCAGCAGACGACAGGAGGAGAGGGCATCACATACAGCCCACACACACACACACACACACACACACACACACACACACACACACACGTGTGCTAATCCCATATAGTGTCGAACACACCCTCTGGACATTGCTGTCAAAATAGACTGAGATCTGAATCCACAGGTGGCTATAGGGTTTTTAACCTTTACACTCAGATGCTCTTTTTCCTTTGCAGTGTTCATATCCAGATTTTGCAGACACCTATATAATCCCTTCTGATTGGGGTTGACTTTGATTGACATCCCTGAAGGGATGTTGTAATGGTTAGATGACTGTATCTGAAGATCTTCAAAACCATAGGTCTTGTGTTCCTGGTATTCTGTGGTCAGTACCTATTAAAAGTCACCCAGAGAAATACAAGTGGTAAACTAGCGACAAGGTAATGGACATCCAAAGTTTATTAATGCATCTGTGGAGTGAAGGTTAGGCCGATCCCACAGAAGAGTTATTATAGTAGAAATTCTGAAAGAATCACAAGGGTTATGTGTGGGAATAGGCAATTGGTATAGAGCATACAAAAACAAAGCTTCTAAATATCAGATTTTATGAGGCAGAGTACAAGGGAGCCAATGGGACACTAAGTTATTAAAGCAATAGAACTCAAGAAGGAAAGTGTAATCATTAAATAACCGCACACACATTTCATCACAGTTATTTAAGATAACACATGACCTTGATTGTCTTTTTGCTCTCATACAACAGTTCAGAAAGTAAAGTAAGAAAATAATGACCTTTTAATGTATTTTAATGCTAGCATTTCCTTCTGCCGAATTATAGTTCCATAACTTGCAGCTTTTTGCTATGTCACAGTAATGAACACCACTCACTCACTGCACAACCTGCAGCTCCTTTTCCAGCTCTTTACCCAGATCAACACACTAAACTCCACTCACACTGCACAGCCAGCATCTCCTTCTCCAGCTCATCACATTAAACTTCCTTTCCCACTCCCTGTATTTCTTGTCTATTTGTCTTTTATAATTGTGAATTCTTGTGATCTCAACCCGGGGAGATGGCCGAGTCACATTACTGACCAACCTCACGAGTCTCAGAGACACACACAGACAACAGCTCAGTGCCAATTTTGTGTATTAATTCACACACAGAAAAGCCACAAATATGAAGGGAAAAAGTACGTGAGCTACAATGAGCCCTGACCAGATCGTCTGTTTACCTAGTTTAATCGAGTCTCTGTGTCTGTATGCCTCCTGCAGAGCCAGTAAGGGTTGAGTTTATAGAAGCTGTTGTGAGAATCCTCCAGAAGTGACTGCAGCTGGCCTGCAATCAAGAAACTGTCAGATCCACCTCCGCGTCCTCCACATAGTCTTAATCCTTTTAATTTCCTTTTGCTCTTTTGCTCAGATCATTTACGTTACTAAAGCAGTTTCTGCCATTATTTACTTAGCAGTGCAGTTCAGCGGAGTGATACAGTGTTTGTTAAAAAACTTGCTGTTGTGGAGAGATAACACCACAGTTCAGACAATTCTCAACCAACCAGCATGCATGGCTGGAACTGTTGTATAATTGCATATAAGGCCCATTGATCAGAATACCTTATTTTGGGCCCCCAAGGAGCACAACTGTCTAAGGGTTGGTGCTACTGTTGGGAGATTCAATTGTATTCTGGTGACGTCACAGTCATCCATGGCTCAGAGTCAATAATGACCAATAATGTCACATTAGTAACAGTTTCAGAAGTGGTTGCACTTCATGTCTTGGAATGAGCACATACTAGCCTTTACTTTCCCAGCTTGGAGACATTGGGGCGTATTGACCAACCGTCTGCTTAAAACAGATGAAGACTCTACAGTTAAAAAAACTTAATTAATCTGACATACTTTTTTATAAAAACAAATTTTAAACAATCTTAGGAAGATACTGGTGAAAAAGGCTTATTATTATGAGGTATTATTCTCAGGTACAATTAATAAATACATTAAATTATAAATAATTTAATTTATTTATTAAATTATAATAATGATTGTGTGGACCTTAGGGACAAGAAAAAAAGAGTGAGCAACGAGAGAGTGGCTTTTTAAAATAAGCTCTTAAACATGTAATATAAATGTGTTGGCAAGAAACACACTTCCGCACACTGCACAATGCCCCATATTGTCATTCTGGACCGGCTCCATTTAAGAAGTATTGTATTGGTAGTGTCTGCAGGGACGGTGCGGCTGTCTATGGCAATAGGCCGTATTTTGGCTCTGCTCTGCAAGCAGCAGCTGGAGAGGATGCAGGCAGGCAGCAGGCCGGTAACAGGACTCAGTGTGGCAGCCATGATTGTGCTGACAACAGCATAGAGGCTGGGCGGGAGATTAGGGCCCAATGAAAAAGTGTGATTTGTTGCTTTCATATTTGGGCGATGTCAGCTTCAATCTGAGGCAGCGACCAGCCTCGGGCTAGCCACTCTGACACATCCGAGGGATGCACTGATGAACTGCTGGCAATCAAGTGTGAGTTCCTCCTCCCCCCAATCCAGCCTGAGACGACAGTGTAAACTTCCACACACAGCATCGTTCAGCTGTAACATCAGCATGCCTTTACTCAGCTGTTGCTTTTGAGACCGAGTCATAAAATCTCACTCATGGACTGATGAAACATTCCTTTGGCCACCTCAGAACAAGCTCTGGGGGCTCAAAGAAATCAAGTTGTCAGGTCAAATCAAGTTGCTAAGTATACTTAAAAACAAAAGAACAAAAGAAAAAGATTTTTATAAATAATAATTGGAATAAACTAATGCAAATGAAATAGGGTCAATGAGAAGTTTGTTTCCCTATACTTGTATCTGTCTTAACAGTAATATTACTAATGTAATATTAATATAATATAATATCAATAATACTTTTCGAGATAATGCCAAATATTGTCATCCTAAGCCTTCTCCACGTACACAGTACTGTATGTTCATCTGTAACAGTATACATTGTACATAGTAAAGTTTACAATCATACCACTGTTAGTTGTAAAAAAAAAAAATGTTGCAGTACCAACATCCAGCCTGCAGGCTGCACTGATTCCCGAGCAGAGCTTTTAGAAGTGCAACTGTAGTACACAACAACTTAAAGCTGTTGGTGAGACACATTGTTTAACCTTCAGAATGTTAGTTTTGTGGGATGTTTTTGTAGTTTCATGTATTTTTTTTTTTTTTCCAGAAAAGTATTATAGAGAGACACACATGACACCTGGTGGTTTTATTTTCAGGAGATCAAAG